>CM055126.1:59665285-59839332 GCA_029206835.1 Rana muscosa | reverse complement strand
CCCCACCATTGGTGTCAGTGGGGGGGCGGGAATAGTGCCCCACCATTGGTGTCAGTGGGGGGGGGGAATAGTGCCCCACCATTGGTCGCAGTGGGGGGGGAATAGTGCCCCACCATTGGTCGCAGTGGGGGGGAATAGTGCCCCACCATTGGTCGCAGTGGGGGGGGAATAGTGCCCCACCATTGGTGTCAGTGGGGGGGGAATAGTGCCCCACCATTGGTGTCAGGGGGGGGGGGAATAGTGCCCCACCATTGGTGTCAGTGGGGGGGGGGAATAGTGCCCCACCATTGGTGTCAGCGGGGGGAATAGTGCCCCACCATTGGTGTCAGCGGGGGGGGGGGAATAGTGCCCCACCATTGGTGTCAGCGGGGGGGGGGGGAATAGTGCCCCACCATTGGTGTCAGCGGGGGGGGGAATAGTGCCCCACCATTGGTGTCAGCGGGGGGGGGAATAGTGCCCCACCATTGGTGTCAGCGGGGGGGGGGGGGGGGAATAGTGCCCCACCATTGGTGTCAGAGCGGGGGGGGGGGGGGGGGAATAGTGCCCCACCATTGGTGTCAGCGGGGGGGGGGGAATAGTGCCCCACCATTGGTCGCAGTGGGGGGGGAATAGTGCCCCACCATTGGTCGCAGTGGGGGGGGGAATAGTGCCCCACCATTGGTCGCAGTGGGGGGGGGAATAGTGCCCCACCATTGGTGTCAGTGGGGGGGGAATAGTGCCCCACCATTGGTCGTCAGTGGGGGGGGGGAATAGTGCCCCCACCATTGGTGTCAGTGGGGGGGGGGAATAGTGCCCCACCATTGGTGTCAGTGGGGGGGGGGAATAGTGCCCCACCATTGGTGTCAGTGGGGGGGGGAATAGTGCCCCACCATTGGTGTCAGTGGGGGGGGGAATAGTGCCCCACCATTGGTGTCAGTGGGGGGGGGAATAGTGCCCCACCATTGGTGTCAGTGGGGGGGGGAATAGTGCCCCACCATTGGTGTCAGTGGGGGGGGGAATAGTGCCCCACCATTGGTGTCAGTGGGGGGGAATAGTGCCCCACCATTGGGGATGTCCATGTGGGGGGGGGAATAGTGCCCCACCATTGGTGTCAGTGGGGGGGGGAATAGTGCCCCACCATTGGTGTCAGTGGGGGGGGGAATAGTGCCCCACCATTGGTGTCAGTGGGGGGGGGAATAGTGCCCCACCATTGGTGTCAGTGGGGGGGGAATAGTGCCCCACCATTGGTGTCAGTGGGGGGGGAATAGTGCCCCACCATTGGTGTCAGTGGGGGGGGAATAGTGCCCCACCATTGGTGTCAGTGGGGGGGGGAATAGTGCCCCACCATTGGTGTCAGTGGGGGGGGAATAGTGCCCCCACCATTGGTGTCAGTGGGGGGGGAATAGTGCCCCACCATTGGTGTCAGTGGGGGGGGGAATAGTGCCCCACCATTGGTGTCAGTGGGGGGGGGAATAGTGCCCCACCATTGGTGTCAGTGGGGGGGGGAATAGTGCCCCACCATTGGTGTCAGTGGGGGGGGGAATAGTGCCCCACCATTGGTGTCAGTGGGGGGGGGAATAGTGCCCCACCATTGGTGTCAGTGGGGGGGGAATAGTGCCCCACCATTGGTGTCAGTGGGGGGGGAATAGTGCCCCACCATTGGTGTCAGTGGGGGGGGAATAGTGCCCCCCATTGGTGTCAGTGGGGGGGGAATAGTGCCCCAACATTGGTGTCAGTGGGGGGGGGATAGTGCCCCACCATGGGTGTCAGTGGGGGGGGAATAGTGCCCCACCATTGGTGTCAGTGGGGGGGGGAATAGTGCCCCAACATTGGTGTCAGTGGGGGGGGGATAGTGCCCCACCATGGGTGTCAGTGGGGGGGGGGAATAGTGCCCCACCATTGGTGTCAGTGGGGGGGGAATAGTGCCCCACCATTGGTGTCAGTGGGGGGGAATAGTGTCCCACCATTGGTGTCAGTGGGGGGGGAATAGTGCCCCACCATTGGTGTCAGTGGGGGGGGAATAGTGCCCCACCATTGGTGTCAGTGGGGGGGGAATAGTGCCCCACCATTGGTGTCAGTGGGGGGGGGGAATAGTGCCCCACCATTGGTGTCAGTGGGGGGGGAATAGTGCCCCACCATTGGTGTCAGGGGGGGGGGAATAGTGCCCCACCATTGGTGTCAGGGGGGGGGGGAATAGTGCCCCACCATTGGTGTCAGTGGGGGGGGGGGGGAATAGTGCCCCACCATTGGTGTCAGTGGGGGGGGAATAGTGCCCCACCATTGGTGTCAGTGGGGGGGAATAGTGCCCCACCATTGGTGTCAGTGGGGGGGGGAATAGTGCCCCGCCATTGGTGTCAGTGGGGGGGGAATAGTGCCCCACCATTGGTGTCAGTGGGGGGGGAATAGTGCCCCACCATTGGTGTCAGTGGGGGGGGAATAGTGCCCCACCATTGGTGTCAGTGGGGGGGGAATAGTGCCCCACCATTGGTGTCAGTGGGGGGGGAATAGTGCCCCACCATTGGTGTCAGTGGGGGGGGAATAGTGCCCCACCATTGGTGTCAGTGGGGGGGGAATAGTGCCCCACCATTGGTGTCAGTGGGGGGGGGGAATAGTGCCCCACCATTGGTGTCAGTGGGGGGGGGGGAATAGTGCCCCACCATTGGTGTCAGTGGGGGGGGGGAATAGTGCCCCACCATTGGTGTCAGTGGGGGGGAATAGTGCCCCACCATTGGTGTCAGTGGGGGGGGGAATAGTGCCCCACCATTGGTGTCAGTGGGGGGGGGAATAGTGCCCCACCATTGGTGTCAGTGGGGGGGGGAATAGTGCCCCACCATTGGTGTCAGTGGGGGGGGGGAATAGTGCCCAATCATTGGTGTCAGTGGGGGGGAATAGTGCCCCACCATTGGTGTCAGTGGGAGGAATAGGTTCTCTTTAATGAGACATCAGGGACCCCCCCCCCCCCCCATGTCTCACCTACCCAATGGAGCTAAAAGAGCACCCATAGCTTCTCCCCCCAGCCAGAAAGTGACACCAGGACCCAGAAATGAGGATTTACATGGATGTTCACCGATCTGCCCTCTGCCTGGTGCCGGCCCCGTGTCCACCAATGAGGGTGCAGAGCCCAGAAACATGGCAAGGGGCATGGGCAGGGAGGAAACCAACAAATGCAGGGGTGCAGGGGGGGGGGGTGGAAGCGATCCGACAGTCAGCTTGTCAGGATTTACACACACATTGTATGTATATGTAAACCCCGCCTCCTCCCCCCCAGACTCCATTGGAGTCCACAGCTGCTACCTTTCTGATAATGACTTTGGAGGTGGTTACTGTAGAGAACACTTGTGTGATGACGTCACGTTAGGCACCGACCTACGCGTTTCATGGTACATTTTAAGCAGAGTTCCACTCCCTTTTGTGTTGATTAGAAGTCAGCAGCTACAAAAAGTGTAACGGATGACTTTAACACACTCACCTGTCCCAGGATCCGGCGTAGCGGCAGCCCAGACCACCCAAACCACGGCGACGCAGCCTCCCAAACCCGCCACGGCTCCGGCGACCTCCCAAACCCGCCACGGCTCCGACGACCTCCCAAACCCGCCACGGCTCCGGCGACCTCCCAAACCCGCCACGGCTCCGGCGACCTCCCAAACCCGCCACGGCTCCGGCGACCTCCCAAACCCGCCACGGCTCCGGCGACCTCCCAAACCCCCTACGCCCGCACCGCATTGCAAGTGTGGGTACCCGGCTGCAACAGCTTGCGGCTTCACACCCGGGTGAGCACTGCTCATGCGCAAGTCACGCAGCGACTCCCTCATCAGTCAGGCAATCTTCTGGGGGACCTGTGACATGTCCCAGAAGATTGCAAGGAGGAGGGGGGGGGGACTTCCGCTCGAGACGCCTAGGAAGCCCGAGCAAAAGTGGGGAGCAGGTACCTTTCAAAAATTGGTACCCACTCCCCCCCCTCTCCCTCCTTAAAGCAGAACTGCCCCTTTTGGGTGGAGCCCCGTCGCTTTAACGTCGTCAGGGACCTAGATCACTTTTCTTCTGTCCCCATCAGAAACTTTGGTGCTGTTCTGTAAACATTCATGAATACATCAATTGTTATCATGCATCTTTCTCTCTTCCGGCCAGCCCTGAAGAAGGGGGGGAGGGGGCAAAATTCCCCTCGAAACGCGTTGGTGCCATTTGCATACTTTTATCTCCAATAAACATCTATAAAAATCAGGGAGACGTTTTTTTTTTCTGGACACCGGGCGCTCCCCTCAACACAGGAAGTAAAGGGACTCCCCCAAAAAATGGGGCACAAAGGCTTTCAATGACTCCCCGCGTGCACGCATTACACACGTGAACGCGTAAAATCTGCAGATGTGTTTGGTGCTTATACGCGGCGCTGTCCTACTTTTTCGCTTGTGTGTATGGCCCCATTAATGCCTACAGTGCTGCCCTGAAATGCGTACGTTGCAACCCGGTAACGACTTTGAGGTCGTTACTGTTGAGAACACATGCGTGATGACGTCCCGCTAGGCGCCCGCTACGCGTTTCGTCATACATTTAAAAAGCGGAGTTCCGCTCGTTTTTGCGTTTATTAAAAAGTCAGCAGCCTGTGTGAATGAGCCTTACGATATCAATGTGCCCTCCGTGCTGCACTACGGTATATGTTTGCTGCAAAACTGCCATTTGCTTTGACAAACGCTGCGATTGTAAAAAAATAAAAATATCGGAAAGAGGAGTGCCGATCGCACCTCGGGAGGAACACTCTTACCTCAGCGAAATGCGTGGAGCCATTGTCGTCTAATGTGCTTCCCCCGGAATCCAGGAAACTGGTGGAGAAAAAAAAACAAACATGACAAAGTTATAGAGAGAGAGAGAGAGAGAGAGAGAGAGAGAGAGGACTCCGCCCCGAGCAAAGGTCAGAGAAAACGTCACCGATCTCCACCGATCAATCCATCTGACCCCTGATACACACACAGCCCCTCCCCCTAGACACACACACACACACACAGCCCCCCCCCCCCAAGATCCTGACCCCTGACCCCGATCTGCAGATAACAGGGCGGACAATAGGGATCCCGGGTGAAGGTGAAAGTGAAAGCCGTCCAATCTCTGCATTGGTCAGACTATGAAAAGCCCGAGAGCTTTCCACCAATAAGAAACGAGACGGAAATTCCCGGAAAACATTTCCAGCAAACGGCCAAAAAATATAAATACAAATATCTCCTCGGGGGATTTCCTCCAATCACATCCAACTTTCACTTTGAGAACAGAACGCGTTCCCGGAACATCAAAAACAGAAAGCCGAGGAAAGTCACTCCCCCCCCCCCGACAGCATACTGCTAAGGAGGACTCTGCCCCTCTGTGGAAGCAGAGGTCTCTCTGCAGAGGTCCAATACACTCTTACCAAGTCAGATCTATAGCTAGAAAAATGAACAAATCTCATGCTCAATGCTGATTGCTGAGCTATAGGGTTGACTCTGGGTGGAAGCAGTGGTCTCTCTGCAGAGGTCCAACACACCCCCGAGTCACAGACCGAACTCTCCAATCAGCATGGAGTGAGTGTGTAGCTATAGGCCTGACTGTATGTGGAAGCAGAGGTCTCTCTGCAGAGGTCCAACACACTCTTACCAAGTCAGATCTATAGCTAGAAAAATGAACAAATCTCATGCTCAATGCTGATTGCTGAGCTATAAGGTTGACTCTGGGTGGAAGCAGTGGTCTCTCTGCAGAGGTCCAACACACCCCCGAGTCACAGACCCAACTCTCCAATCAGCATGGAGTGAGTGTGGAGCTATAGGCCTGACTGTATGTGGAAGCAGTGGGCTCTCTGCAGGGGTCTGACACCCCCCCAAGTTGAGTCATAGCTAGAACTCTCCAATCAGAATGGAGCAGGAGATTTGCTGATTGCAGAGATATAGGTCAGACTGTGTGGAAGCAGTGGTCTCTCTGCAGAGGTCACTCTGCACACCCCATGCTGAGTCCCAGCTAGAACTCTACAATCAGCATGGAGCAAAAAAAAAAATTGCTGAGTGTGGAGCTATAGGCCTGACTGGATGTGGGAGCAGTGGTCTCTCTGCAGAGGTCCAACACCCCCTAGCTGATTTACAGCTAGAATTTGGGGCATGAGATTTGCCGACTGAGGAGCTAAAGGTTTGACTCTGTGTGGAAGCAGAGGTCTCTCTGCAGAGGTCCAACCCACTCTTATCAAGTTAGATCTATAGCTAGACAATGAACAAATCTTATGCTCAATGCCGATTGGGAAATTATAGGGTTGAGTCTGTGTGGAAGCGGTGGCCTCTCTGCAGAGGTCCAACACACCCCATGCTGAGTCACAGCTAGAGCTCTCCAATCAGCATGGAGCATAAAATTTGTTCATGGTCTAGCTATAGGTCTGACTTGGTAAGCGTGGGTTCGATCTCAGCAGAGAGACCTCTGCTTCCACACAGAGTCATACCTATAGCTCGGCAATTAGCAAATCTCCTGCTCCATGCCGATTGGAGAGTGCTAGCTGTGACTAAGCAAGGCAGGGAGAGGGGGTGTTGGACCTCTGCAGAGAGACCGCCGCTTCCACACAGAGAACAAGGGTGCTTCTCTGCAGCATGCTGGCAGGGGACAGGCTTTTCTACTATTTGTTTTGATGTACCTGGAATGTATTTAGCTTGAAAGTGAAAAATGTAATTGAAGTGTATCTAAGGCCAAAACTTCAGGATGAGGGGGGGTGGGTGTGTTCGAACCCGTCATGTTCTTATTGATCGAATTATTCAATATTTCATTGCTGAGGAAAATCAATCGGGTTCACACAGGACTACAAGGGGTCTGATTGGTGGGAAAAGGTTGCAGTACATGTGGACGGGTAACTAGAGGAGAGTAGATCCCTGAAGAAGGTGGAGAGTCTTCATCCCTTGAAACGCGTTGGGTCGCTGGGCTGGAGCCCTCATTGGGATTTCTGAAGGTCCCCTTTGGGGAGGGGGTACAGCCTACTCCATTCAAAAATAAAAGTACTTTCTGGCTAAAAAATAGCTTAATTGTTGTGGCATTTCCTCATAGACAGGGGACGCCACACCCAGCACAGGGGAGACCAGTACAGGGGTCAGAAAATAGCACCACCCCGGAATTGTCATGTCAACAGTAACCCAATTTAACCAGTCAGATTGCAGGCACCGTGACCTACAAAAGAAACGTATCCTGATATACAGAAAGAACACCTGATCTCAGAATACATTCCCCCCAGAGAGGTAAGTTACCATGTGAGCCGACACCTACCCGGAGTCTTCTGTCACCTCCTCAATAAAACCAGAGTCACATCGGGGGCAGATGTATTCCTGAAACAAGAGAGAGGACATTGTGAGAAACTGGACAGGTCTGCGATCTCTGACAGGTTCTATTATCGGAAGTGAAGCGTCCGCCACCTGCACCCCCTATACAGTCACTCTATGTACTGAAGGTGGTCACCATCCATACCCAAGGTGGAGGGCCACAGTCCGTACCCCTGGAGGTGGTCACCACCTCTACCGGAAGTGAGAGTCACTCTCTGCACCTTAGGGTGGACTGCCGCCTGCACCCCCTATAGGGTCACTATGTACTGAAGGTGGTCACCATCCATACCCAAGGTGGAGGGCCACAGTCCATACCCCTGGCAAAGGGTAACTACGTCCTGGAGGTGGTCACCACCTCTACCGGAAGTGGGAGTCACTCTCCGCACCCTGAGGTGGAGGGCTGCCGCCAGCACCCCCTATAGGGTCACTCTATGTACTGCAGGTGGTCACCATCCATACCCAAGGTGGAGGGCCACAGTCCTTACCCCAGGCAGAGGGTAACTCTATGCCTCGGAGGTGATCACCACCTCTACCGGAAGTGGGAGTCATTCTTTGCACCCTGAGGCGGAGCCTGCCACCTGCACCCCCTATATACAGTCACTCTATGTACTGAAGGTGGTCACCATCCATACCCAAGGTGTAGGGCCCCTAGCAAAGGGTAACTCAACGTCCTGGAGGTGGTCACCACCTCTACCGGAAGTGGGAGTCACTCTCTGTACCCTGAGGCAGAGGACCGCTGCTGCCTGCACCCCCTATAGGGTCACTTTATGTACTGAAGGTGGTCACCACCCATTCCCAAGGTTGAGGGCCACAGTCCTTACCCTAGGCAGAGGGTAACTCTACGACTCGGAGGTGGTCACCACCTGTACCAGAAGTAGGAATCACCCTCCGAACCCTGAGGCAGAGGACCGCTGCCGGAGGTGGTCACCACTTGTACCGGAAGTGGGAGTCACTCTGTGCACCCTGAGGTGGAGAGATGCCGCCTGCACCCTGAGGTGGAAAGACTCCATCCGTATGCAAGGTGGGAGGGCCACAGTCCGTATCTTAGGCAGAGGGTAACTATGTACTGGAGGTGATCACCACCTGTACCACACGTAGGAATCACTCTCTGCACCCCGAGGCGGAGAGTCACACTACATACTGAAGGTGGTCACTATCCGTACCCAGGGTGGAGGGCCACAGTCCATTTCTGAGGCAGAGTGTAATTCTATGTACCAGAAGTAGGACTCACCCACTGCACCCCGAGGCAAGAGCGTCACACTACGTAACTGAAGGTGGTCATCATCCGTACCCAGGGTGGAGGGCCACAGTCTGTATCTGGAGGCAGAGAATAACTCTTTGTACCGGGAGGTGACCACCACCTGTAGCAGAAGTGGTAATAAACCTCTGCACCCTGAGGCGGAGGGCTGCCACCTGAGGCGGAGAGTCATTCTATGTACTGGAGGTGGTCACCATCAGTACCCAAGGCGGAGGGCAACTATGTCTTGGAAGTCGAGACAGCCGAGGCAGACGGCCGCCGCCTGCACCCCGAGGCAGAGGGCCGCCGCCGCCTGCAACCCGAGGCAGAGGGCCGCCGCCGCCTGCAACCCGAGGCAGAGGGCCGCCGCCGCCTGCAACCCGAGGCAGAGGGCCGCCGCCGCCTGCAACCCGAGGCAGAGGGCCGCCGCCGCCTGCAACCCGAGGCAGAGGGCCGCCGCCGCCTGCAACCCGAGGCAGAGGGCCGCCGCCGCCTGCAACCCGAGGCAGAGGGCCGCCGCCGCCTGCAACCCGAGGCAGAGGGCCGCCGCCGCCTGCAACCCGAGGCAGAGGGCCGCCGCCGCCTGCAACCCGGGGCAGAGGGCCGCCGCCGCCTGAGGCGGAGTGTCATTTTATATACTAGAGGTGGTCACCATCTGTACCCAAGGCGGAGGGCAACTATGTCTTGGAAGTCGAGACAGCCGAGGCAGAGGGCCGCCGCCTGCACCCCGAGGCAGAGGGCCGCCGCCTGCACCCCGAGGCCAAGGGTTACTGTTAACATCTGATGCCGACTGAATATGGAGGAAAATGGGACGGGGGGGGGGGGGGAATCAGTCGGCACCAACGCAAAGCACGGGTTCTATAAAACACAAATCCACATAGGCCATGGATCAGATACATCCTGGAGATGGCAATTACCGGCTTTACCAGGCCTGAGCCCTCATACATTACAGTGACCTCACTCATGAGCCGCCCGACTTCTGAGAACCCAGAGAGGACACTGAGCGGTGCAGATCTATGTACATGTCGGGGGATCTTCAGTACAGACACTCCGCCTTCTCGTCCAATCCCCCACCCCCAATCTAACCCAAACATTCAGAGTGACACCCCCACATATCAACTTGATCAGAATCCCTTCATTACACAGAGCGTTCATTTCCCGGGATGGTGCCATGTTTAGGTGATCATGTTTGATCAATTATATATTAAAAAAGACAAAAGATACGCGTTTCACACCCCTGAAATGCGTTAGCTCTTTTATATTAAAATTGACAATCTCATTGGTGTGGCACCCATGCTATAATCTACATATCTGCTACATATTCTATATACGATAGCGGTCATTACAACATGGCGTTCAAACACTGACTTCTGTACCGCGTTGTGGTTTCGCCGCGTTTCGTTTAAACAAAATGCAGTCCGACTGCCCACAGAAACCCCTCCCCCTCCACATCAGAAGGGCAAGATTAGGACTGTCTGCCACGTGGCTGAAAGGGAAAGTGAAAGCGAAGCCGGGCAAGACTGCTCTAAATCAGAATGACAACCAAAATTCTCCGGGTGTACAGGCTCCTCCCCCTGGACTGAAATGGCTTCATCCGATTTCACCGCACACTGAGCTTCTCACAATGTGCATTAGAAGCTGCAGCAAGTCAGATATTAGAGCCCCGCCCTCATTTCCTGACTGAAGGACAAATCAGCATCATCGAGTCCTTTCCTCCCCCAGCCTCAACTGTCCCTGGCCCCGCCCCCAGGGAGCCTGTGATGACATCACCAATGAAAGCTGCACCCCTAAAATGTTCGACTGAGTGGGGCTCATGGTCTCTGTGTGATTGGCTGTTTTGGCCCATCGTACTGCTTATTTGTTTTCTTTTGTAGTTACTTTTTTTTTTATTTAATAGTTTTCTTTTAAACTTTATTTAAAACGTGACAAATTTACATATATCATTCCTGGTCTCCGATCACCAAGGTAAGACAATGAACCCGCGATGACCCACCACGTCATTCCACGCCACGTGCTGCAGAAAAATGCTGCATGTCTTCACACCGCACCGATCTTGTGGTATGAACCAGGAACATAGAAAATAATTATGTCCTTACACTGACTGCCGATGATCCCCTCATAATGGGCACAGCGGGTGTACAGACCCGGGTACTCAGCACAGGGATGGTGGGAACCCCTCATAATGGGCACAGCGGGTGTAAAGACCCGGGAACTCAGCACAGGGATGGTGGGAACCCCTCATAATGGGCACAGCGGGTGTACAGACCCGGGAACTCAGCACAGGGATGGTGGGAACCCCTCATAATGGGCACAGCGGGTGTACAGACCCGGGAACTCAGCACAGGGATGGTGGGAACCCCTCATAATGGGCACAGCGGGTGTACAGACCCGGGAACTCAGCACAGGGATGGTGGGAACCCCTCATAATGGGAATAGATTTTCAGTGGAGTGCTCCTTAACCTGAACACAGGTATCGAAAGCAGTAACCCAGAGCAACCAAGTTTTACCGTTTACGACAGTCGGATCGGTGTTGCTATGGGTTACTGCTCCTCTAGATCTGTGGTTGCTATAGAGCCATAATGTCTCTCACCGCGGGGACACCTGGGATTCGGCTCCTCCGTCTCTCGCCGATAATGTAATTCACAATGGACCTCCCTCCCCCAATGATACAGTTCACCACCAGGCGAGGCGTCATGTGACCGGCGTACGGATGGCCCCCAGGCAGATCTATCAGCAGGCAGGTAAGGAGGAGAGTGGGGTGAAGTGTGACAGTTGCTCGGCAACCGATGATATCTGTGTGTGCAGCAGCAGCTGCTGCTCGAGACCCCCTGTGAGATACGACACCCCCATCCGTCACCCTCGGAAAATGAATCCCAACCAGACGAGCAAATCGCTTCCAACGGACGTCTGATCCTCCAACTGGCAAAATTAAAAACGCCAAATTCTGGGGCGCTCATTAGAAAGGGTCATCGCTTTTATGTTTCACGTGCGTGGTCCAATCCCCCCCCCCCCCACACACACTGCTTCTCTATGGAAACAGGTGCCCCAACGCAACGCATAGTATAGTGTCACACAACGCACAGAAAGCGATCAATAACAGATTTCGAAACCTCAATCATGTGATTGACAGACTCCTGACTCCACCCACCTGAAATCCTCACCCCGCCCATCTGAAATCCTGACATCCCATATACAAGATATCCTGCAGTCCCAGCCAGAGTCACTGGAATGTCCTCGATGTGCACCGACTGAGGAGCCTCCACTTCTATAATCACACAACCCACACGGGACCCCCAACATGAGGGTGGGTTCTGGTATTAGAGGGGATGCGGATAGGGACCCTAATGGAAAGAAGTTTGGGAGGGGGCGGACTACGATGGGGACCCCGGTGTAAAGGAGGGACGTCAAACAGGGACAAGCGCATAAGGGAGGGGGACGCCAACGGGGACCCCCATGCATAAGTGGGGGGACGCCAATGGGGACGGTACCACAATGCATGAAGGGGAACCCCCATGCAAAAAGGGGGGTGGGACGTCGATGGGGAGCCTGACGCAAAAAGGGGGGTGGGACGTCCATGGGGAACCTGACGCAAAAAGGGGGGAGGGACGTCCATGGGGAACCTGACGCAAAAAGGGGGAGGGGCGCGTCCATGGGGAACCCGACGCAAAAAGGGGGAGGGGCGCGTCCATGGGGAACCCGACGCAAAAAGGGGGAGGGGCGCGTCCATGGGGAACCCGACGCAAAAAGGGGGAGGGGCGCGTCCATGGGGAACCCGACGCAAAAAGGGGGGGCGCGTCCATGGGTAACCCGACGCAAAAAGGGGGGGGCGCGTCCATGGGTAACCCGACGCAAAAAGGGGGGGCGCGTCCATGGGGAACCCGACGCAAAAAGGGGGGGCGCGTCCATGGGGAACCCGACGCAAAAAGGGGGGGCGCGTCCATGGGGAACCTGACGCAAAAAGGGGGAGGGGGAATCGATGGGCAACCTGACGCAAAAAGGGGGAGGGGCGCGTCCATGGGCAACCCGACGCAAAAAGGGGGAGGGGCGCGTCCATGGGCAACCCGACGCAAAAAGGGGGAGGGGCGCGTCCATGGGCAACCCGACGCAAAAAGGGGGAGGGACGGACGTCCATGGGGAACCCGACGCAAAAAGGGGGAGGGACGGACGTCCATGGGGAACCCGACGCAAAAAGGGGGAGGGACGGACGTCCATGGGGAACCCGACGCAAAAAGGGGGAGGGACGGACGTCCATGGGGAACCCGACGCAAAAAGGGGGAGGGACGGACGTCCATGGGGAACCCGACGCAAAAAGGGGGAGGGACGTCCATGGGGAACCTGACGCAAAAAAGGGGGGCGTCCATGGGGAACGGACGCAAAAAGGGGGGAGGGACGTAGATGGGGAACCGGACGCAAAAAAGGGGGGAGGAATGTAGATGGGGAACCTGACGCAAAAAAAGGGGGAGGGACGTCCATGGGGAACCTGACGCAAAAAGGGGGAGGGACGTCCATGGGGAACCTGACGCAAAAAGGGGGAGGGACGTCCATGGGGAACCTGACGCAAAAAGGGGGAGGGACGTCCATGGGGAACCTGACGCAAAAAGGGGGAGGGACGTCCATGGGGAACCTGACGCAAAAAGGGGGAGGGACGTCCATGGGGAACCTGACGCAAAAAGGGGGAGGGACGTCCATGGGGAACCTGACGCAAAAAGGGGGAGGGACGTCCATGGGGAACCTGACGCAAAAAGGGGGAGGGACGTCCATGGGGAACCTGACGCAAAAAGGGGGAGGGACGTCCATGGGGAACCTGACGCAAAAAGGGGGAGGGACGTCCATGGGGAACCTGACGCAAAAAGGGGGAGGGACGTCCATGGGGAACCTGACGCAAAAAGGGGGAGGGACGTCCATGGGGAACCTGACGCAAAAAGGGGGAGGGACGTCCATGGGGAACCTGACGCAAAAAGGGGGAGGGACGTCCATGGGGAACCTGACGCAAAAAGGGGGAGGGACGTCCATGGGGAACCTGACGCAAAAAGGGGGAGGGACGTCCATGGGGAACCTGACGCAAAAAGGGGGAGGGACGTCAAACGGGGACACCAGCGCATAAGGGAGGGGGACGCCAACAGGGACCCCGTGCATAAGTGGGGGGACGCCAATGGGGACAGTACTCCAACCCATGCAAAAAAAGGGGAGGGATGTAGATGGGGAACCTGACGCAAAAAAGGGGGAGGGACGTCCATTGGGAACCTGACGCAAAAGGGGGAGGGAGGACGATGGGGAACCCGACGCAAAAAGGGGGGGGGGAGGGAGGTCGATGGGGACCCCGGTGCAAAGGGGGAGGGAGGACTCTGATATAAAAGGGGGACCCTGATAAGAACCCTGCTGCAAAAGGCAGAGGGAGGACTCCGATGGGAACTCTGATGCAAAGGGGGACCCTGATGAGAACCCATAAGAAAGGGGGACACTGATAGGAGACAAGATGTAAGAGGGGAAACTCATGTAAGGGGAACTCTAGTAGGAGACCTGATGTAAGGGGGGTACATCTGATGTAAGAAGTGACTGATGGGGGGGAGGGGGGTTTGCAGCCTGCAAAAGTCTGGAGACCCGGAATTAGACAGAGGAGACGATTGTCTTTGGATAGAAAACAGAAAAAAAAAAAAAAAAGGGAAGCACAAACAACATAAACCAAACGTGGTGGAAATGGAGCGCTATGACTCAGGAGGAGGAAGTTACCAAACATTACACCGATGTTCCAGGAAAGAAGAGAAGAGAAACATTGTCAGTTGAAGGTCAGAGGTCAAGCGTCTTCTCTCTCTGTACTCTGATCTGGAGGATGATTTGTAACATTTAACTTATCTAACTTTAATCTGCTTATATTTTGTCTTCCTTGATTGACAGAAGGAGCAGAGTGTTGACCTCACCAGCGTGCCGCTGCTCATGCACTATCCAATCAAAACCGCGAAATCCAGTTACATTATAATAAAAAAGAGCGCAAACCCCCGGCGTGTGTATAAAAGGAAGAGCGCAGACCCCCGGCGTGTGTATAAAAGGAAGAGCGCAGACCCCCGGCGTGTGTATAAAAGGAAGAGCGCAGACCCCCGGCGTGTGTATAAAAGGAAGAGCGCAGACCCCCGGCGTGTGTATAAAAGGAAGAGCGCAGACCCCGATGTGTGTGTATAAAGGAAGAGCGCAGACCCCGATGTGTGTGTATAAAGGAAGAGCGCAGACCCCGACGTGTGTGTATAAAGGAAGAGCGCAGACCCCGACGTGTGTATAAAGGAAGAGCGCAGACCCCGGCGTGTGTATAAAGGAAAAGCGCAGACCCCCGGCGTGTGTATAAAGGAAGAGCGCAGACCCCGACGTGTGTATAAAGGAAGAGCGCAGACCCCCGACGTGTGTATAAAGGAAGAGCGCAGACCCCGGCGTGTGTATAAAGGAAGAGCGCAGACCCCGGCGTGTGTATAAAGGAAGAGCGCAGACCCCGGCGTGTGTATAAAATGAGATGAAAGCGGCTCTGGGCTGTCAGATTAGACAGAAGACGGGGAGCGGTATTTATCTGAGGACAGGCGGCGGCGGCAGAGATAAGCGTTGTGAAATGTCTGACGTTTGTACGCCAGCAGCTCCGGGAATCTCCAGGCGGGAGCATGTGACGGGTGACAGGCCTGACAAAGGAAGCAGCGGCTTCTCCGCACAGATAGGAAGAAGCGGGAGGTATTTTTAGATCTCCCATTGGGCCGTCTTCCCTCAGAAGCGCTGTCATTTCTTCTCTTTATGGTCTCTGCGGTGCCGAGTCACGGATCGAAAATAGAAGAACGCCCAGCGCCTGGCGGGGAGGGAGATGGAAGAGGACATTGGCCGACCTGTAACGGGCTGAGGGGGGAAATTTTACACCCATAAAAGTTATCCGCACATAAACAGTAGATTATGAGGTGAAGCCGCGCTTCCGGTACCCGGACAGAGGTTTGAATATTAGTGGCCGGGCGCAGAACCTCCTTCAGCATCTTAAAGATAAGGGGGACTGAGCCAGGAAATACCTTCCAGGTGCATCATGGGAACTGAAAGTACTTCCAGGCCTTTCCAGAGAAGAACTACAAGTCCCAGCATCCATGACTGAAAGAACTGAAGTCCAATGAATGAAAGGAAACTAGTGACCGACTACAAGTCCCAGCCTCTCTTTCTGGGTGCCAATGATGGACTACAAGTCCCAGCCTCTCTTTCTGGGTGCCAATGATGGACTACAAGTCCCAGCCTCTTTCTGGGTGCCAATGAAGGACTACAAGTCTCAGCCTCTTTCTGGGTGCCAATGAAGGACTACAAGTCCCAGCCTTTCTTGGTGCCAATGAAGGACTACAAGTCCCAGCCTTTCTCGGTGCCAATGATGGACTACAAGTCCCAGCCTTTCTTTCTGGATGCCAATGAAGGACTACAAGTTCCAGCCTCTTTTTCTGAATGTCAAGGACGAACTACAAGTCCCAGCCTCTCTTTCTGGATGCCAATGAAGGACTACAAGTCCCAGCCTCTCTTTCTGGATGCCAATGAAGGACTACAAGTCCCAGCCTCTCTTTCTGGATGCCAATGAAGGACTACAAGTCCCAGCCTCTCTTTCTGGATGCCAATGAAGGACTACAAGTCCCAGCCTCTTTTTCTGGATGCCAATGAAGGACTACAAGTCCCAGCCTCTCTTTCTGGATGCCAATGAAGGACTACAAGTCCCAGCCTCTCTTTCTGGATGCCAATGAAGGACTACAAGTCCCAGCCTCTTTTTATGGATGCCAATGAAGGACTACAAGTCCCAGCCTCTTTTTCTGGATGCCAATGAAGGACTACAAGTCCCAGCCTCTCTTTCTGGATGCCAATGAAGGACTACAAGTCCCAGCCTCTCTTTCTGGATGCCAATGAAGGACTACAAGTCCCAGCCTCTCTTTCTGGATGCCAATGAAGGACTATAAGCCACAACCTGTCTTTCTGGATGCCAATGAAGGACTACAAGTCTCAGGATTCCCTTCTGACGAAATACCATTTTGTGGGACTTGTAGTTCCCCAACATTCTGTATTTGGGATATTATGACCATAATTCATAAAGGGATGGAAATTGGAAGGAGGAGGAAGATAACAGACACGCAGAGGAGGATCACCTGCACACTAAACAGAGGATGTGTTGATCGTCCTTTCTGCGGAGTCACCTTGAAGCCAAACGCTGAAAATCTGTCAGCCGGGGGGGAGGTAGGACAGCCGGAGGAGGGGCGCCTGGGACACGGTGTACACAATAAGAGTAAAGGACATAATTAAGCAACGTCACTGAATATCATCCAGATCAGTGGAACTCCAGGCCTTGTAAGATCATTATACAGGATTTACAGAGCGCCAACAGTCTGTGTAGCGCAGTACAATATACAGGGAGACAGTGCGATCACAGTACAAGTCAATACATAAGGGATGGGAGGGGGGGGGGGGGTAGCTTTTGGTTAGGCTTTAACTGGGTGCAGAACTTGGGTCTTAATCATCGTTTATAAACAACAATTCTCCAGATGAATATAGAAAGATACAATGTTACATATTGTTACTTTTGTATCTTTCTGTTCATTCATCTGCAGATCAAAAGGGATGAACTTGGATCTGCATGAGGTCAGGTAATGTAACCTGAGTCTCTCTCGCTCTCTCTCTCTCTAATAAGCCCAAATTACCTCCTCAGTCTCCTTCTCTCTTCAACTATAATTTTTATGGATGATACATTTCATTTTTTTGCTTCTATTTTATTAACCACATGCCGACCGCGCTATAGCCAAAAGACGGCTACAGCATGGAGGTCCAGTTCTGGAAAGGCATCTATTGACATCCTCATCATATCACATCAGCGCATGCCAGAGAAGCCTCATCCATGCAGCCTCATTAGCACATGCCAGAGAAGCCTCATCAGTGCAGCCTCATTAGCGCACGCCAGAGTAGCCTCATCAGCGCATGCCAGAGAAGCCTCATCCGTACAGCCTCATTAGCGCACGCCAGAGTAGCCTCATATATGCCAGAGAAGCCTCATCAATGCAGCCTCATTAGCGCACGCCAGAGTAGCCTCATATATGCCAGAGAAGCCTCATCAATGCAGCCTCATTAGCACATGCCAGAGAAGCCTCATCAGAGTAGCCTCAAATATGCCAGAGAAGCCTCATCAGTGCAGCTTCATCTGCGCACGCCAGAGCAGCCTCATCTGCGCACGCCAGAGCAGCCTCATCTGCGCACGCCAGAGCAGCCTCATCTGCGCACGCCAGAGCAGCCTCATCAGCGCACGCCAGAGCAGCCTCATCAGCGCACGCCAGAGCAGCCTCATCAGCGCACGCCAGAGCAGCCTCATCTGCGCACGCCAGAGCAGCCTCATCTGCGCACGCCAGAGCAGCCTCATCTGCGCACGCCAGAGCAGCCTCATCTGCGCACGCCAGAGCAGCCTCATCAGAGTAGCCTCATCAGCGCATGCCAGAGAAGCCTCATCCGTGCAGCCTCATTAGCGCATGCCAGAGTAGCCTCATATATGCCAGAGAAGCCTTATCAATGCACATGCCAGAGCAGCCTCATTTGCACATGCCAGAGAAGCCTCATCAGAGTAGCCTCAAATATGCCTGAGAAGCCTCATCAGTGCAGCCTCATCTGCGCACGCCAGAGCAGCCTCATCTGCGCACGCCAGAGCAGCCTCATCAGAGTAGCCTCATCAGCGCATGCCAGAGAAGCCTCATCCGTGCAGCCTCATTAGCGCATGCCAGAGAAGCCTTATCAATGCACATGCCAGAGCAGCCTCATTTGCACATGCCAGAGAAGCCTCATCAGAGTAGCCTCAAATATGCCTGAGAAGCCTCATCAGTGCAGCCTCATCAGCGCACGCCAGCGCTGCCTCATCTGTGCACGCCAGAGCAGCCTTATCAGCGCATGCCAGAGCAGCCTCATCAGAGTAGCCTCATATATGACAGAGAAGCCTCATCAGAGTAGCCTCATCTGCGCACGCCAGAGCAGCCTCGCCAGAGCAGCCTCATCTGCACACGCCAGAGCAGCCTCATCAGCGCATGCCAGAGCAGCCTCAAGTCATCAGTCTCATCAGGTGCACCAGCGCAGTGCTGAACAGCAAAATATTGTTACTTTTGTATCTTTCTGTTCATTCATCTGCAGATTAAAATGATGACCTTGGATCTCCACAAATCGTTTTTTTTTTTTGTTATGTTTTTCGGTAACCCCCTTATTTTATCCTTCGCTTTCTCTGATCAGCACCAATTAACTCCTTATTATCCTTCTCCCTTCAACTGTTCTTTCCCCGCTGGTTTTTTTCATTTATTTATTTTTTCTATTTTATTAAGCAATATCTAAAAAAAAAAAAAAATTTACACATTTAACATTTCCTATTTTACAAAAAAGCGTAAAAAAACAAAAAAAAAAAAAACTGGGCTCTCCTGTACAGAGGGTCGGGGTGCCGCCATCACTGCGCTGTCACAACACACGCGTGTGATCGGTCCCTGAAAAGACGAAGAACGTCATATTTGTTTTCTGTGAAGACAACAACAGCCGCGGCGATGCTCTTCGCTCAGGTATGTAAAATCCTTCTCTGTAAACATCATAAACACCTGAAAAGGCAGAGCGCTCCTCCGGGGGGGGGGAGGGGAGAGAGCCACCACGATGACTGAAACCCACCTAGGAAGGCATTCTGATATTTGGTGAGTACTGACGCCGGGTGCCGTGATGTCTTTAGGAAGGTAACTGCAGCCCCCCCCCCTTGCCGGCCCCTCCCATCAGCCACGAACTGCCTGCATTGCATAGGGAAGCATAGAGACCCAGTGATGACATCACCGGCTCTATAATAAGGGAAGTAATGAAAACAGAAAGAGTTTATTATTTTTTTTTTTTTAACTCACATAAAAAAGTACTATAAACCTCTACAATGTGTACATTCATGACGCTTCCCCCCTCTACAGCAGGGGTCTCCAAACTGGGGTCCAGAGAAACGATGAGCCCCCTTACTTGCTGTTAACCAACACTTGGGGCCCCATTTCTTCCACTGACACAATTCCTCCCAATGACAACAACAATGCGACATTTCCACCCAATGATGGGGCACAATTACCCCCAATGACACCAACAATGGAGCGCTATTCCTCAGACACCAAGGACGGGGCCCAATTCCTCCCAATAACACCAGAGGTAGGCCATGGTTTACCACTGATGCCGGGACATTTTCTACTCCTAATGGCCACGGTCCGGCCCCCCTGAGGTCTGAAGGACGGTAACCGGGCCCCTTTGTATAGAAAGTTTGGAGATTCCTGATCCACAAGCCGAGTATAACTAATTACAGACCTCTGCAGTCTCTAATGAGGTGAAATACTCACAAGGCCCCGTCTACTCTCAGACCAGGTAGATTGTTGTTTTTGTTTTTTTAATCTACAAATCGTATTTTACTCAGCAATGTGATTCGGAAATGCAAACATATGCCGTGGCGTTGTATGTATAGACAGGTCCCCTTTACTTCAATATTCCGATTATTATTTGTATTTTGATACATTGTTTATCCTCCCTGACCCCGGGAAGGAGATCACTCGGCTGCCTCTGATCCCATTACATTGGCTGTGAAAGTGAAAGCTGGAGGGCCGAGGAGTCGGAGTGGCAGCACAGACAGTGCTTATTTCAGGCGGAGATTACTGATCTCTGATCTCCACCTGCGATGATGTGACCCGCCGGCTCCTCCGAGGTGCGGCCGTGGCCTGAGGGTGGTGGAAAGTGAAAGGGAATGTGGATCTCCCGCCTGAGATTAGCGGAGTCACAAGACGGAGCCAACGTCTCTCCGGAGTTATTTTAAGTGGTTCCCGACACCTCTGCCAACGCTCCCGGCTTTACACCCCTCCCCCCACCGCGACGTTCCACAGACTTCACCCCCCCCCCAAAATCAACACATGGAATAAAAAGATCCAGGAGCAGAAATCCATCAATGGGACACAAGGTCCCCCTCCCCCAATAAAACACTCAGTGACCAATCAGAATCAGTGTGGTGACAAGGGTACAAATGGCTCTGTGGGGACCCCCTAATAGGTCACCTTTACCCCCCCCATGTGCTCAAATATCACCAAACACCCCCCTCATCTCCGGCCCATCCAACTCACCCCCCCTCCTCATCATCTCCGGCCCATCCAACTCACCCCCCCTCCTCATCATCATCTCCGGCCCATCCAACTCACCCCCCCTCCTCATCATCATCTCGGGCCCATCCAACTCACCCCCCCTCCTCATCATCATCTCGGGCCCATCCAACTCACCCCCCCTCCTCATCATCATCTCGGGCCCATCCAACTCACCCCCCCTCCTCATCATCATCTCGGGCCCATCCAACTCACCCCCCTCCTCATCATCATCTCCGGCCCATCCAACTCACCCCCACTCCTTATCATCATCTCCGGCCCATCCAACTCACCCCCCCTCCTCATCATCATCTCCGGCCCATCCAACTCACCCCCCTCCTCATCATCATCATCTCCGGCCCATCCAACTCACCCCCCCTCCTCATCATCATCTCCGGCCCATCCAACTCACCCCCCCTCCTCCTCATCATCATCATCATCTCCGGCCCATCCAACTCACCCCCCCCCTCCTCATCATCATCTCCGGCCCATCCAACTCACCCCCCCTCCTCATCATCATCTCCGGCCCATCCAACTCACCCCCCCTCCCCATCATCATCTCCGGCCCATCCAACTCACCCCCCCTCCTCATCATCATCTCCGGCCCATCCAACTCACCCCCCTCCTCATCATCATCATCATCATCTCCGGCCCATCCAACTCACCCCCCCTCCTCATCATCATCATCATCTCCGGCCCATCCAACTCACCCCCCCTCCTCATCATCATCTCCGGCCCATCCAACTCACCCCCCCCCCCCATCATCATCATCTCCAGCCCATCCAACTCACCCCCCCTCCCCATCATCATCTCCGGCCCATCCAACTCACCCCCCCTCCTCATCATCATCTCCGGCCCATCCAACTCACCCCCCCTCCTCATCATCTCCGGCCCATCCAACTCACCCCCCCTCCTCATCATCATCTCCGGCCCATCCAACTCACCCCCCCCTCATCATCATCATCTCCAGCCCATCCAACTCACCCCCCCTCCCCATCATCATCTCCGGCCCATCCAACTCACCCCCCCTCCTCATCATCATCTCCGGCCCATCCAACTCACCCCCCTCCTCATCATCATCTCCGGCCCATCCAACTCACCCCCCCTCCTCATCATCATCTCGGGCCCATCCAACTCACCCCCCCTCCTCATCATCATCTCCGGCCCATCGAACTCACCCCCCCTCATCATCATCTCCGGCCCATCCAACTCACCCCCCCTCCTCATCATCATCTCCGGCCCATCCAACTCACCCCCCTCCCCATCATCATCTCCGGCCCATCCAACTCACCCCCCCCTCCTCATCATCATCTCCGGCCCATCCAACTCACCCCCCTCCTCATCATCATCATCTCCGGCCCATCCAACTCACCCCCCCTCCTCATCATCATCTCCGGCCCATCCAACTCACCCCCCCCTCATCATCATCTCCGGCCCATCCAACTCACCCCCCCTCCTCATCATCATCATCATCTCCGGCCCATCCAACTCACCCCCCCTCCTCCTCATCATCATCTCCGGCCCATCCAACTCACCCCCCCTCCTCCTCCTCATCATCTCCGGCCCATCCAACTCACCCCCCCCTCCTCATCATCATCATCTCCGGCCCATCCAACTCACCCCCCTCATCATCATCATCATCTCCGGCCCATCCAACTCACCCCCCCTCATCATCATCATCTCCGGCCCATCCAACTCACCCCCCCTCCTCATCATCATCATCATCTCCGGCCCATCCAACTCACCCCCCCTCCTCATCATCATCTCCGGCCCATCCAACTCACCCCCCCCCTCCTCATTATCATCATCATCATCATCATCTCCGGCCCATCCAACTCACCCCCCCTCCTCATCATCATCATCATCATCATCATCATCTCCGCCCCATCCAACTCACCCCCCCTCCTCATCATCATCATCATCTCCGGCCCATCCAACTCACCCCCCCTCCTCATCATCATCATCATCTCCGGCCCATCCAACTCACCCCCCCTCCTCATCATCATCATCTCCGGCCCATCCAACTCACCCCCCCCTCCTCATCATCATCTCCGGCCCATCCAACTCACCCCCCTCCTCCTCATCATCATCATCTCCGGCCCATCCAACTCACCCCCCCTCCTCATCATCATCATCTCCGGCCCATCCTACTCACCCCCCCTCCTCATCATCATCTCCGGCCCATCCAACTCACCCCCCCTCCTCCTCATCATCATCATCATCTCCGGCCCATCCAACTCACCCCCCCCCCCCCTCCTCATCATCATCATCTCCGGCCCATCCAACTCACCCCTCCTCCTCATCATCTCCGGCCCATCCAACTCACCCCCCCTCCTCATCATCATCATCATCTCCGGCCCATCCAACTCACCCCCCCTCCTCATCATCATCTCCGGCCCATCCAACTCACCCCCCCTCCTCATCATCATCATCTCCGGCCCATCCAACTCACCCCCCCTCCTCATCATCTCCGGCCCATCCAACTCGCCCCCCCTCCTCATCATCTCCGGTCCATCCAACTCACCCCCCCTCATCATCTCCGGCCCATCCAACTCACCCCCCTTCCTCATCTCCGGCCCATCCAACTCACCCCCTCTCCTCATCCCTGGCCCATCCAACTCACCGCCCCCTCCTCATCCCTGTCCCATCCAACTCACCGCCCCCTCCTCATCCCTGGCCCATCCAACTCACCGCCCCCTCCTCCTCCTCATCATCATCTCCGGCCCATCCAACTCACCGCCCCCTCCTCCTCCTCCTCCTCATCATCATCTCCGGCCCATCCAACTCACCCCCCCTCCTCAACTCCGGCCCATCCAACTCACCCCCCCCTCCTCATCTCCGGCCCATCCAACTCACCCCCCCCTCCTCATCTCCGGCCCATCCAACTCACCCCCCCCTCCTCATCTCCGGCCCATCCAACTCACCCCCCCTCCTCATCTCCGGCCCATCCAACTCACCCCCCCCTCATCTCCGGCCCATCCAACTCACCCCCCCTCATCTCCGGCCCATCCAACTCACCCCCCCCTCATCTCCGGCCCATCCAACTCACCCCCCCCTCATCTCCGGCCCGTCCAACTCACCCCCCCCCTCATCTCCGGCCCGTCCAACTCACCCCCCCCCTCATCTCCGGCCCATCCAACTCACCCCCCCCTCCTCCTCATCTCCGGCCCATCCAACTCACCCCCTCCTCCTCATCTCCGGCCCATCCAACTCACCCCCCCCTCCTCATCTCCGGCCCATCCAACTCACCCCCCCCTCCTCATCTCCGGCCCATCCAACCCACCCCCCCTTCCTCATCTCCGGCCCATCCAACTCACCCCCCCTTCCTCATCTCCGGCCCATCCAACTCACCCCCCCCCTCCTCATCTCCGGCCCATCCAAGTCACCCCCCCTTCCTCATCTCCGGCCCATCCAACTCACCCCCCCCTTCCTCATCTCCGGCCCATCCAACTCACCCCCCCTTCCTCATCTCCGGCCCATCCAACTCACCCCCCCTCCTCATCTCCGGCCCATCCAACTCACCCCCCCTCCTCATCTCTGGCCCATCCAACTCACCCCCCCTCCTCATCTCCGGCCCATCCAACTCACCCCTCCCCCCTCCTCATCTCCGGCCCATCCAACTCACCCCTCCCCCCTCATCTCCGGCCCATCCAACTCACCCCTCCCCCCTCCTCATCTCCGGCCCATCCAACTCACCCCTCCCCCCTCCTCATCTCCGGCCCATCCAACTCACCCCCCCCTCCTCATCTCCGGCCCATCCAACTCACCCCCCCTCCTCATCTCCGGCCCATCCAACTCACCCCCCCCCTCCTTATCTCCGGCCCATCCAACTCACCCCCCCTCCTCATCTCCGGCCCATCTAACTCACCCCCCCTCCTCATCTCCGGCCCATCCAACTCACCCCCTCCTCATCCCCGACCCATCCAACTCACCCCCCCTCCTCATCTCGGAAATGCCGACATATGCCGTGGCGTTGTATGTATAGACAGGTCCCCTTTACTTCAATGTTCCGATCATTATTTGCATTTTGATACATTGTTTATCCTTCCTGACCCCGGGAAGGAGATCACTCGGCTGCCTCTGATCCCATTACATTGGCTGTGAAAGTGAAAGCTGGAGGGCCGAGGAGTCGGAGTGGCAGCACAGACAGTGCTTATTTCAGGCGGAGATTACTGATCTCTGATCTCCACCTGCGATGATGTGACCCGCCGGCTCCTCCGAGGTGCGGCCGTGGCCTGAGGGTGGTGGAAAGTGAAAGGGAATGTGGATCTCCCGCCTGAGATTAGCGGAGTCACAAGACGGAGCCAACGTCTCTCCGGAGTTATTTTAAGTGGTTCCTGACACCTCTGCCAACGCTCCCGGCTTTACACCCCTCCCCCCACCGCGACGTTCCACAGACTTCACCCCCCCCCCAAAATCAACACATGGAATAAAAAGATCCAGGAGCAGAAATCCATCAATGGGACACAAGGTCCCCCTCCCCCAATAAAACACTCAGTGACCAATCAGAATCAGTGTGGTGACAAGGGTACAAATGGCTCTGTGGGGACCCCCTAATAGGTCACCTTTACCCCCCCCCATGTGCTCAAATATCACCAAACACCCCCCTCATCTCCGGCCCATCCAACTCACCCCCCCTCCTCATCATCTCCGGCCCATCCAACTCACCCCCCCTCCTCATCATCATCTCCGGCCCATCCAACTCACCCCCCCTCCTCATCATCATCTCGGGCCCATCCAACTCACCCCCCCTCCTCATCATCATCTCGGGCCCATCCAACTCACCCCCCCCTCCTCATCATCATCTCGGGCCCATCCAACTCACCCCCCCTCCTCATCATCATCTCGGGCCCATCCAACTCACCCCCCCTCCTCATCATCATCTCCGGCCCATCCAACTCACCCCCACTCCTTATCATCATCTCCGGCCCATCCAACTCACCCCCCCTCCTCATCATCATCTCCGGCCCATCCAACTCACCCCCCCTCCCCATCATCATCTCCGGCCCATCCAACTCACCCCCCCTCCTCATCATCATCTCCGGCCCATCCAACTCACCCCCCTCCTCATCATCATCATCTCCGGCCCATCCAACTCACCCCCCCTCCTCATCATCATCTCCGGCCCATCCAACTCACCCCCCCTCCTCCTCATCATCATCATCATCATCATCTCCGGCCCATCCAACTCACCCCCCCCTCCTCATCATCATCTCCGGCCCATCCAACTCACCCCCCCTCCTCATCATCATCTCCGGCCCATCCAACTCACCCCCCCTCCCCATCATCATCTCCGGCCCATCCAACTCACCCCCCCTCCTCATCATCATCTCCGGCCCATCCAACTCACCCCCCTCCTCATCATCATCATCATCATCTCCGGCCCATCCAACTCACCCCCCCTCCTCATCATCATCATCATCTCCGGCCCATCCAACTCACCCCCCCTCCTCATCATCATCTCCGGCCCATCCAACTCACCCCCCCCCCTCATCATCATCATCTCCAGCCCATCCAACTCACCCCCCCTCCCCATCATCATCTCCGGCCCATCCAACTCACCCCCCCTCCTCATCATCATCTCCGGCCCATCCAACTCACCCCCCCTCCTCATCATCTCCGGCCCATCCAACTCACCCCCCCCCCTCCTCATCATCATCTCCGGCCCATCCAACTCACCCCCCCCTCATCATCATCATCTCCAGCCCATCCAACTCACCCCCCCTCCCCATCATCATCTCCGGCCCATCCAACTCACCCCCCCTCCTCATCATCATCTCCGGCCCATCCAACTCACCCCCCTCCTCATCATCATCTCCGGCCCATCCAACTCACCCCCCCTCCTCATCATCATCTCGGGCCCATCCAACTCACCCCCCCTCCTCATCATCATCTCCGGCCCATCGAACTCACCCCCCCTCATCATCATCTCCGGCCCATCCAACTCACCCCCCCTCCTCATCATCATCTCCGGCCCATCCAACTCACCCCCCTCCCCATCATCATCTCCGGCCCATCCAACTCACCCCCCCTCCTCATCATCATCTCCGGCCCATCCAACTCACCCCCCTCCTCATCATCATCATCTCCGGCCCATCCAACTCACCCCCCCTCCTCATCATCATCTCCGGCCCATCCAACTCACCCCCCCCTCATCATCATCTCCGGCCCATCCAACTCACCCCCCCTCCTCATCATCATCATCATCTCCGGCCCATCCAACTCACCCCCCCTCCTCCTCATCATCATCTCCGGCCCATCCAACTCACCCCCCCTCCTCCTCCTCATCATCTCCGGCCCATCCAACTCACCCCCCCTCCTCCTCCTCATCATCATCATCATCTCCGGCCCATCCAACTCAGCCCCCCTCCTCATCATCATCTCCGGCCCATCCAACTCACCCCCCCTCCGGCCCATCCAACTCACCCCCCCTCCTCATCATCATCTCTGGCCCATCCAACTCACCCCCCCCTCCTCATCATCATCTCCGGCCCATCCAACTCACCCCCCCTCCTCATCATCATCATCTCCGGCCCATCCAACTCACCCCCCTCATCATCATCATCATCTCCGGCCCATCCAACTCACCCCCCCTCATCATCATCATCTCCGGCCCATCCAACTCACCCCCCCTCCTCATCATCATCATCTCCGGCCCATCCAACTCACCCCCCCTCCTCATCATCATCTCCGGCCCATCCAACTCACCCCCCCCTCCTCATTATCATCATCATCATCATCTCCGGCCCATCCAACTCACCCCCCCTCCTCATCATCATCATCATCATCATCATCATCATCATCTCCGGCCCATCCAACTCACCCCCCCTCCTCATCATCATCATCATCTCCGGCCCATCCAACTCACCCCCCCTCATCATCATCATCATCTCCGGCCCATCCAACTCACCCCCCCTCCTCATCATCATCATCTCCGGCCCATCCAACTCACCCCCCCCTCCTCATCATCATCTCCGGCCCATCCAACTCACCCCCCTCCTCCTCATCATCATCATCTCCGGCCCATCCAACTCACCCCCCCTCCTCATCATCATCATCTCCGGCCCATCCTACTCACCCCCCCTCCTCATCATCATCTCCGGCCCATCCAACTCACCCCCCCCTCCTCCTCATCATCATCATCATCATCTCCGGCCCATCCAACTCACCCCCCCCCCCCCTCCTCATCATCATCATCTCCGGCCCATCCAACTCACCCCTCCTCCTCATCATCTCCGGCCCATCCAACTCACCCCCCCTCCTCATCATCATCATCATCTCCGGCCCATCCAACTCACCCCCCCTCCTCATCATCATCTCCGGCCCATCCAACTCACCCCCCCTCCTCATCATCATCATCTCCGGCCCATCCAACTCACCCCCCCTCCTCATCATCTCCGGCCCATCCAACTCGCCCCCCCTCCTCATCATCTCCGGTCCATCCAACTCACCCCCCCTCATCATCTCCGGCCCATCCAACTCACCCCCCTTCCTCATCTCCGGCCCATCCAACTCACCCCCTCTCCTCATCCCTGGCCCATCCAACTCACCGCCCCCTCCTCATCCCTGTCCCATCCAACTCACCGCCCCCTCCTCATCCCTGGCCCATCCAACTCACCGCCCCCTCCTCCTCCTCCTCATCATCATCTCCGGCCCATCCAACTCACCGCCCCCTCCTCCTCCTCCTCCTCCTCATCATCATCATCTCCGGCCCATCCAACTCACCCCCCCTCCTCAACTCCGGCCCATCCAACTCACCCCCCCCTCCTCATCTCCGGCCCATCCAACTCACCCCCCCCCCCTCCTCATCTCCGGCCCATCCAACTCACCCCCCCCTCCTCATCTCCGGCCCATCCAACTCACCCCCCCTCCTCATCTCCGGCCCATCCAACTCACCCCCCCCTCATCTCCGGCCCATCCAACTCACCCCCCCTCATCTCCGGCCCATCCAACTCACCCCCCCCTCATCTCCGGCCCATCCAACTCACCCCCCCTCATCTCCGGCCCGTCCAACTCACCCCCCCCCCTCATCTCCGGCCCGTCCAACTCACCCCCCCCTCATCTCCGGCCCATCCAACTCACCCCCCCCTCCTCCTCATCTCCGGCCCATCCAACTCACCCCCCCCCCTCATCTCCGGCCCATCCAACTCACCCCCTCCTCCTCATCTCCGGCCCATCCAACTCACCCCCCCCCCTCCTCATCTCCGGCCCATCCAACTCACCCCCCCCCCCTCCTCATCTCCGGCCCATCCAACCCACCCCCCCTTCCTCATCTCCGGCCCATCCAACTCACCCCCCCCTCCTCATCTCCGGCCCATCCAAGTCACCCCCCCTTCCTCATCTCCGGCCCATCCAACTCACCCCCCCTTCCTCATCTCCGGCCCATCCAACTCACCCCCCCTTCCTCATCTCCGGCCCATCCAACTCACCCCCCCTCCTCATCTCCGGCCCATCCAACTCACCCCCCCTCCTCATCTCTGGCCCATCCAACTCACCCCCCCTCCTCATCTCCGGCCCATCCAACTCACCCCTCCCCCCTCCTCATCTCCGGCCCATCCAACTCACCCCTCCCCCCTCATCTCCGGCCCATCCAACTCACCCCTCCCCCCTCCTCATCTCCGGCCCATCCAACTCACCCCTCCCCCCTCCTCATCTCCGGCCCATCCAACTCACCCCCCCTCCTCATCTCCGGCCCATACAACTCACCCCCCCCCTCCTTATCTCCGGCCCATCCAACTCACCCCCCCTCCTCATCTCCGGCCCATCTAACTCACCCCCCCTCCTCCGCCTCCTCATCTCCGGCCCATCCAACTCACCCCCTCCTCATCCCCGACCCATCCAACTCACCCCCCCTCCTCATCTCGGAAATGCCGACATATGCCGTGGCGTTGTATGTATAGACAGGTCCCCTTTACTTCAATGTTCCGATCATTATTTGCATTTTGATACATTGTTTATCCTTCCTGACCCCGGGAAGGAGATCACTCGGCTGCCTCTGATCCCATTACATTGGCTGTGAAAGTGAAAGCTGGAGGGCCGAGGAGTCGGAGTGGCAGCACAGACAGCGCTTATTTCAGGCGGAGATTACTGATCTCTGATCTCCACCTGCGATGATGTGACCCGCCGGCTCCTCCGAGGTGCGGCCGTGGCCTGAGGGTGGTGGAAAGTGAAAGGGAATGTGGATCTCCCGCCTGAGATTAGCGGAGTCACAAGACGGAGCCAACGTCTCTCCGGAGTTATTTTAAGTGGTTCCCGACACCTCTGCCAACGCTCCCGGCTTTACACCCCTCCCCACACCGCGACGTTCCACAGACTTCACCCCCCCCCCAAAATCAACACATGGAATAAAAAGATCCAGGAGCAGAAATCCATCAATGGGACACAAGGTCCCCCTCCCCCAATAAAACACTCAGTGACCAATCAGAATCAGTGTGGTGACAAGGGTACAAATGGCTCTGTGGGGACCCCCTAATAGGTCACCTTTACCCCCCCCATGTGCTCAAATATCACCAAACACCCCCCCTCATCTCCGGCCCATCCAACTCATCCCCCCTCCTCATCATCTCCGGCCCATCCAACTCACCCCCCCTCCTCATCATCATCTCCGGCCCATCCAACTCACCCCCCCTCATCATCATCATCTCCGGCCCATCCAACTCACCCCCCCCCCTCATCATCATCTCCGGCCCATCCAACTCACCCCCCCTCCTCCTCATCATCATCTCCGGCCCATCCAACTCACCCCCCCCCTCATCATCATCTCCGGCCCATCCAACTCACCCCCCCCTCCTCCTCATCATCATCTCCGGCCCATCCAAATCACCCCCCCCCTCATCATCATCTCCGGCCCATCCAACTCACCCCCCCCCCCCTCATCATCATCATCTCCGGCCCATCCAAATCACCCCCCCCTCATCATCATCTCCGGCCCATCCAACTCACCCCCCTCCTCCTCCTCATCATCATCTCCGGCCCATCCAACTCACCCCCCCCCCCTCATCATCATCTCCGGCCCATCCAAATCACCCCCCCTCATCATCATCATCTCCGGCCCATCCAAATCACCCCCCCTCATCATCATCATCATCATCTACGGCCCATCCAACTCACCCCCCCCCCCCTCATCATCATCATCATCATCTCCGGCCCATCCAACTCACCCCCCTCCTCCTCCTCATCATCATCTCCGGCCCATCCAACTCACCCCCCCCCTCATCATCATCTCCGGCCCATCCAACTCACCCCCCCCCTCATCATCATCTCCGGCCCATCCAAATCACCCCCCCCTCATCATCATCATCATCATCATCATCATCTCCGGCCCATCCAAATCACCCCCCCCTCATCATCATCATCATCATCATCATCTCCGGCCCATCCAACTCACCCCCCCCTCCACCTCATCATCATCTCCGGCCCATCCAAATCACCCCCCCCCCCCTCATCATCATCTCCGGCCCATCCAACTCATCCCCCCTCCTCATCATCATCTCCGGCCCATCCAACTCACCCCCCCCCCTCATCATCATCTCCGGCCCATCCAACTCACCCCCCCCCCCTCATCATCATCTCCGGCCCATCCAAATCACCCCCCCCTCATCATCATCATCATCATCTCCGGCCCATCCAACTCACCCCCCTCCTCCTCCTCATCTCCGGCCCATCCAACTCACCCCCCCCTCATCATCATCTCCGGCCCATCCAAATCACCCCCCCTCATCATCATCATCTCCGGCCCATCCAAATCACCCCCCCCCCCTCATCATCATCTCCGGCCCATCCAACTCACCCCCCCCTCATCATCATCTCCGGCCCATCCAAATCACCCCCCCCTCATCATCATCATCTCCGGCCCATCCAACTCACCCCCCTCCTCCTCATCATCATCATCTCCGGCCCATCCAACTCACCCCCCCCTCATCATCATCTCCGGCCCATCCAACTCACCCCCCATCATCATCATCATCATCATCATCTCCGGCCCATCCAACTCACCCCCCCTCATCATCATCTCCGGCCCATCCAACTCACCCCCCCCTCATCATCATCTCCGGCCCATCCAACTCATCCCCCCTCCTCATCATCATCTCCGGCCCATCCAACTCACCCCCCCTCCTCATCATCATCATCTCCGGCCCATCCAACTCACCCCCCCTCCTCCTCATCATCATCTCCGGCCCATCCAAATCACCCCCCCCCCCTCATCATCATCTCCGGCCCATCCAACTCATCCCCCCTCCTCATCATCATCTCCGGCCCATCCAACTCACCCCCCTCCTCATCATCATCATCTCCGGCCCATCCAACTCACCCCCCCTCCACCTCATCATCATCTCCGGCCCATCCAAATCACCCCCCCCCCCTCATCATCATCTCCGGCCCATCCAACTCATCCCCCCTCCTCATCATCATCTCCGGCCCATCCAACTCACCCCCCTCCTCATCATCATCATCATCTCCGGCCCATCCAACTCACCCCCCCCTCATCATCATCATCTCCAGCCCATCCAAATCACCCCCCCCCCTCATCATCATCTCCGGCCCATCCAACTCACCCCCCTCCTCATCATCATCTCCGGCCCATCCAACTCACCCCCCCTCCTCCTCATCATCATCTCCGGCCCATCCAAATCACCCCCCCCTCATCATCATCTCCGGCCCATCCAACTCATCCCCCCTCCTCATCATCATCTCCGGCCCATCCAACTCACCCCCCCTCCTCATCATCATCATCTCCGGCCCATCCAACTCACCCCCCCTCCTCATCATCATCTCCGGCCCATCCAACTCACCCCCCCCCCCTCCTCCTCATCATCATCTCCGGCCCATCCAAATCACCCCCCCCCCCTCATCATCATCTCCGGCCCATCCAACTCACCCCCCCTCATCATCATCATCTCCGGCCCATCCAAATCACCCCCCCCATCATCATCTCCGGCCCATCCAACTCAACCCCCCCTCATCATCATCATCTCCGGCCCATCCAACTCACCCCCCCTCCTCCTCATCATCATCTCCGGCCCATCCAACTCACCCCCCCCCTCATCATCATCTCCGGCCCATCCAACTCACCCCCCCTCATCATCATCATCTCCGGCCCATCCAAATCACCCCCCCCCTCATCATCATCTCCGGCCCATCCAACTCACCCCCCCCTCATCATCATCATCTCCGGCCCATCCAAATCACCCCCCCTCATCATCATCTCCGGCCCATCCAACTCACCCCCCCCCCCCCTCCTCCTCCTCCTCCTCATCATCATCTCCGGCCCATCCAACTCACCCCCCCCTCATCATCATCATCTCCGGCCCATCCAACTCACCCCCCTCCTCCTCATCATCATCATCATCATCTCCGGCCCATCCAACTCACCCCCCCCTCATCATCATCTCCGGCCCATCCAACTCACCCCCCCCCCCCTCATCATCATCATCTCCGGCCCATCCAACTCACCCCCCCCTCCTCCTCATCATCATCATCTCCGGCCCATCCAACTCACCCCCTCCCCCTCCTCCTCATCATCATCATCATCTCCGGCCCATCCAACTCACCCCCCCACCTCCTCCTCATCATCATCATCATCATCTCCGGCCCATCCAACTCACCCCCCCCCCCTCCTCATCATCATCTCCGGCCCATCCAACTCACCCCCCCCCCCTCATCATCATCTCCGGCCCATCCAACTCACCCCCCCTCCTCCATCATCATCTCCGGCCCATCCAACTCACCCCCCCCCCTCATCATCATCTCCGGCCCATCCAACTCACCCCCCCCTCCTCCTCATCATCATCTCCGGCCCATCCAACTCACCCCCCCCCCCCTCATCATCATCTCCGGCCCATCCAACTCACCCCCCCCTCATCATCATCTCCGGCCCATCCAACTCACCCCCCCCCTCATCATCATCATCATCATCTCCGGCCCATCCAACTCACCCCCCCTCCTCCTCATCATCATCTCCGGCCCATCCAACTCACCCCCCCCTCATCATCATCATCTCCGGCCCATCCAACTCACCCCCCCCCCCCTCATCATCATCATCTCCGGCCCATCCAAATCACCCCCCCCTCATCATCATCATCTCCGGCCCATCCAACTCACCCCCCCTCCTCATCATCATCTCCGGCCCATCCAACTCACCCCCCCCCCATCATCATCATCATCTCCGGCCCATCCAACTCACCCCCCTCCTCATCATCATCATCATCTCCGGCCCATCCAACTCACCCCCCCCCCTCATCATCATCATCTCCGGCCCATCCAAATCACCCCCCCCCTCATCATCATCATCTCCGGCCCATCCAACTCACCCCCCCTCCTCATCATCATCTCCGGCCCATCCAACTCACCCCCCCTCCTCATCATCATCATATCATCATCTCCGGCCCATCCAACTCACCCCCCTCCTCATCATCATCATCATCTCCGGCCCATCCAAATCACCCCCCCTCATCATCATCATCTCCGGCCCATCCAACTCACCCCCCCTCCCCATCATCATCTCCGGCCCATCCAACTCACCCCCCCCTCCTCATCATCATCATCTCCGGCCCATCCAACTCACCCCCCCTCCTCATCATCATCTCCGGCCCATCCAAATCACCCCCCCTCATCATCATCATCTCCGGCCCATCCAAATCACCCCCCCCCCTCATCATCATCATCTCCGGCCCATCCAAATCACCCCCCCCTCATCATCATCATCTCCGGCCCATCCAACTCACCCCCCCCTCCCCATCATCATCTCCGGCCCATCCAACTCACCCCCCTCCTCATCATCATCATCATCTCCGGCCCATCCAACTCACCCCCCCTCATCATCATCTCCGGCCCATCCAACTCACCTCCCCCTCATCATCATCTCCGGCCCATCCAACTCACCCCCCATCATCATCATCTCCGGCCCATCCAACTCACCCCCCCCTCCTCCTCATCATCATCTCCGGCCCATCCAACTCACCCCCCCCTCATCATCATCATCTCCGGCCCATCCAACTCACCCCCCCCTCCTCCTCATCATCATCTCCGGCCCATCCAACTCACCCCCCCCCCTCATCATCATCTCCGGCCCATCCAACTCACCCCCCCTCATCATCATCTCCGGCCCATCCAACTCACCCCCCCTCCTCCTCCTCATCATCTCCGGCCCATCCAACTCACCCCCCCCCCTCATCATCATCTCCGCCCATCCAACTCACCCCCCCCTCATCATCATCATCTCCGGCCCATCCAAATCACCCCCCCCTCATCATCATCATCTCCGGCCCATCCAACTCACCCCCCCTCCTCATCATCATCTCCGGCCCATCCAAATCACCCCCCCTCATCATCATCATCTCCGGCCCATCCAAATCACCCCCCCCCCTCATCATCATCATAATCTCCGGCCCATCCAACTCACCCCCCCCTCCTCATCATCATCATCTCCGGCCCATCCAACTCACCCCCCTCCCCTCATCATCATCATCTCCAGCCCATCCAAATCACCCCCCCCTCATCATCATCATCTCCGGCCCATCCAACTCACCCCCCCTCCCCATCATCATCTCCGGCCCATCCAACTCACCCCCCCTCCTCATCATCATCATCTCCGGCCCATCCAACTCACCCCCCCTCCTCATCATCATCTCCGGCCCATCCAAATCACCCCCCCTCATCATCATCTCCGGCCCATCCAAATCACCCCCCCCTCATCATCATCATCTCCAGCCCATCCAACTCACCCCCCCCTCCCCATCATCATCTCCGGCCCATCCAACTCACCCCCCCTCATCATCATCATCATCTCCGGCCCATCCAAATCACCCCCTCATCATCATCATCATCATCTCCGGCCCATCCAAATCACCCCCCCCTCATCATCATCATCTCCGGCCCATCCAACTCACCCCCCCTCCTCATCATCATCTCCGGCCCATCCAAATCACCCCCCCTCATCATCATCTCCGGCCCATCCAAATCACCCCCCCCCCCTCATCATCATCATCTCCGGCCCATCCAAATCACCCCCCCCTCATCATCATCATCTCCGGCCCATCCAACTCACCCCCCCTCCCCATCATCATCTCCGGCCCATCCAACTCACCCCCCCTCCTCATCATCATCTCCGGCCCATCCAACTCACCCCCCCTCCTCATCATCATCTCCGGCCCATCCAACTCACCCCCCCCTCATCATCATCATCTCCGGCCCATCCAACTCACCCCCCCTCATCATCATCATCTCCGGCCCATCCAAATCACCCCCCCTCATCATCATCATCATCATCTCCGGCCCATCCAAATCACCCCCCCCCCTCATCATCATCTCCGGCCCATCCAACTCACCCCCCCCTCATCATCATCATCATCATCATCTCCGGCCCATCCAACTCACCCCCCCCTCATCATCATCATCTCCGGCCCATCCAACTCACCCCCCCTCATCATCATCATCATCATCATCTCCGGCCCATCCAAATCACCCCCCCTCATTATCATCTCCGGCCCATCCAACTCACCCCCCCCTCATCATCATCATCATCTCCGGCCCATCCAACTCATCCCCCCTCCTCATCATCATCTCCGGCCCATCCAACTCACCCCCCCTCCTCATCATCATCATCTCCGGCCCATCCAACTCACCCCCCCCTCCTCCTCATCATCATCTCCGGCCCATCCAAATCACCCCCCCCCCTCATCATCTCCGGCCCATCCAACTCATCCCCCCTCCTCATCATCATCTCCGGCCCATCCAACTCACCCCCCCTCCTCATCATCATCATCATCTCCGGCCCATCCAACTCACCCCCCCTCCTCCTCATCATCTCCAGCCCATCCAAATCACCCCCCCCCCCTCATCATCATCTCCGGCCCATCCAACTCACCCCCCCTCCTCATCATCATCATCTCCGGCCCATCCAAATCACCCCCCCCCCTCATCATCATCTCCGGCCCATCCAACTCACCCCCCCTCATCATCATCTCCGGCCCATCCAAATCACCCCCCCCCCCTCATCATCATCTCCGGCCCATCCAACTCACCCCCCCCCTCATCATCATCTCCGGCCCATCCAACTCACCCCCCCCCCTCATCTCCGGCCCATCCAACTCACCCCCCCTCATCATCATCTCCGGCCCATCCAACTCACCCCCCCTCCTCCTCATCATCATCTCCGGCCCATCCAACTCACCCCCCCCTCATCATCATCATCTCCGGCCCATCCAACTCACCCCCCCTCCTCCTCATCATCATCTCCGGCCCATCCAACTCACCCCCCCCTCATCATCATCTCCGGCCCATCCAACTCACCCCCCCTCATCATCATCATCTCCGGCCCATCCAACTCACCCCCCCCTCCTCCTCATCATCATCTCCGGCCCATCCAACTCACCCCCCCCTCATCATCATCTCCGCCCATCCAACTCACCCCCCCCCCATCATCATCATCTCCGGCCCATCCAAATCACCCCCCCCTCATCATCATCATCTCCGGCCCATCCAACTCACCCCCCCTCCTCATCATCATCTCCGGCCCATCCAACTCACCCCCCCCTCCTCATCATCATCATCTCCCGCCCATCCAAATCACCCCCCCTCATCATCATCATCATCATCTCCGGCCCATCCAAATCACCCCCCCCTCATCATCATCATCTCCGGCCCATCCAAATCACCCCCCCCTCATCATCATCATCATCATCTCCGGCCCATCCAACTCACCCCCCCTCCCCATCATCATCTCCGGCCCATCCAACTCACCCCCCCTCCTCATCATCATCATCTCCGGCCCATCCAAATCACCCCCCCTCATCATCATCATCTCCGGCCCATCCAACTCACCCCCCCCTCCTCATCATCATCTCCGGCCCATCCAACTCACCCCCCCTCATCATCATCTCCGGCCCATCCAACTCACCCCCCCCCCCTCATCTCCGGCCCATCCAACTCACCCCCCCTCCTCCTCATCATCATCATCTCCGGCCCATCCAACTCACCCCCCCTCATCATCATCTCCGGCCCATCCAACTCACCCCCCCCCTCATCTCCGGCCCATCCAACTCACCCCCCCCTCCTCCTCATCATCATCTCCGGCCCATCCAACTCACCCCCCCCCCCTCATCATCATCATCTCCGGCCCATCCAACTCACCCCCCCTCCTCCTCATCATCATCTCCGGCCCATCCAACTCACCCCCCCCCCCTCATCATCATCTCCGGCCCATCCAACTCACCCCCCCCCCTCCTCCTCATCATCATCTCCGGCCCATCCAACTCACCCCCCCCATCATCATCTCCGCCCATCCAACTCACCCCCCCCTCATCATCATCATCATCTCCGGCCCATCCAAATCACCCCCCCCTCATCATCTCCGGCCCATCCAACTCACCCCCCCTCCTCATCATCATCTCCGGCCCATCCAAATCACCCCCCCTCATCATCATCATCATCTCCGGCCCATCCAAATCACCCCCCCCTCATCATCATCATCATCATCTCCGGCCCATCCAACTCACCCCCCCTCCTCATCATCATCATCTCCGGCCCATCCAACTCACCCCCCTCCTCATCATCATCATCATCTCCGGCCCATCCAACTCACCCCCCTCCTCATCATCATCATCATCTCCGGCCCATCCAAATCACCCCCCCCCCCTCATCATCATCATCTCCAGCCCATCCAAATCACCCCCCCTCATCATCATCATCATCATCTCCGGCCCATCCAACTCACCCCCCCTCCCCATCATCATCTCCAGCCCATCCAACTCACCCCCCCTCCTCATCATCATCATCTCCGGCCCATCCAACTCACCCCCCCCTCCTCATCATCATCTCCGGCCCATCCAAATCACCCCCCCCCTCATCATCATCATCTCCGACCCATCCAAATCACCCCCCCCCTCATCATCATCATCTCCGGCCCATCCAACTCACCCCCCCTCCCCATCATCATCTCCGGCCCATCCAACTCACCCCCCCCTCATCATCATCTCCGGCCCATCCAAATCACCCCCCCTCATCATCATCTCCGGCCCATCCAAATCACCCCCCCCTCATCATCTCCGGCCCATCCAACTCACCCCCCCTCCCCATCATCATCTCCGGCCCATCCAACTCACCCCCCCTCCTCATCATCATCATCATCTCCGGCCCATCCAACTCACCCCCCCCTCCTCATCATCATCTCCGGCCCATCCAACTCACCCCCCCCCTCATCATCATCATCTCCGGCCCATCCAAATCACCCCCCCCCCCTCATCATCATCATCTCCGGCCCATCCAACTCACCCCCCCTCCCCATCATCATCTCCGGCCCATCCAACTCACCCCCCCTCATCATCATCATCTCCGGCCCATCCAAATCACCCCCCCCCCCCTCATCATCATCTCCGGCCCATCCAACTCACCCCCCCTCATCATCATCATCATCTCCGGCCCATCCAACTCACCCCCCCTCCTCATCAACATCTCCGGCCCATCCAACTCACCCCCCCTCCTCATCATCATCATCTCCGGCCCATCCAACTCACCCCCCCTCCTCATCATCATCTCCGGCCCATCCAACTCACCCCCCCTCCTCATCATCATCTCCGGCCCATCCAACTCACCCCCCCTCCTCCTCATCTCCGGCCCATCCAACTCACCCCCCCCCTCATCATCATCATCATCATCATCTCCGGCCCATCCAACTCACCCCCCCTCCCCATCATCATCTCCGCCCATCCAACTCACCCCCCCTCCTCATCATCATCTCCGGCCCATCCAACTCACCCCCCCTCCTCATCATCATCATCTCCGGCCCATCCAACTCACCCCCCCTCCTCATCATCATCATCTCCGGCCAATCCAACTCACCCCCCCTCATCATCATCATCTCCGGCCCATCCAACTCACCCCCCCTCCTCATCATCATCTCCGGCCCATCCAACTCACCCCCCTCCTCATCATCATCTCCGGCCCATCCAACTCACCCCCCCTCCGGTCCATCCAACTCACCCCCCCTCCTCATCATCATCATCATCTCCGGCCCATCCAACTCACCCCCCCTCCTCATCATCATCTCCGGCCCATCCAACTCACCCCCCCTCCTCCTCATTATCATCATCTCCGGCCCATCCAACTCACCCCCCCCCCCTCATCATCGTCTCCGGCCCATCCAACTCACCCCCCCTGCCCATCATCTCCGGCCCATCCAACTCACCCCCCCTCCTCATCATCATTTCCCGCCCATCCAACTCACCCCCCCTCCTCATCATCATCTCCGGCCCATCCAACTCACCCCCTCCTCATCATCATCTCCGGCCCATCCAACTCACCCCCCCTCCTCCTCCTCATCATCATCATCTCCGGCCCATCCAACTCACCCCCCCTCCTCATCATCATTTCCCGCCCATCCAACTCACCCCCCCTCCTCATCATCATCTCCGGCCCATCCAACTCACCCCCCTCCTCATCATCATCTCCGGCCCATCCAACTCACCCCCCCTCCTCCTCCTCATCATCATCATCTCCGGCCCATCCAACTCACCCCCCCTCCTCCTCATCATCTCCGGCCCATCCAACTCACCCCCCCTCATCATCTCCGGCCCATCCAACTCACCCCCCCCCCCTCATCATCATCTCCGGCCCATCCAACTCACCCCCCCCCTCATCATCATCTCCGGCCCATCCAAATCACCCCCCCCCCTCATCATCATCATCTCCGGCCCATCCAACTCACCCCCCCTCCCCATCATCATCTCCGGCCCATCCAACTCACCCCCCCCCCCTCCTCATCATCATCTCCGGCCCATCCAACTCACCCCCCCTCCTCATCATCATCTCCGGCCCATCCAACTCACCCCCCTCCTCATCATCATCATCTCCGGCCCATCCAACTCACCCCCCCTCCTCATCATCATCTCCGGCCCATCCAACTCACCCCCCCTCCTCATCATCATCATCATCATCATCATCTCCGGCCCATCCAACTCACCCCCCCCTCCTCATCATCATCTCCGGCCCATCCAACTCACCCCCCCTCCTCCTCCTCATCTCCGGCCCATCCAACTCACCCCCCCCCCTCATCATCATCATCTCCGGCCCATCCAACTCACCCCCCCCTCCCCATCATCATCTCTGGCCCATCGAACTCACCCCCCCCTCCTTATCATCTCCGGCCCATCCAACTCACCCCCCCCTCCTCATCATCATCTCCGGCCCATCCAACCTCACCCCCCCCTCCTCATCATCATCATCATCTCCGGCCCATCCAACTCACCCCCCCTCCTCATCATCATCATCTCCAGCCCATCCAACTCACCCCCCCTCCTCCTCATTCATCATCATCATCTCCGGCCCATCCAACTCACCCCCCTCTCTCATCATCATCTCCGGCCCATCCAACTCACCCCCTCCTCATCATCTCCGGCCCATCCAACTCACCCCCCCCTTCGGTCCATCCAACTCACCCCCCCTCCTCATCATCATCATCTCCGGGCCCATCCAACTCACCCCCCCTCCTCCTCATCATCTCCGGCCCATCCAACTCACCCCCCCCCTCATCATCATCATCTCCGGCCCATCCAACTCACCCCCCCTGCCCATCATCATCTCCGGCCCATCCAACTCACCCCCCCTCCTCATCATCATCTCCGGCCCATCCAACTCACCCCCCTCCTCATCATCATCTCCGGCCCATCCAACTCACCCCCCTCCTCATCATCATCTCCGGCCCATCCAACTCACCCCCCCCTCATCATCATCTCCGGCCCATCCAACTCACCCCCCCCTCCTCATCATCATCTCCGGCCCATCAACTCACCCCCCCTCCTCATCATCATCTCCGGCCCATCCAACTCACCCCCCTCCACATCATCATCATCTCCGGCCCATCCAACTCACCCCCCCTCGTCCTCCTCCTCCTCCTCCTCATCATCTCCGGCCAATCCAACTCACCCCCCCCCCCCTCCTCATCATCTCCGGCCCATCCAACTCACCCCCCCCTCATCATCATCTCCGGCCCATCCAACTCACCCCCCCTCCTCATCATCATCTCCGGCCCATCCAACTCACCCCCCCTCCTCATCATCATCTCCGGCCCATCCAACTCACCCCCCCTCCTCATCATCATCTCCGGCCCATCCAACTCACCCCCCCTCCTCATCATCATCATCTCCGGCCCATCCAACTCACGCCCCCTCCTCATCATCATCTCCGGCCCATCCAACTCACCCCCCCTCCTCATCATCATCTCCGGCCCATCCAACTCACCCCCCCTCCTCATCATCATCTCCGGCCCATCCAACTCACCCCCCCTCCTCATCATCATCTCCGGCCCATCCAACTCACCCCCCCTCCTCATCATCTCCGACCCATCCAACTCACCCCCCATCCTCATCATCATCTCCGGCCCATCCAACTCACCCCCCTCCTCCTCATCATCTCCGGCCCATCCAACTCACCCCCCTCCTCCTCATCATCATCATCTCCGGCCCATCCAACTCACCCCCCCTCCTCCTCATCATCATCTCCGGCCCATCCAACTCACCCCCCCTCCTCCTCATCATCATCATCATCTCCGGCCCATCCAACTCACCCCCCTCCTCCTCATCATCATCTCCGGCCCATCCAACTCACCCCCCCTCCTCCTCCTCATCATCATCATCTCCGGCCCATCCAACTCACCCCCCCTCCTCCTCCTCATCATCATCTCCGGCCCATCCAACTCACCCCCCCTCCTCCTCCTCATCATCATCATCTCCGGCCCATCCAACTCACCCCCCCCCTCCTCCTCCTCATCATCATCATCTCCGGCCCATCCAACTCACCCCCCCTCCTCATCATCATCATCTCCGGCCCATCCAACTCACCCCCCCTCCTCATCATCATCATCTCCGGCCCATCCAACTCACCCCCCCTCCTCATCATCTCCGGCCCATCCAACTCACCCCCCCTCCTCATCATCATCTCCGGCCCATCCAACTCACCCCCCCTCCTCATCATCATCTCCGGCCCATCCAACTCACCCCCCTCCTCATCATCATCTCCGGCCCATCCAACTCACCCCCCCTCCTCATCATCATCTCCGGCCCATCCAACTCACCCCCCTCCTCATCATCATCATCATCTCCGGCCCATCCAACTCACCCCCCCTCCTCATCATCTCCGGCCCATCCAACTCACCCCCCCCCTCATCATCATCTCCGGCCCATCCAACTCACCCCCCCTCCTCATCATCATCATCATCATCATCTCCGGCCCATCCAACTCACCCCCCTCCTCATCATCATCATCTCCGGCCCATCCAACTCACCCCCCCTCCTCATCATCATCTCCGGCCCATCCAACTCACCCCCCCTCCTCCTCCTCATCATCTCCGGCCCATCCAACTCACCCCCCCTCCTCCTCATCATCATCATCATCATCATCATCTCCGGCCCATCCAACTCACCCCCCCTCCTCATCATCATCTCCGGCCCATCCAACTCACCCCCCCTCCGGCCCATCCAACTCACCCCCCCTCCTCATCATCATCTCTGGCCCATCCAACTCACCCCCCCCTCCTCATCATCATCTCCGGCCCATCCAACTCACCCCCCTCATCATCATCATCATCTCCGGCCCATCCAACTCACCCCCCCCATCATCATCATCTCCGGCCCATCCAACTCACCCCCCTCCTCATCATCATCATCATCTCCGGCCCATCCAACTCACCCCCCCTCCTCATCATCATCATCATCTCCGGCCCATCCAACTCACCCCCCCTCCTCATCATCATCATCATCATCATCTCCGGCCCATCCAACTCACCCCCCCTCCTCATCATCATCATCATCATCATCTCCGGCCCATCCAACTCACCCCCCCTCCTCATCATCATCATCATCATCTCCGGCCCATCCAACTCACCCCCCCTCCTCATGATCATCATCATCATCATCATCATCTCCGGCCCATCCAACTCACCCCCCCTCCTCATCATCATCATCATCTCCGGCCCATCCAACTCACCCCCCCCCCTCCTCATCATCATCTCCGGCCCATCCAACTCACCCCCCTCCTCATCATCATCATCTCCGGCCCATCCAACTCACCCCCCCTCCTCCTCATCATCATCATCTCCGGCCCATCCTACTCACCCCCCCCTCCTCATCATCATCTCCGGCCCATCCAACTCACCCCCCCTCCTCATCATCATCATCTCCGGCCCATCCAACTCACCCCTCCTCCTCATCATCTCCGGCCCATCCAACTCACCCCCTCTCCTCATCATCTCCGGCCCATCCAACTCACCCCCCTTCCTCATCTCCGGCCCATCCAACTCACCCCCCCTCCTCATCCCTGGCCCATCCAACTCACCGCCCCCTCCTCATCCCTGGCCCATCCAACTCACCGCCCCCTCCTCATCCCTGGCCCATCCAACTCACCGCCCCCTCCTCCTCCTCCTCCTCCTCCTCCTCATCATCATCTCCGGCCCATCCAACTCACCGCCCCCCTCCTCCTCCTCCTCATCATCATCTCCGGCCCATCCAACTCACCCCCCCTCCTCAACTCCGGCCCATCCAACTCACCCCCCCCTCCTCATCTCCGGCCCATCCAACTCACCCCCCCTCCTCATCTCCGGCCCATCCAACTCACCCCCCCTCCTCATCTCCGGCCCATCCAACTCACCCCCCCCCCCTCCTCATCTCCGGCCCATCCAACTCACCCCCCCCCATCTCCGGCCCATCCAACTCACCCCCCCCTCATCTCCGGCCCATCCAACTCACCCCCCCTCATCTCCGGCCCATCCAACTCACCCCCCCCTCATCTCCGGCCCGTCCAACTCACCCCCCCCCCCTCATCTCCGGCCCGTCCAACTCACCCCCCCCTCATCTCCGGCCCATCCAACTCACCCCCTCCTCCTCATCTCTGGCCCATCCAACTCACCCCCCCCCTCCTCATCTCCGGCCCATCCAACTCATCCCCCCCCTCCTCATCTCCGGCCCATCCAACTCACCCCCCCTTCCTCATCTCCGGCCCATCCAACTCACCCCCCCTTCCTCATCTCCGGCCCATCCAACTCACCCCCCCTCCTCATCTCCGGCCCATCCAACTCACCCCCCCTCCTCATCTCTGGCCCATCCAACTCACCCCCCCTCCTCATCTCCGGCCCATCCAACTCACCCCTCCCCCCTCCTCATCTCCGGCCCATCCAACTCACCCCTCCCCCCTCCTCATCTCCGGCCCATCCAACTCACCCCTCCCCCCTCCTCATCTCCGGCCCATCCAACTCACCCCTCCCCCTCCTCATCTCCGGCCCATCCAACTCACCCCTCCCCCCTCCTCATCTCCGGCCCATCCAACTCACCCCCCCCTCCTCATCTCCGGCCCATCCAACTCACCCCCCCCCTCCTCATCTCCGGCCCATCCAACTCACCCCCCCCCTCCTCATCTCCGGCCCATCTAACTCACCCCCCCCTCCTCCGCCTCCTCATCTCCGGCCCATCCAACTCACCCCCTCCTCATCCCCGACCCATCCAACTCACCCCCCCTCCTCATCTCGGAAATGCCGACATATGCCGTGGCGTTGTATGTATAGACAGGTCCCCTTTACTTCAATGTTCCGATCATTATTTGTATTTTGATACATTGTTTATCCTTCCTGACCCCGGGAAGGAGATCACTCGGCTGCCTCTGATCCCATTACATTGGCTGTGAAAGTGAAAGCTGGAGGGCCGAGGAGTCGGAGTGGCAGCACAGACAGCGCTTATTTCAGGCGGAGATTACTGATCTCTGATCTCCACCTGCGATGATGTGACCCGCCGGCTCCTCCGAGGTGCGGCCGTGGCCTGAGGGTGGTGGAAAGTGAAAGGGAATGTGGATCTCCCGCCTGAGATTAGCGGAGTCACAAGACGGAGCCAACGTCTCTCCGGAGTTATTTTAAGTGGTTCCCGACACCTCTGCCAACGCTCCCGGCTTTACACCCCTCCCCCCACCGCGACGTTCCACAGACTTCACCCCCCCCCCCAAAATCAACACATGGAATAAAAAGATCCAGGAGCAGAAATCCATCAATGGGACACAAGGTCCCCCTCCCCCAATAAAACACTCAGTGACCAATCAGAATCAGTGTGGTGACAAGGGTACAAATGGCTCTGTGGGGACCCCCTAATAGGTCACCTTTACCCCCCCCATGTGCTCAAATATCACCAAACACCCCCCCTCATCTCCGGCCCATCCAACTCATCCCCCCTCCTCATCATCATCTCCGGCCCATCCAACTCACCCCCCCCCCCCCTCATCTCCGGCCCATCCAACTCACCCCCCCCTCCTCCTCATCATCATCTCCGGCCCATCCAACTCACCCCCCCCCTCATCATCATCTCCGGCCCATCCAAATCACCCCCCCTCATCATCATCATCTCCGGCCCATCCAAATCACCCCCCCCTCATCATCATCTCCGGCCCATCCAACTCACCCCCCCCCTCATCATCATCATCATCATCATCATCATCTCCGGCCCATCCAAATCACCCCCCCCTCATCATCATCATCTCCGGCCCATCCAACTCACCCCCCTCCTCCTCCTCATCATCATCTCCGGCCCATCCAACTCACCCCCCCCCTCATCATCATCTCCGGCCCATCCAAATCACCCCCCCTCATCATCATCATCATCTCCGGCCCATCCAAATCACCCCCCCCTCATCATCATCATCATCATCTCCGGCCCATCCAACTCACCCCCCCCTCATCATCATCATCATCATCTCCGGCCCATCCAACTCACCCCCCTCCTCCTCCTCATCATCATCTCCGGCCCATCCAACTCACCCCCCCCTCATCATCATCTCCGGCCCATCCAACTCACCCCCCCCTCATCATCATCTCCGGCCCATCCAAATCACCCCCCCCCTCATCATCATCATCATCATCTCCGGCCCATCCAAATCACCCCCCCTCATCCTCATCATCATCATCATCTCCGGCCCATCCAACTCACCCCCCTCCTCCTCCTCATCATCATCTCCGGCCCATCCAACTCACCCCCCCCTCATCATCATCTCCGGCCCATCCAACTCACCCCCCCCCCTCATCATCATCTCCGGCCCATCCAAATCACCCCCCCCTCATCATCATCATCTCCGGCCCATCCAACTCACCCCCCTCCTCCTCCTCATCATCATCTCCGGCCCATCCAACTCACCCCCCCCCTCATCATCATCTCCGGCCCATCCAAATCACCCCCCCTCATCATCATCATCTCCGGCCCATCCAAATCACCCCCCCCCCCTCATCATCATCTCCGGCCCATCCAACTCACCCCCCCCCTCATCATCATCTCCGGCCCATCCAAATCACCCCCCTCATCATCATCATCTCCGGCCCATCCAAATCACCCCCCCCTCATCATCATCTCCGGCCCATCCAACTCACCCCCCCCTCATCATCATCATCATCTCCGGCCCATCCAAATCACCCCCCCTCATCATCATCATCATCTCCGGCCCATCCAACTCACCCCCCTCCTCCTCATCATCATCATCTCCGGCCCATCCAACTCACCCCCCCCCTCATCATCATCTCCGGCCCATCCAACTCACCCCCCCCCTCATCATCATCATCATCTCCGGCCCATCCAACTCACCCCCCTCATCATCATCATCTCCGGCCCATCCAACTCATCCCCCCTCATCATCATCTCCGGCCCATCCAACTCACCCCCCCTCCTCCTCATCATCATCATCTCCGGCCCATCCAACTCACCCCCCCTCCTCCTCATCATCATCTCCGGCCCATCCAAATCACCCCCCCCCCTCATCATCATCTCCGGCCCATCCAACTCATCCCCCCTCCTCCTCATCATCTCCGGCCCATCCAACTCACCCCCCCTCCTCATCATCATCTCCGGCCCATCCAACTCACCCCCCTCCTCCTCATCATCATCTCCGGCCCATCCAAATCACCCCCCCCCTCATCATCATCTCCGGCCCATCCAACTCATCCCCCCTCCTCATCATCATCATCTCCGGCCCATCCAACTCACCCCCCCTCCTCATCATCATCTCCAGCCCATCCAAATCACCCCCCCCCCCTCATCATCATCTCCGGCCCATCCAACTCACCCCCCTCCTCATCATCATCATCTCCGGCCCATCCAACTCACCCCCCCTCCTCCTCATCATCATCTCCGGCCCATCCAAAACACCCCCCCCCCCTCATCATCATCTCCGGCCCATCCAACTCATCCCCCCTCCTCATCATCATCTCCGGCCCATCCAACTCACCCCCCCCCTCCTCATCATCATCTCCGGCCCATCCAACTCACCCCCCCTCCTCATCATCTCCGGCCCATCCAAATCACCCCCCCCCCATCATCATCTCCGGCCCATCCAACTCACCCCCCCTCATCATCATCATCATCTCCGGCCCATCCAAATCACCCCCCCCCCCATCATCATCTCCGGCCCATCCAACTCACCCCCCCTCATCATCATCATCTCCGGCCCATCCAACTCACCCCCCCTCCTCCTCATCATCATCTCCGGCCCATCCAACTCACCCCCCCCCCTCATCATCATCTCCGGCCCATCCAACTCACCCCCCCTCATCATCATCATCTCCGGCCCATCCAAATCACCCCCCCCTCATCATCATCTCCGGCCCATCCAACTCACCCCCCCCTCATCATCATCTCCGGCCCATCCAAATCACCCCCCCTCATCATCATCTCCGGCCCATCCAACTCACCCCCCCCTCCTCCTCATCATCATCTCCGGCCCATCCAACTCACCCCCCCTCCTCCTCATCATCATCATCTCCGGCCCATCCAACTCACCCCCCCTCATCATCATCTCCGGCCCATCCAACTCACCCCCCCCCTCATCATCATCATCTCCGGCCCATCCAACTCACCCCCCCTCCTCCTCATCATCATCATCTCCGGCCCATCCAACTCACCCCCTCATCATCATCATCTCCGGCCCATCCAACTCACCCCCCCCTCCTCCTCATCATCATCATCTCCGGCCCATCCAACTCACCCCCCCCCCTCCTCATCATCATCTCCGGCCCATCCCACTCACCCCCCCCCCCATCATCATCTCCGGCCCATCCAACTCACCCCCCCTCCTCCTCATCATCATCTCCGGCCCATCCAACTCACCCCCCCCTCATCATCATCTCCGGCCCATCCAACTCACCCCCCCCCTCCTCCTCATCATCATCTCCGGCCCATCCAACTCACCCCCCCCCCCCTCATCATCATCTCCGGCCCATCCAACTCACCCCCCCCTCATCATCATCATCATCTCCGGCCCATCCAACTCACCCCCCCCTCCTCCTCATCATCATCTCCGGCCCATCCAACTCACCCCCCCCTCATCATCATCATCTCCGGCCCATCCAAATCACCCCCCCCTCATCATCATCATCTCCGGCCCATCCAACTCACCCCCCCTCCTCATCATCATCTCCGGCCCATCCAAATCACCCCCCCCCCTCATCATCATCATCTCCGGCCCATCCAAATCACCCCCCCCCCTCATCATCATCATCATCTCCGGCCCATCCAACTCACCCCCCCTCCTCATCATCATCTCCGGCCCATCCAACTCACCCCCCTCCTCATCATCATCATCATCTCCGGCCCATCCAAATCACCCCCCCCTCATCATCATCATCTCCGGCCCATCCAACTCACCCCCCCTCCCCATCATCATCTCCGGCCCATCCAACTCACCCCCCCTCCTCATCATCATCATCATCTCCGGCCCATCCAACTCACCCCCCCTCCTCATCATCATCTCCGGCCCATCCAACTCACCCCCCCTCCTCATCATCATCATCATCTCCGGCCCATCCAACTCACCCCCCCTCCCCATCATCATCTCCGGCCCATCCAACTCACCCCCCCTCCTCATCATCATCATCATCTCCGGCCCATCCAACTCACCCCCCCTCATCATCATCTCCGGCCCATCCAACTCACCCCCCCTCATCATCATCTCCGGCCCATCCAACTCACCCCCCATCATCATCATCTCCGGCCCATCCAACTCACCCCCCCTCCTCCTCATCATCATCTCCGGCCCATCCAACTCACCCCCCCCCCCTCATCATCATCATCTCCGGCCCATCCAACTCACCCCCCCTCCTCCTCATCATCATCTCCGGCCCATCCAACTCACCCCCCCCCCATCATCATCTCCGGCCCATCCAACTCACCCCCCCTCATCATCATCTCCGGCCCATCCAACTCACCCCCCCTCCTCCTCATCATCATCTCCGGCCCATCCAACTCACCCCCCCACCTCATCATCATCTCCGCCCATCCAACTCAACCCCCCCTCATCATCATCATCTCCGGCCCATCCAAATCACCCCCCCCCCCCTCATCATCATCATCTCCGGCCCATCCAACTCACCCCCCCTCCTCATCATCATCTCCGGCCCATCCAAATCACCCCCCCTCATCATCATCATCTCCGGCCCATCCAAATCACCCCCCCTCATCATCATCATAATCTCCGGCCCATCCAACTCACCCCCCCTCCTCATCATCATCATCTCCGGCCCATCCAACTCACCCCCCTCCTCATCATCATCATCATCATCTCCAGCCCATCCAAATCACCCCCCCCTCATCATCATCATCTCCGGCCCATCCAACTCACCCCCCCTCCCCATCATCATCTCCGGCCCATCCAACTCACCCCCCCCCTCCTCATCATCATCATCTCCGGCCCATCCAACTCACCCCCCCTCCTCATCATCATCTCCGGCCCATCCAAATCACCCCCCCTCATCATCATCATCATCTCCGGCCCATCCAAATCACCCCCCCCTCATCATCATCATCTCCAGCCCATCCAACTCACCCCCCCTCCCCATCATCATCTCCGGCCCATCCAACTCACCCCCCCCTCATCATCATCATCATCTCCGGCCCATCCAAATCACCCCCTCATCATCATCATCGGCCCATCCAAATCACCCCCCCATCATCATCATCTCCGGCCCATCCAACTCACCCCCCCTCCTCATCATCATCTCCGGCCCATCCAAATCACCCCCCCCTCATCATCATCATCTCCGGCCCATCCAAATCACCCCCCCCCCCTCATCATCATCTCCGGCCCATCCAAATCACCCCCCCCTCATCATCATCATCTCCGGCCCATCCAACTCACCCCCCCCTCCCCATCATCATCTCCGGCCCATCCAACTCACCCCCCCTCCTCATCATCATCATCATCTCCGGCCCATCCAACTCACCCCCCCTCCTCATCATCATCTCCGGCCCATCCAACTCACCCCCCCTCATCATCATCATCTCCGGCCCATCCAACTCACCCCCCCTCATCATCATCATCTCCGGCCCATCCAAATCACCCCCCCCCTCATCATCATCTCCGGCCCATCCAACTCACCCCCCCTCATCATCATCATCATCATCATCTCCGGCCCATCCAAATCACCCCCCCCCTCATCATCTCCGGCCCATCCAACTCACCCCCCTCCTCCTCATCATCATCTCCGGCCCATCCAACTCACCCCCCCCCCCCTCATCATCATCATCTCCGGCCCATCCAACTCACCCCCCCTCATCATCATCATCATCATCTCCGGCCCATCCAAATCACCCCCCCTCATCATCTCCGGCCCATCCAACTCACCCCCCCATCATCATCATCTCCGGCCCATCCAACTCATCCCCCCTCCTCATCATCATCTCCGGCCCATCCAACTCACCCCCCCTCCTCATCATCATCATCATCTCCGGCCCATCCAACTCACCCCCCTCCTCCTCATCATCATCTCCGGCCCATCCAAATCACCCCCCCCCTCATCATCTCCGGCCCATCCAACTCATCCCCCCTCCTCATCATCATCTCCGGCCCATCCAACTCACCCCCCCTCCTCATCATCATCATCATCTCCGGCCCATCCAACTCACCCCCCCTCCTCCTCATCATCATCTCCAGCCCATCCAAATCACCCCCCCCTCATCATCATCTCCGGCCCATCCAACTCACCCCCCCTCCTCATCATCATCATCTCCGGCCCATCCAACTCACCCCCCCTCCTCCTCATCATCATCTCCGGCCCATCCAAATCACCCCCCCCCCTCATCATCATCTCCGGCCCATCCAACTCACCCCCCCTCATCATCATCTCCGGCCCATCCAAATCACCCCCCCCCTCATCATCATCTCCGGCCCATCCAACTCACCCCCCCCTCATCATCATCATCATCTCCGGCCCATCCAACTCACCCCCCCTCCTCCTCATCATCATCTCCGGCCCATCCAACTCACCCCCCCCCCCTCATCATCATCTCCGGCCCATCCAACTCACCCCCCCTCATCATCATCATCTCCGGCCCATCCAACTCACCCCCCCCCTCATCATCATCTCCGGCCCATCCAACTCACCCCCCCTCATCATCATCTCCGGCCCATCCAAATCACCCCCCCATCATCATCATCATCTCCGGCCCATCCAAATCACCCCCCCCTCATCCTCATCATCATCATCTCCGGCCCATCCAACTCACCCCCCTCCTCCTCCTCATCATCATCTCCGGCCCATCCAACTCACCCCCCCCCTCATCATCATCTCCGGCCCATCCAACTCACCCCCCCCCTCATCATCATCTCCGGCCCATCCAAATCACCCCCCCCTCATCATCATCATCTCCGGCCCATCCAACTCACCCCCCTCCTCCTCCTCATCATCTCCGGCCCATCCAACTCACCCCCCCCTCATCATCATCTCCGGCCCATCCAAATCACCCCCCCTCATCATCATCATCTCCGGCCCATCCAAATCACCCCCCCCCCATCATCATCTCCGGCCCATCCAACTCACCCCCCCCCCATCATCATCATCATCTCCGGACCCATCCAACTCACCCCCCCTCATCATCATCATCTCCGGCCCATCCAAATCACCCCCCCCTCATCATCATCTCCGGCCCATCCAACTCACCCCCCCCCCTCATCATCATCATCTCCGGCCCATCCAAATCACCCCCCCCTCATCATCATCATCATCTCCGGCCCATCCAACTCACCCCCCTCCTCATCATCATCTCCGGCCCATCCAACTCACCCCCCCCCTCATCATCATCTCCGGCCCATCCAACTCACCCCCCCTCATCATCATCATCATCATCTCCGGCCCATCCAACTCACCCCCCCTCATCATCATCTCCGGCCCATCCAACTCACCCCCCCTCATCATCATCATCTCCGGCCCATCCAACTCATCCCCCCTCCTCATCATCATCTCCGGCCCATCCAACTCACCCCCCCTCCTCATCATCATCATCTCCGGCCCATCCAAATCACCCCCCCCCCCCCTCATCATCATCTCCGGCCCATCCAACTCATCCCCCCTCCTCATCATCATCTCCGGCCCATCCAACTCACCCCCCCCTCCTCATCATCATCATCTCCGGCCCATCCAACTCACCCCCCCTCCTCCTCATCATCATCTCCGGCCCATCCAACTCACCCCCCCTCCTCCTCATCATCATCTCCGGCCCATCCAAATCACCCCCCCCCCCTCATCATCATCTCCGGCCCATCCAACTCATCCCCCCTCCTCATCATCATCTCCGGCCCATCCAACTCACCCCCCCTCCTCATCATCTCCAGCCCATCCAAATCACCCCCCCCCCTCATCATCATCTCCGGCCCATCCAACTCACCCCCCTCCTCATCATCATCATCTCCGGCCCATCCAACTCACCCCCCCCTCCTCCTCATCATCATCTCCGGCCCATCCAAAACACCCCCCCCCCTCATCATCATCTCCGGCCCATCCAACTCATCCCCCCTCCTCATCATCATCTCCGGCCCATCCAACTCACCCCCCCTCCTCCTCATCATCTCCGGCCCATCCAACTCACCCCCCCTCCTCATCATCATCTCCGGCCCATCCAAATCACCCCCCCCCCTCATCATCATCTCCGGCCCATCCAACTCACCCCCCCTCATCATCATCATCTCCGGCCCATCCAAATCACCCCCCCCCCATCATCATCTCCGGCCCATCCAACTCACCCCCCCTCATCATCATCATCTCCGGCCCATCCAACTCACCCCCCCTCCTCCTCATCATCATCTCCGGCCCATCCAACTCACCCCCCCCCCCCTCATCATCATCTCCGGCCCATCCAACTCACCCCCCCTCATCATCATCATCTCCGGCCCATCCAACTCACCCCCCCTCATCATCATCATCTCCGGCCCATCCAAATCACCCCCCCCCTCATCATCATCTCCGGCCCATCCAACTCACCCCCCCCTCCTCCTCATCATCATCTCCGGCCCATCCAACTCACCCCCCCCTCATCATCATCATCTCCGGCCCATCCAACTCACCCCCCTCCTCCTCATCATCATCTCCGGCCCATCCAACTCATCCCCCCTCATCATCATCTCCGGCCCATCCAACTCACCCCCCCCCTCATCATCATCATCTCCGGCCCATCCAACTCACCCCCCCTCCTCCTCATCATCATCATCTCCGGCCCATCCAACTCACCCCCTCCCCCTCCTCCTCATCATCATCTCCGGCCCATCCAACTCACCCCCCCCCTCCTCATCATCATCATCATCATCTCCGGCCCATCCAACTCACCCCCCCCCCTCCTCATCATCATCTCCGGCCCATCCAACTCACCCCCCCCCTCATCATCATCTCCGGCCCATCCAACTCACCCCCCCTCCTCCTCATCATCTCCGGCCCATCCAACTCACCCCCCCCTCATCATCATCTCCGGCCCATCCAACTCACCCCCCCCCTCCTCCTCATCATCATCTCCGGCCCATCCAACTCACCCCCCCCTCATCATCATCTCCGGCACATCCAACTCACCCCCCCCCCTCATCATCTCCGGCCCATCCAACTCACCCCCCCCCCCCATCATCATCATCATCTCCGGCCCATCCAACTCACCCCCTCCCCCTCCTCCTCATCATCATCATCTCCGGCCCATCCAACTCACCCCCCCCCTCCTCCTCATCATCATCATCTCCGGCCCATCCAACTCACCCCCCCCCTCCTCATCATCATCTCCGGCCCATCCAACTCACCCCCCCCCCCCTCATCATCATCTCCGGCCCATCCAACTCACCCCCCCCTCCTCCTCATCATCATCATCTCCGGCCCATCCAACTCACCCCCCCCTCATCATCATCATCATCTCCGGCCCATCCAAATCACCCCCCCCTCATCATCATCTCCGGCCCATCCAACTCACCCCCCCCCCCTCCTCCTCATCATCATCTCCGGCCCATCCAACTCACCCCCCCCCCTCATCATCATCATCTCCGGCCCATCCAACTCACCCCCCCTCCTCCTCATCATCATCTCCGGCCCATCCAACTCATCCCCCCTCATCATCATCTCCGGCCCATCCAACTCACCCCCCCTCATCATCATCATCTCCGGCCCATCCAACTCACCCCCCCTCCTCCTCATCATCATCATCTCCGGCCCATCCAACTCACCCCCTCCCCCTCCTCCTCATCATCATCTCCGGCCCATCCAACTCACCCCCCCCTCCTCCTCATCATCATCATCTCCGGCCCATCCAACTCACCCCCCCCCCCTCCTCATCATCATCTCCGGCCCATCCAACTCACCCCCCCCCTCATCATCATCTCCGGCCCATCCAACTCACCCCCCCTCCTCCTCATCATCATCTCCTGCCCATCCAACTCACCCCCCCCCTCATCATCATCTCCGGCCCATCCAACTCACCCCCCCCCCTCCTCCTCATCATCATCTCCGGCCCATCCAACTCACCCCCCCCTCATCATCATCTCCGGCCCATCCAACTCACCCCTCATCATCATCTCCGGCCCATCCAACTCACCCCCCCCCCATCATCATCATCATCTCCGGCCCATCCAACTCACCCCCCCTCCTCCTCATCATCATCTCCGGCCCATCCAAATCACCCCCCCCATCATCATCATCATCTCCGGCCCATCCAAATCACCCCCCCCTCATCATCATCATCTCCGGCCCATCCAACTCACCCCCCCTCCTCATCATCATCTCCGGCCCATCCAAATCACCCCCCCCTCATCATCATCATCTCCGGCCCATCCAACTCACCCCCCCCTCCTCATCATCATCATCTCCGGCCCATCCAACTCACCCCCCTCCTCATCATCATCATCATCTCCGGCCCATCCAAATCACCCCCCCCCTCATCATCATCATCTCCGGCCCATCCAACTCACCCCCCCTCCCCATCATCATCTCCGGCCCATCCAACTCACCCCCCCTCCTCATCTCCGGCCCATCCAACTCACCCCCCCTCCTCATCATCATCTCCGGCCCATCCAACTCACCCCCCCTCCTCATCATCATCATCATCTCCGGCCCATCCAACTCACCCCCCCTCCCCATCATCATCTCCGGCCCATCCAACTCACCCCCCCTCCTCATCATCATCATCATCTCCGGCCCATCCAACTCACCCCCCCTCATCATCATCTCCGGCCCATCCAACTCACCCCCCCCCCTCATCATCATCTCCGGCCCATCCAACTCACCCCCCATCATCATCATCTCCGGCCCATCCAACTCACCCCCCCTCCTCCTCCTCATCATCACCATCTCCGGCCCATCCAACTCACCCCCCCCCTCATCATCATCATCTCCGGCCCATCCAACTCACCCCCCTCCTCCTCATCATCATCTCCGGCCCATCCAACTCACCCCCCCCCCCCTCATCATCATCTCCGGCCCATCCAACTCACCCCCCCTCATCATCATCTCCGGCCCATCCAACTCACCCCCCCCCCCTCCTCCTCATCATCATCTCCGGCCCATCCAACTCACCCCCCCCCCCTCATCATCATCTCCGCCCATCCAACTCACCCCCCCCTCATCATCATCATCTCCGGCCCATCCAAATCACCCCCCCTCATCATCATCATCTCCGGCCCATCCAACTCACCCCCCCTCCTCATCATCATCTCCGGCCCATCCAAATCACCCCCCCTCATCATCATCATCTCCGGCCCATCCAAATCACCCCCCCTCATCATCATCATCTCCGGCCCATCCAAATCACCCCCCCCTCATCATCATCATAATCTCCGGCCCATCCAACTCACCCCCCCTCCTCATCATCATCTCCGGCCCATCCAACTCACCCCCCTCCTCATCATCATCATCATCATCATCTCCGGCCCATCCAAATCACCCCCCCTCATCATCATCATCTCCAGCCCATCCAAATCACCCCCCCCTCCCAATCATCATCTCCGGCCCATCCAACTCACCCCCCCCTCCTCATCATCATCATCTCCGGCCCATCCAACTCACCCCCCCTCCTCATCATCATCTCCGGCCCATCCAACTCACCCCCCCTCCTCATCATCATCTCCGGCCCATCCAAATCACCCCCCCTCATCATCATCATCTCCGGCCCATCCAAATCACCCCCCCCTCATCATCATCATCTCCAGCCCATCCAACTCACCCCCCCTCCCCATCATCATCTCCGGCCCATCCAACTCACCCCCCCCACATCATCATCATCTCCGGCCCATCCAAATCACCCCCTCATCATCATCATCATCATCATCATCTCCGGCCCATCCAAATCACCCCCCCCCCTCATCATCATCATCTCCGGCCCATCCAACTCACCCCCCCTCCTCATCATCATCTCCGGCCCATCCAAATCACCCCCCCCCTCATCATCATCATCTCCGGCCCATCCAAATCACCCCCCCCCTCATCATCATCATCTCCGGCCCATCCAAATCACCCCCCCCTCATCATCATCATCATCTCCGGCCCATCCAACTCACCCCCCCTCCTCATCATCATCTCCGGCCCATCCAACTCACCCCCCCTCATCATCATCATCTCCGGCCCATCCAACTCACCCCCCCCATCATCATCATCTCCGGCCCATCCAAATCACCCCCCCTCATCATCATCATCATCATCATCTCCGGCCCATCCAAATCACATCCCCCCCTCATCATCATCTCCGGCCCATCCAACTCACCCCCCCCTCATCATCATCATCATCATCACCCCCCCCCTCATCATCATCATCATCTCCGGCCCATCCAACTCACCCCCTCCTCCTCATCATCATCTCCGGCCCATCCAACTCACCCCCCCCCCTCATCATCATCATCATCATCTCCGGCCCATCCAAATCACCCCCCCTCATCATCATCTCCGGCCCATCCAACTCACCCCCCTCCTCCTCATCATCATCTCCGGCCCATCCAACTCACCCCCCCTCATCATCATCATCATCATCATCTCCGGCCCATCCAAATCACCCCCCCTCATCATCATCTCCGGCCCATCCAACTCACCCCCCCCTCATCATCATCATCTCCGGCCCATCCAACTCATCCCCCCTCCTCATCATCATCTCCGGCCCATCCAACTCACCCCCCTCCTCATCATCATCATCTCCGGCCCATCCAACTCACCCCCCCTCCTCCTCATCATCATCATCTCCGGCCCATCCAAATCACCCCCCCCCCTCATCATCTCCGGCCCATCCAACTCATCCCCCTCCTCATCATCATCTCCGGCCCATCCAACTCACCCCCCCTCCTCATCATCATCATCATCATCTCCGGCCCATCCAACTCACCCCCCCCTCCTTCTCATCATCATCTCCAGCCCATCCAAATCACCCCCCCCTCATCATCATCTCCGGCCCATCCAACTCACCCCCCCTCCTCATCATCATCATCTCCGGCCCATCCAACTCACCCCCCCTCCTCCTCATCATCATCTCCGGCCCATCCAAATCACCCCCCCCCCCTCATCATCATCTCCGGCCCATCCAACTCACCCCCCCTCATCATCATCTCCGGCCCATCCAAATCACCCCCCCCTCATCATCATCTCCGGCCCATCCAACTCACCCCCCCCTCATCATCATCATCTCCGGCCCATCCAACTCACCCCCCTCCTCCTCATCATCATCTCCGGCCCATCCAACTCACCCCCCCCCCCTCATCATCATCTCCGGCCCATCCAACTCACCCCCCCTCATCATCATCATCATCATCATCATCTCCGGCCCATCCAAATCACCCCCCCTCATCATCATCATCTCCGGCCCATCCAACTCACCCCCCCTCCCCATCATCATCTCCGGCCCATCCAACTCACCCCCCCTCCTCATCATCATCATCTCCGGCCCATCCAACTCACCCCCCCTCCTCATCATCATCTCCGGCCCATCCAACTCACCCCCCCTCATCATCTCCGGCCCATCCAACTCACCCCCCCTCATCATCATCATCTCCGGCCCATCCAAATCACCCCCCCTCATCATCATCATCATCATCTCCGGCCCATCCAAATCACATCCCCCCGTCATCATCATCTCCGGCCCATCCAACTCACCCCCCCCTCATCATCATCTCCGGCCCATCCAACTCACCCCCCTCCTCCTCATCATCATCTCCGGCCCATCCAACTCACCCCCCCCTCATCATCATCATCATCATCTCCGGCCCATCCAAATCACCCCCCCTCATCATCATCTCCGGCCCATCCAACTCACCCCCCTCCTCCTCATCATCATCTCCGGCCCATCCAACTCACCCCCCCTCATCATCATCATCATCATCATCATCATCATCTCCGGCCCATCCAAATCACCCCCCCTCATCATCACTTCCGGCCCATCCAACTCACCCCCCCCTCATCATCATCATCTCCGGCCCATCCAACTCATCCCCCCTCCTCATCATCATCTCCGGCCCATCCAACTCACCCCCCCTCCTCATCATCATCATCTCCGGCCCATCCAACTCACCCCCCCTCCTCCTCATCATCATCATCTCCGGCCCATCCAAATCACCCCCCCCTCATCATCTCCGGCCCATCCAACTCATCCCCCCTCCTCATCATCATCTCCGGCCCATCCAACTCACCCCCCCTCCTCATCATCATCATCATCTCCGGCCCATCCAACTCACCCCCCCTCCTCCTCATCATCATCTCCAGCCCATCCAAATCACCCCCCCCTCATCATCATCTCCGGCCCATCCAACTCACCCCCCCTCCTCATCATCATCATCTCCGGCCCATCCAACTCACCCCCCCTCCTCCTCATCATCATCTCCGGCCCATCCAAATCACCCCCCCCCCCCTCATCATCATCTCCGGCCCATCCAACTCACCCCCCCTCATCATCATCTCCGGCCCATCCAAATCACCCCCCCCTCATCATCATCTCCGGCCCATCCAACTCACCCCCCCCTCATCATCATCATCTCCGGCCCATCCAACTCACCCCCCCCCTCATCCTCATCATCATCTCCGGCCCATCCAACTCACCCCCCCCCTCATCATCATCTCCGGCCCATCCAACTCACCCCCCCTCATCATCATCATCATCATCTCCGGCCCATCCAAATCACCCCCCCCTCATCATCATCTCCGGCCCATCCAACTCACCCCCCCCCTCATCATCATCTCCGGCCCATCCAACTCACCCCCCATCATCATCATCTCCGGCCCATCCAACTCACCCCCCCTCCTCCTCCTCATCATCACCATCTCCGGCCCATCCAACTCACCCCCCCTCATCATCATCATCTCCGGCCCATCCAACTCACCCCCCTCCTCCTCATCATCATCTCCGGCCCATCCAACTCACCCCCCCCCCCCTCATCATCATCTCCGGCCCATCCAACTCACCCCCCCTCATCATCATCTCCGGCCCATCCAACTCACCCCCCCCTCCTCCTCATCATCATCTCCGGCCCATCCAACTCACCCCCCCCCCTCATCATCATCTCCGCCCATCCAACTCACCCCCCCCCTCATCATCATCATCTCCGGCCCATCCAAATCACCCCCCCTCATCATCATCATCTCCGGCCCATCCAACTCACCCCCCCTCCTCATCATCATCTCCGGCCCATCCAAATCACCCCCCCTCATCATCATCATCTCCGGCCCATCCAAATCACCCCCCCTCATCATCATCATCTCCGGCCCATCCAAATCACCCCCCCCTCATCATCATCATAATCTCCGGCCCATCCAACTCACCCCCCCTCCTCATCATCATCTCCGGCCCATCCAACTCACCCCCCTCCTCATCATCATCATCATCATCATCTCCGGCCCATCCAAATCACCCCCCCTCATCATCATCATCTCCAGCCCATCCAAATCACCCCCCCCTCCCAATCATCATCTCCGGCCCATCCAACTCACCCCCCCCTCCTCATCATCATCATCTCCGGCCCATCCAACTCACCCCCCCCTCCTCATCATCATCTCCGGCCCATCCAACTCACCCCCCCTCCTCATCATCATCTCCGGCCCATCCAAATCACCCCCCCTCATCATCATCATCTCCGGCCCATCCAAATCACCCCCCCCCTCATCATCATCATCTCCAGCCCATCCAACTCACCCCCCCTCCCCATCATCATCTCCGGCCCATCCAACTCACCCCCCCCCACATCATCATCATCATCATCTCCGGCCCATCCAAATCACCCCCTCATCATCATCATCATCATCATCATCTCCGGCCCATCCAAATCACCCCCCCCCCTCATCATCATCATCTCCGGCCCATCCAACTCACCCCCCCTCCTCATCATCATCTCCGGCCCATCCAAATCACCCCCCCCCTCATCATCATCATCTCCGGCCCATCCAAATCACCCCCCCCTCATCATCATCATCTCCGGCCCATCCAAATCACCCCCCCCTCATCATCATCATCATCTCCGGCCCATCCAACTCACCCCCCCTCCTCATCATCATCTCCGGCCCATCCAACTCACCCCCCCTCATCATCATCATCTCCGGCCCATCCAACTCACCCCCCCCATCATCATCATCTCCGGCCCATCCAAATCACCCCCCCTCATCATCATCATCATCATCATCTCCGGCCCATCCAAATCACATCCCCCCCTCATCATCATCTCCGGCCCATCCAACTCACCCCCCCCTCATCATCATCATCATCATCATCATCACCCCCCCCTCATCATCATCATCATCTCCGGCCCATCCAACTCACCCCCTCCTCCTCATCATCATCTCCGGCCCATCCAACTCACCCCCCCCCCTCATCATCATCATCATCATCTCCGGCCCATCCAAATCACCCCCCCTCATCATCATCTCCGGCCCATCCAACTCACCCCCCTCCTCCTCATCATCATCTCCGGCCCATCCAACTCACCCCCCCTCATCATCATCATCATCATCATCTCCGGCCCATCCAAATCACCCCCCCTCATCATCATCTCCGGCCCATCCAACTCACCCCCCCCTCATCATCATCATCTCCGGCCCATCCAACTCATCCCCCCTCCTCATCATCATCTCCGGCCCATCCAACTCACCCCCCTCCTCATCATCATCATCTCCGGCCCATCCAACTCACCCCCCCTCCTCCTCATCATCATCATCTCCGGCCCATCCAAATCACCCCCCCCCCTCATCATCTCCGGCCCATCCAACTCATCCCCCTCCTCATCATCATCTCCGGCCCATCCAACTCACCCCCCCTCCTCATCATCATCATCATCATCTCCGGCCCATCCAACTCACCCCCCCCTCCTTCTCATCATCATCTCCAGCCCATCCAAATCACCCCCCCCTCATCATCATCTCCGGCCCATCCAACTCACCCCCCCTCCTCATCATCATCATCTCCGGCCCATCCAACTCACCCCCCTCCTCCTCATCATCATCTCCGGCCCATCCAAATCACCCCCCCCCCCCTCATCATCATCTCCGGCCCATCCAACTCACCCCCCCTCATCATCATCTCCGGCCCATCCAAATCACCCCCCCCTCATCATCATCTCCGGCCCATCCAACTCACCCCCCCTCATCATCATCATCTCCGGCCCATCCAACTCACCCCCCTCCTCCTCATCATCATCTCCGGCCCATCCAACTCACCCCCCCCCCTCATCATCATCTCCGGCCCATCCAACTCACCCCCCCTCATCATCATCATCATCATCATCATCTCCGGCCCATCCAAATCACCCCCCCTCATCATCATCATCTCCGGCCCATCCAACTCACCCCCCCTCCCCATCATCATCTCCGGCCCATCCAACTCACCCCCCCTCCTCATCATCATCATCTCCGGCCCATCCAACTCACCCCCCCTCCTCATCATCATCTCCGGCCCATCCAACTCACCCCCCCTCATCATCTCCGGCCCATCCAACTCACCCCCCCTCATCATCATCATCTCCGGCCCATCCAAATCACCCCCCCTCATCATCATCATCATCATCTCCGGCCCATCCAAATCACATCCCCCCGTCATCATCATCTCCGGCCCATCCAACTCACCCCCCCCTCATCATCATCTCCGGCCCATCCAACTCACCCCCCTCCTCCTCATCATCATCTCCGGCCCATCCAACTCACCCCCCCCTCATCATCATCATCATCATCTCCGGCCCATCCAAATCACCCCCCCTCATCATCATCTCCGGCCCATCCAACTCACCCCCCTCCTCCTCATCATCATCTCCGGCCCATCCAACTCACCCCCCCCTCATCATCATCATCATCATCATCATCATCATCTCCGGCCCATCCAAATCACCCCCCCTCATCATCACTTCCGGCCCATCCAACTCACCCCCCCCTCATCATCATCATCTCCGGCCCATCCAACTCATCCCCCCTCCTCATCATCATCTCCGGCCCATCCAACTCACCCCCCCCTCCTCATCATCATCATCTCCGGCCCATCCAACTCACCCCCCCTCCTCCTCATCATCATCATCTCCGGCCCATCCAAATCACCCCCCCCTCATCATCTCCGGCCCATCCAACTCATCCCCCCTCCTCATCATCATCTCCGGCCCATCCAACTCACCCCCCCTCCTCATCATCATCATCATCTCCGGCCCATCCAACTCACCCCCCCTCCTCCTCATCATCATCTCCAGCCCATCCAAATCACCCCCCCCTCATCATCATCTCCGGCCCATCCAACTCACCCCCCCTCCTCATCATCATCATCTCCGGCCCATCCAACTCACCCCCCCTCCTCCTCATCATCATCTCCGGCCCATCCAAATCACCCCCCCCCCCCTCATCATCATCTCCGGCCCATCCAACTCACCCCCCCTCATCATCATCTCCGGCCCATCCAAATCACCCCCCCCTCATCATCATCTCCGGCCCATCCAACTCACCCCCCCCTCATCATCATCATCTCCGGCCCATCCAACTCACCCCCCCCCCTCATCCTCATCATCATCTCCGGCCCATCCAACTCACCCCCCCCTCATCATCATCTCCGGCCCATCCAACTCACCCCCCCTCATCATCATCATCATCATCTCCGGCCCATCCAAATCACCCCCCCCTCATCATCATCTCCGGCCCATCCAACTCACCCCCCCTCATCATCATCATCATCTCCGGCCCATCCAAATCACCCCCCCCCATCATCATCATCATCTCCGGCCCATCCAACTCACCCCCCCTCCTCCTCATCATCATCATCTCCGGCCCATCCAACTCACCCCCCCCCTCATCATCATCTCCGGCCCATCCAACTCACCCCCCCTCCTCATCATCATCATCTCCGGCCCATCCAAATCACCCCCCCCTCATCATCATCATCTCCGGCCCATCCAAATCACCCCCCCCTCATCATCATCATCTCCGGCCCATCCAAATCACCCCCCCCCCCCTCATCATCATCATCTCCGGCCCATCCAACTCACCCCCCCTCCCCATCATCATCTCCGGCCCATCCAACTCACCCCCTCCTCATCATCATCTCCGGCCCATCCAACTCACCCCCCCTCATCATCATCTCCGGCCCATCCAACTCACCCCCCCCCTCATCTCCGGCCCATCCAACTCACCCCCCCTCATCATCATCATCTCCGGTCCATCCAACTCACCCCCCCTCCTCCTCATCATCATCTCCGGCCCATCCAACTCACCCCCCCCTCATCATCATCATCTCCGGCCCATCCAACTCACCCCCGCCTCCTCCTCATCATCATCTCCGGCCCATCCAACTCACCCCCCCTCATCATCATCATCTCCGGCCCATCCAACTCACCCCCCCTCCTCATCATCATCATCTCCGGCCCATCCAACTCACCCCCCCTCCTCATCATCATCATCTCCGGCCCATCCAACTCACCCCCTCCTCATCATCATCATCATCATCATCTCCGGCCCATCCAAATCACCCCCCCCTCATCATCATCATCTCCGGCCCATCCAACTCACCCCCCCCTCCCCATCATCATCTCCGGCCCATCCAACTCACCCCCCCTCCTCATCATCATCATCTCCGGCCCATCCAACTCACCCCCCCCTCCTCATCATCATCTCCGGCCCATCCAAATCACCCCCCCTCATCATCATCATCTCCGGCCCATCCAAATCACCCCCCCCTCATCATCATCATCTCCAGCCCATCCAACTCACCCCCCCTCCCCATCATCATCTCCGGCCCATCCAACTCACCCCCCCCTCATCATCATCATCATCATCTCCGGCCCATCCAAATCACCCCCTCATCATCATCATCATCATCATCATCATCTCCGGCCCATCCAAATCACCCCCCCATCATCATCATCTCCGGCCCATCCAACTCACCCCCCCTCCTCATCATCATCTCCGGCCCATCCAAATCACCCCCCCTCATCATCATCATCTCCGGCCCATCCAAATCACCCCCCCCCCTCATCATCATCATCTCCGGCCCATCCAAATCACCCCCCCCTCATCATCATCATCTCCGGCCCATCCAACTCACCCCCCCTCCCCATCATCATCTCCGGCCCATCCAACTCACCCCCCCTCCTCATCATCATCTCCGGCCCATCCAACTCACCCCCCCTCCTCATCATCATCTCCGGCCCATCCAACTCACCCCCCCTCATCATCATCATCTCCGGCCCATCCAAATCACCCCCCCTCATCATCATCATCATCATCTCCGGCCCATCCAAATCACCCTCCCCCCCTCATCATCATCTCCGGCCCATCCAACTCACCCCCCCCTCATCATCATCATCATCATCATCATCATCTCCGGCCCATCCAAATCACCCCCCCTCATCATCATCATCTCCGGCCCATCCAACTCATCCCCCTCCTCCTCATCATCATCTCCGGCCCATCCAACTCACCCCCCCCCCCCATCATCATCATCTCCGGCCCATCCAACTCACCCCCCCTCATCATCATCTCCGGCCCATCCAACTCACCCCCCCCTCATCATCATCATCTCCGGCCCATCCAACTCATCCCCCCTCCTCATCATCATCTCCGGCCCATCCAACTCACCCCCCCTCCTCCTCATCATCATCTCCGGCCCATCCAAATCACCCCCCCCCTCATCATCTCCGGCCCATCCAACTCATCCCCCCTCCTCATCATCATCTCCGGCCCATCCAACTCACCCCCCCTCCTCATCATCATCTCAGGCCCATCCAACTCACCCCCCCCTCCTCCTCATCATCATCTCCAGCCCATCCAAATCACCCCCCCCCTCATCATCATCTCCGGCCCATCCAACTCACCCCCCCTCCTCATCATCATCATCTCCGGCCCATCCAACTCACCCCCCCTCCTCCTCATCATCATCTCCGGCCCATCCAAATCACCCCCCCCCCTCATCATCATCTCCGGCCCATCCAAATCACCCCCCCCCCTCATCATCATCTCCGGCCCATCCAACTCACCCCCCCTCATCATCATCTCCGGCCCATCCAAATCACCCCCCCTCATCATCATCTCCGGCCCATCCAACTCACCCCCCCCCCTCATCATCATCATCATCTCCGGCCCATCCAACTCACCCCCCTCCTCCTCATCATCATCTCCGGCCCATCCAACTCACCCCCCCCCCCCTCATCATCATCTCCGGCCCATCCAACTCACCCCCCCTCATCATCATCTCCGGCCCATCCAAATCACCCCCCCCATCATCATCATCTCCGGCCCATCCAACTCACCCCCCCCTCATCATCATCATCTCCGGCCCATCCAAATCACCCCCCCCTCATCATCATCATCTCCGGCCCATCCAACTCACCCCCCCTCCTCCTCATCATCATCTCCGGCCCATCCAACTCACCCCCCCCTCATCATCATCATCTCCGGCCCATCCAACTCACCCCCCCTCCTCATCATCATCATCATCTCCGGCCCATCCAAATCACCCCCCCCCATCATCATCATCTCCGGCCCATCCAAATCACCCCCCCCCCCCCCTCATCATCATCATCTCCGGCCCATCCAACTCACCCCCCCTCCCCATCATCATCTCCGGCCCATCCAACTCCCCCCCCCCCTTCCTCATCATCATCATCATCTCCGGCCCATCCAACTCACCCCCCCTCATCATCATCTCCGGCCCATCCAACTCACCCCCCCCCTCATCTCCGGCCCATCCAACTCACCCCCCCTCATCATCATCATCTCCGGCCCATCCAACTCACCCCCCCTCCTCCTCATCATCATCTCCGGCCCATCCAACTCACCCCCCCCTCATCATCATCATCTCCGGCCCATCCAACTCACCCCCCCCCTCCTCCTCATCATCATCTCCGGCCCATCCAACTCACCCCCCCCCCTCATCATCATCTCCGGTCCATCCAACTCACCCCCCCTCATCATCATCATCTCCGGCCCATCCAACTCACCCCCCCCCTCCTCCTCATCATCATCTCCTGCCCATCCAACTCACCCCCCCCCCTCATCATCATCTCCGCCCATCCAACTCACCCCCCCCCCTCATCATCATCATCTCCGGCCCATCCAAATCACCCCCCCCTCATCATCATCATCTCCGGCCCATCCAACTCACCCCCCCCCTCCTCATCATCATCTCCGGCCCATCCAACTCACCCCCCCTCCTCATCATCATCATCATCTCCGGCCCATCCAAATCATCCCCCCCTCATCATCATCATCATCTCCGGCCCATCCAAATCACCCCCCCTCATCATCATCATCTCCGGCCCATCCAACTCACCCCCCCTCCCCATCATCATCTCCGGCCCATCCAACTCACCCCCCCTCCTCATCATCATCATCTCCGGCCCATCCAACTCACCCCCCCCCCTCATCTCCGGCCCATCCAACTCACCCCCCCTCATCATCATCATCTCCGGCCCATCCAACTCACCCCCCCTCCTCCTCATCATCATCTCCGGCCCATCCAACTCACCCCCCCCCTCATCATCATCATCTCCGGCCCATCCAACTCACCCACCCTCCTCCTCATCATCATCTCCGGCCCATCCAACTCACCCCCCCCCCCTCATCATCATCTCCGGCCCATCCAACTCACCCCCCCTCATCCTCATCATCATCTCCGGCCCATCCAACTCACCCCCCCTCCTCCTCCTCATCATCATCTCCGGCCCATCCAACTCACCCCCCCCCCTCATCATCATCTCCGCCCATCCAACTCACCCCCCCCTCATCATCATCATCATCTCCGGCCCATCCAAATCACCCCCCCCCTCATCATCATCATCTCCGGCCCATCCAACTCACCCCCCCTCCTCATCATCATCTCCGGCCCATCCAAATCACCCCCCCCTCATCATCATCATCATCTCCGGCCCATCCAAATCACCCCCCCCCTCATCATCATCTCCGGCCCATCCAACTCACCCCCCCTCCTCATCATCATCATCATCTCCGGCCCATCCAACTCACCCCCCTCCTCATCATCATCATCATCTCCGGCCCATCCAACTCACCCCCCTCCTCATCATCATCATCTCCGGCCCATCCAAATCACCCCCCCCCCCCCCTCATCATCATCATCTCCAGCCCATCCAAATCACCCCCCCCCTCATCATCATCATCTCCGGCCCATCCAACTCACCCCCCCTCCCCATCATCATCTCCGGCCCATCCAACTCACCCCCCCTCCTCATCATCATCATCTCCGGCCCATCCAACTCACCCCCCCTCCTCATCATCATCTCCGGCCCATCCAAATCACCCCCCCCTCATCATCATCATCATCTCCGGCCCATCCAAATCACCCCCCCCCCCCCTCATCATCATCATCTCCGGCCCATCCAACTCACCCCCCCTCCCCATCATCTCCGGCCCATCCAACTCACCCCCCCCTCATCATCATCTCCGGCCCATCCAAATCACCCCCCCTCATCATCATCATCATCATCTCCGGCCCATCCAAATCACCCCCCCTCATCATCATCATCTCCGGCCCATCCAAATCACCCCCCCCCCTCATCATCATCATCATCTCCGGCCCATCCAACTCACCCCCCCTCCCCATCATCATCTCCGGCCCATCCAACTCACCCCACCTCCTCATCATCATCATCTCCGGCCCATCCAACTCACCCCCCCCTCCTCATCATCATCTCCGGCCCATCCAACTCACCCCCCCCTCATCATCATCATCTCCGGCCCATCCAAATCACCCCCCCCCCTCATCATCATCATCTCCGGCCCATCCAACTCACCCCCCCTCCCCATCATCATCTCCGGCCCATCCAACTCACCCCCCCTCATCATCATCATCTCCGGCCCATCCAAATCACCCCCCCCCCCTCATCATCATCTCCGGCCCATCCAACTCACCCCCCCTCCTCATCATCATCTCCGGCCCATCCAACTCACCCCCCCTCCTCATCATCATCATCATCTCCGGCCCATCCAACTCACCCCCCCTCCTCATCATCATCTCCGGCCCATCCAACTCACCCCCCCTCCTCATCATCATCTCCGGCCCATCCAACTCACCCCCCCTCCTCCTCATCTCCGGCCCATCCAACTCACCCCCCCCCCCTCATCATCATCATCTCCGGCCCATCCAACTCACCCCCCCTCCCCATCATCATCTCCGGCCCATCCAACTCACCCCCCCTCCTCATCATCATCTCCGGCCCATCCAACTCACCCCCCCTCCTCATCATCATCATCTCCGGCCCATCCAACTCACCCCCCCTCCTCATCATCATCATCTCCGGCCCATCCAACTCACCCCCCCTCCTCATCATCATCTCCGGCCCATCCAACTCACCCCCCCCTCCTCCTCATCTCCGGCCCATCCAACTCACCCCCCCTCATCATCATCATCATCTCCGGCCCATCCAACTCACCCCCCCTCCCCATCATCATCTCCGGCCCATCCAACTCACCCCCCCTCCTCATCATCATCTCCGGCCCATCCAACTCACCCCCCTCCTCATCATCATCATCTCCGGCCCATCCAACTCACCCCCCCTCCTCATCATCATCATCTCCGGCCCATCCAACTCACCCCCCCTCCTCATCATCATCTCCGGCCCATCCAACTCACCCCCCCTCCTCATCATCATCTCCGGCCCATCCAACTCACCCCCCCCTCCTCATCATCATCTCCGGCCCATCCAACTCACCCCCCCCTCCTCCTCATCTCCGGCCCATCCAACTCACCCCCCCCCCTCATCATCATCATCATCTCCGGCCCATCCAACTCACCCCCCCTCCTCATCATCATCTCCGGCCCATCCAACTCACCCCCCCTCCTCATCATCATCATCTCCGGCCCATCCAACTCACCCCCCTCCTCATCATCATCTCCGGCCCATCCAACTCACCCCCCCTCCGGTCCATCCAACTCACCCCCCCTCCTCATCATCATCATCATCTCCGGCCCATCCAACTCACCCCCCCTCCTCATCATCATCTCCGGCCCATCCAACTCACCCCCCCTCCTCCTCATTATCATCATCTCCGGCCCATCCAACTCACCCCCCCCCCTCATCATCATCTCCGGCCCATCCAACTCACCCCCCCTGCCCATCATTTCCCGCCCATCCAACTCACCCCCCCTCCTCATCATCATCTCCGGCCCATCCAACTCACCCCCCATCCTCATCATCATCTCCGGCCCATCCAACTCACCCCCCTCATCACAATCTCCGGCCCATCCAACTCACCCCCCTCCTCATCATCATCTCCGGCCCATCCAACTCACCCCCCTCCTCATCATCATCTCCGGCCCATCCAACTCACCCCCCCTCCTCATCATCATCTCCGGCCCATCCAACTCACCCCCCCCTCATCATCATCTCCGGCCCATCCAACTCACCCCCCCCTCATCATCATCTCCGGCCCATCCAAATCACCCCCCCCCTCATCATCATCATCTCCGGCCCATCCAACTCACCCCCCCTCCCCATCATCATCTCCGGCCCATCCAACTCACCCCCCCCCCTCCTCATCATCATCATCTCCGGCCCATCCAACTCACCCCCCCTCCTCATCATCATCTCCGGCCCATCCAACTCACCCCCCCTCATCATCATCATCATCTCCGGCCCATCCAACTCACCCCCCCCTCCTCATCATCATCTCCGGCCCATCCAACTCACCCCCCTCCTCATCATCATCATCATCATCATCATCTCCGGCCCATCCAACTCACCCCCCCCTCCTCATCATCATCTCCGGCCCATCCAACTCACCCCCCCTCCTCCTCCTCATCTCCGGCCCATCCAACTCACCCCCCCCCTCATCATCATCATCATCATCTCCGGCCCATCCAACTCACCCCCCCTCCCCATCATCATCATCTCTGGCCCATCCAACTCACCCCCCCTCCTCATCATCATCTCCGGCCCATCCAACTCACCCCCCTCCTCATCATCATCTCCGGCCCATCCAACTCACCCCCCCTCCTCATCATCATCATCATCTCCGGCCCATCCAACTCACCCCCCCTCCTCATCATCATCATCTCCAGCCCATCCAACTCACCCCCCTCCTCCTCATCATCATCATCATCATCATCATCATCATCATCTCCGGCCCATCCAACTCACCCCCCTCCTCATCATCATCTCCGGCCCATCCAACTCACCCCCTCCTCATCATCTCCGGCCCATCCAACTCACCCCCCCTTCGGTCCATCCAACTCACCCCCCCTCCTCATCATCATCATCATCTCCGGCCCATCCAACTCACCCCCCCTCCTCCTCATCATCATCATCATCTCCGGCCCATCCAACTCACCCCCCCCTCATCATCATCATCATCTCCGGCCCATCCAACTCACCCCCCCTGCCCATCATCATCTCCGGCCCATCCAACTCACCCCCCCTCCTCATCATCATCTCCGGCCCATCCAACTCACCCCCCCTCCTCATCATCATCTCCGGCCCATCCAACTCACCCCCCCTCCTCATCATCATCTCCGGCCCATCCAACTCACCCCCCCTCCTCATCATCATCTCCGGCCCATCCAACTCACCCCCCCTCCTCATCATCATCTCCGGCCCATCCAACTCACCCCCCTCCTCATCATCATCTCCGGCCCATACAACTCACCCCCTCCCCTCATCATCTCCGGCCCATCCAACTCACCCCCCCTCATCATCTCCGGCCCATCCAACTCACCCCCCCTCATCATCATCTCCGGCCCATCCAACTCACCCCCCCTCCTCATCATCATCTCCGGCCCATCCAACTCACCCCCCTCCTCATCATCATCATCTCCGGCCCATCCAACTCACCCCTCCTCCTCCTCCTCATCATCATCTCCGGCCAATCCAACTCACCCCCCCTCCTCATCCTCATCATCTCCGGCCCATCCAACTCACCCCCCCTCCTCATCATCATCTCCAGCCCATCCAACTCACCCCCCCTCATCATCATCTCCGGCCCATCCAACTCACCCCCCCTCCTCATCATCATCTCCGGCCCATCCAACTCACGCCCCCTCCTCATCATCATCTCCGGCCCATCCAACTCACCCCCCCTCCTCATCATCATCTCCGGCCCATCCAACTCACCCCCCCTCCTCATCATCTCCGGCCCATCCAACTCACCCCCCCTCCTCATCATCATCATCTCCGGCCCATCCAACTCACCCCCCCTCCTCATCATCATCTCCGGCCCATCCAACTCACCCCCCATCCTCATCATCATCTCCGGCCCATCCAACTCACCCCCCTCATCATCATCTCCGGCCCATCCAACTCACCCCCCTCCTCCTCATCATCATCATCTCCGGCCCATCCAACTCACCCCCCCTCCTCCTCATCATCATCATCTCCGGCCCATCCAACTCACCCCCCCTCCTCCTCATCATCATCATCATCTCCGGCCCATCCAACTCACCCCCCCCTCCTCATCATCATCATCTCCGGCCCATCCAACTCACCCCCCCTCCTCATCATCATCTCCGGCCCATCCAACTCACCCCCCCTCCTCATCATCATCTCCGGCCCATCCAACTCACCCCCCCTCCTCATCATCATCTCCGGCCCATCCAACTCACCCCCCCTCCTCATCATCATCTCCGGCCCATCCAACTCACCCCCCCTCCTCATCATCATCTCCGGCCCATCCAACTCACCCCCCCTCCTCATCATCTCCGGCCCATCCAACTCACCCCCCCTCCTCATCATCATCTCCGGCCCATCCAACTCACCCCCCTCCTCATCATCATCATCTCCGGCCCATCCAACTCACCCCCCCTCCTCATCATCTCCGGCCCATCCAACTCACCCCCCCCTCATCATCATCTCCGGCCCATCCAACTCACCCCCCCTCCTCATCATCATCATCATCATCATCATCTCCGGCCCATCCAACTCACCCCCCCTCCTCATCATCATCATCTCCGGCCCATCCAACTCACCCCCCCTCCTCCTCCTCATCATCTCCGGCCCATCCAACTCACCCCCCCTCCTCCTCCTCATCATCATCTCCGGCCCATCCAACTCACCCCCCCTCCTCATCATCATCTCCGGTCCATCCAACTCACCCCCCCTCCGGCCCATCCAACTCACCCCCCCCCTCCTCATCATCATCTCCGGCCCATCCAACTCACCCCCCCCCTCCTCATCATCATCTCCGGCCCATCCAACTCACCCCCCTCATCATCATCATCATCTCCGGCCCATCCAACTCACCCCCCCTCATCATCATCATCTCCGGCCCATCCAACTCACCCCCCCTCCTCATCATCATCATCATCATCTCCGGCCCATCCAACTCACCCCCCCTCCTCATAATCATCATCATCTCCGGCCCATCCAACTCACCCCCCCTCCTCATCATCATCTCCGGCCCATCCAACTCACCCCCCCTCCTCATCATCATCATCATCATCATCTCCGGCCCATCCAACTCACCCCCCCTCCTCATCATCATCATCATCTCCGGCCCATCCAACTCACCCCCCCTCCTCATGATCATCATCATCATCATCTCCGGCCCATCCAACTCACCCCCCCTCCTCATCATCATCATCATCATCTCCGGCCCATCCAACTCACCCCCCCTCCTCATCATCATCTCCGGCCCATCCAACTCACCCCCCTCCTCATCATCATCATCATCTCCGGCCCATCCAACTCACCCCCCTCCTCATCATCATCTCCGGCCCATCCTACTCACCCCCCCCTCCTCATCATCATCTCCGGCCCATCCAACTCACCCCCCCTCCTCCTCATCATCATCATCATCTCCGGCCCATCCAACTCACCCCCCCTCCTCATCATCATCATCTCCGGCCCATCCAACTCACCCCTCCTCCTCATCTCCGGCCCATCCAACTCACCCCCCCTCCTCATCATCATCATCTCCGGCCCATCCAACTCACCCCCCCTCCTCATCATCATCTCCGGCCCATCCAACTCACCCCCCCTCCTCATCATCATCATCTCCGGCCCATCCAACTCATCCCCCCTCCTCATCATCTCCGGCCCATCCAACTCGCCCCCCCTCCTCATCATCTCCGGTCCATCCAACTCACCCCCCCTCATCTCCGGCCCATCCAACTCACCCCCCTTCCTCATCTCCGGCCCTTCCAACTCACCCCCCCTCCTCATCCCTGGCCCATCCAACTCACCGCCCCCTCCTCATCCCTGGCCCATCCAACTCACCGCCCCCTCCTCATCCCTGGCCCATCCAACTCACCGCCCCCTCCTCCTCCTCCTCCTCCTCCTCATCATCATCTCCGGCCCATCCAACTCACCGCCCCCTCCTCCTCCTCCTCCTCCTCCTCATCATCATCTCCGGCCCATCCAACTCACCCCCCCTCCTCAACTCCGGCCCATCCAACTCACCCCCCCCTCCTCATCTCCGGCCCATCCAACTCACCCCCCCCTCCTCATCTCCGGCCCATCCAACTCACCCCCCCCTCCTCATCTCCGGCCCATCCAACTCACCCCCCCCCTCCTCATCTCCGGCCCATCCAACTCACCCCCCCCCTCCTCATCTCCGGCCCATCCAACTCACCCCCCCCCTCCTCATCTCCGGCCCATCCAACTCACCCCCCCCCTCCTCATCTCCGGCCCATCCAACTCACCCCCCCCCCCTCCTCATCTCCGGCCCATCCAACTCACCCCCCCCCCTCCTCATCTCCGGCCCATCCAACTCACCCCCCCCCCTCCTCATCTCCGGCCCATCCAACTCACCCCCCCCCTCCTCATCTCCGGCCCATCCAACTCACCCCCCTCATCTCCGGCCCATCCAACTCACGCCCCCCTCATCTCCGGCCCGTCCAACTCACCCCCCCCTCATCTCCGGCCCGTCCAACTCACCCCCCCCTCATCTCCGGCCCGTCCAACTCACCCCCCCCTCATCTCCGGCCCGTCCAACTCACCCCCCCTCATCTCCGGCCCGTCCAACTCACCCCCCCCTCATCTCCGGCCCGTCCAACTCACCCCCCCTCCTCCTCATCTCCGGCCCATCCAACTCACCCCCCCCCCCTCATCTCCGGCCCATCCAACTCACCCCCTCCTCCTCATCTCCGGCCCATCCAACTCACCCCCCCCCTCCTCATCTCCGGCCCATCCAACTCACCCCCCCCCCTCCTCATCTCCGGCCCATCCAACTCACCCCCCCCCCTCCTCATCTCCGGCCCATCCAACTCACCCCCCCCCTCCTCATCTCCGGCCCATCCAACTCACCCCCCCCCTCCTCATCTCCGGCCCATCCAACTCACCCCCCCCTCCTCATCTCCGGCCCATCCAACTCACCCCCCCCCTTCCTCATCTCCGGCCCATCCAACTCACCCCCCCCCCTCCTCATCTCCGGCCCATCCAACTCACCCCCCCTTCCTCATCTCCGGCCCATCCAACTCACCCCCCCCCCTCCTCATCTCCGGCCCATCCAACTCACCCCCCCTTCCTCATCTCCGGCCCATCCAACTCACCCCCCCTTCCTCATCTCCGGCCCATCCAACTCACCCCCCCTTCCTCATCTCCGGCCCATCCAACTCACCCCCCCTTCCTCATCTCCGGCCCATCCAACTCACCCCCCCTTCCTCATCTCCGGCCCATCCAACTCACCCCCCCTCCCTCATCTCCGGCCCATCCAACTCACCCCCCCTCCCTCATCTCCGGCCCATCCAACTCACCCCCCCTCCTCATCTCCGGCCCATCCAACTCACCCCTCCCCCCTCCTCATCTCCGGCCCATCCAACTCACCCCTCCCCCCTCATCTCCGGCCCATCCAACTCACCCCTCCCCCCTCATCTCCGGCCCATCCAACTCACCCCTCCTCATCTCCGGCCCATCCAACTCACCCCTCCCCCCTCCTCATCTCCGGCCCATCCAACTCACCCCCCCCTCCTTATCTCCGGCCCATCCAACTCACCCCCCCTCCTCATCTCCGGCCCATCTAACTCACCCCCCCTCCTCCGCCTCCTCATCTCCGGCCCATCCAACTCACCCCCTCCTCATCCCCGACCCATCCAACTCACCCCCCCTCCTCATCTCGGAAATGCCGACATATGCCGTGGCGTTGTATGTATAGACAGGTCCCCTTTACTTCAATGTTCCGATCATTATTTGTATTTTGATACATTGTTTATCCTTCCTGACCCCGGGAAGGAGATCACTCGGCTGCCTCTGATCCCATTACATTGGCTGTGAAAGTGAAAGCTGGAGGGCCGAGTCGGAGTGGCAGCACAGACAGTGCTTATTTCAGGCGGATATTACTGATCTTTCATCTCCTCCTGTGATGATGTGACCCGCCGGCTCCTCCGAGGTGCGGCCGTGGCCTGAGGGTGGTGGAAAGGGAATGTGGATCTCCCGGCTGAGATTAGCGGAGTCACATCCAACTCACCCCCCCTCCTCATCTCCGTGACATCCAACTCACCCCCCCCCTCCTCATCTCCGTGACATCCAACTCACCCCCCCTCCTCCTCATCTCCGTGACATCCAACTCACCCCCCCTCCTCCTCATCTCCGTGACATCCAACTCACCCCCCCCTCCTCCTCATCTCCGTGACATCCAACTCACCCCCCCTCCTCATCTCCGTGACATCCAACTCACCCCCCCCCTCCTCATCTCCGTGACATCCAACTCACCCCCCCCTCCTCATCTCCGTGACATCCAACTCACCCCCCCTCCTCATCTCCGTGACATCCAACTCACCCCCCCCCCTCCTCATCTCCGTGACATCCAACTCACCCCCCCCCTCCTCCTCATCTCCGTGACATCCAACTCACCCCCCCCTCCTCATCTCCGTGACATCCAACTCACCCCCCCCCCCTCATCTCCGTGACATCCAACTCACCCCCCCCCCTCATCTCCGTGACATCCAACTCACCCCCCCTCCTCATCTCCGTGACATCCAACTCACCCCCCCTCCTCATCTCCGTGACATCCAACTCACCCCTCCTCATCTCCGGCCCATCCAACTCACCCCCCCCCTCCTCATCTCTGTGACATCCAACTCACCCCCCCCTCCTCATCTCCGTGACATCCAACTCACCCCCCCTCCTCATCTCTGTGACATCCAACTCACCCCCCCTCCTCCTCTCCGGCCCATCCAACTCACCCCTCCTCATCTCCGGCCCATCCAACTCACCCCTCCTCATCTCCGGCCCATCCAACTCACCCCTCCTCATCTCCGGCCCATCCAACTCACCCCTCCTCATCTCCAGGCCCATCCAACTCACCCCTCCTCATCTCCGGCCCATCCAACTCACCCCTCCTCATCTCCGGCCCATCCAACTCACCCCTCCTCATCTCCGGCCCATCCAACTCACCCCTCCTCATCTCCGGCCCATCCAACTCACCCCTCCTCATCTCCGGCCCATCCAACTCACCCCTCCTCATCTCCGGCCCATCCAACTCACCCCTCCTCATCTCCGGCCCATCCAACTCACCCCTCCCCCCTCCTCATCTCCGGCCCATCCAACTCACCCCTCCCCCCTCGTCATCTCCGGCCCATCTAACTCACACCCCCTCCTCCGCCCCGGCCCATCTAACTCACCCCCCCTCCTCCGCCTCCTCATCTCCGGCCCATCCAACTCACCCCCTCCTCATCCCCGACCCATCCAACTCACCCCCCCTCCTCATCTCGGAAATGCCGACATATGCCGTGGCGTTGTATGTATAGACAGGTCCCCTTTACTTCAATATTCCGATTATTATTTGTATTTTGATACATTGTTTATCCTTCCTGAACCCGGGAAGGAGATCACTCGGCTGCCTCTGATCCCATTACATTGGCTGTGAAAGTGAAAGCTGGAAGGCCGAGTCCGAGTGGCAGCACAGACCGTGCTTATTTCAGGCGGATATTACTGATCTCTCATCTCCTCCTGCGATGATGTGACCCGCCGGCTCCTCCGAGGTGCGGCCGTGGCCTGAGAGTGGTGGAAAGGGAATGTGGATCTCCCGGCTGAGATTAGCGGAGTCACATCCAACTCACCCCCCCTCCTCATCTCCGTGACATCCAACTCACCCCCCCTCCTCATCTCCGTGACATCCAACTCACCCCCCCTCCTCATCTCCGTGACATCCAACTCACCCCCCCTCCTCATCTCCGTGACATCCAACTCACCCCCCCTCCTCATCTCCGTGACATCCAACTCACCCCCCCTCCTCATCTCCGTGACATCCAACTCACCCCCCCCTCCTCATCTCCGTGACATCCAACTCACCCCCCCCCCTCCTCATCTCCGTGACATCCAACTCACCCCCCCTCCTCCTCATCTCCGTGACATCCAACTCACCCCCCCTCCTCCTCATCTCCGTGACATCCAACTCACCCCCCCCCTCCTCATCTCCGTGACATCCAACTCACCCCCCCCCCTCCTCATCTCCGTGTCATCCAACTCACCCCTCCTCATCTCCGTGACATCCAACTCACCCCCCCCTCATCTCCGTGACATCCAACTCACCCCCCCCTCCTCATCTCCGTGACATCCAACTCACCCCCCCTCCTCATCTCCGTGACATCCAACTCACCCCCCCCTCCTCATCTCCGTGACATCCAACTCACCCCCCCCTCCTCATCTCCGTGACATCCAACTCACCCCCCCCTCCTCATCTCCGTGACATCCAACTCACCCCCCCTCCTCATCTCCGTGACATCCAACTCACCCCCCCCTCCTCATCTCCGTGACATCCAACTCACCCCCCCTCCTCATCTCCGTGACATCCAACTCACCCCCCCCTCCTCATCTCCGTGACATCCAACTCACCCCCCCCCTCCTCATCTCCGTGACATCCAACTCACCCCCCCCTCATCTCCGTGACATCCAACTCACCCCCCCCCCCTCATCTCCGTGACATCCAACTCACCCCCCCCCCCTCATCTCCGTGACATCCAACTCACCCCCCCTCCTCATCTCCGTGACATCCAACTCACCCCCCCCTCCTCATCTCCGTGACATCCAACTCACCCCCCCCCCTCCTCATCTCCGTGACATCCAACTCACCCCCCCTCCTCATCTCCGTGACATCCAACTCACCCCCCCTCCTCATCTCCGTGACATCCAACTCACCCCCCTCCTCATCTCCGTGACATCCAACTCACCCCCCCCTCATCTCCGTGACATCCAACTCACCCCCCCTCCTCAACTCCGTGACATCCAACTCACCCCCCCTCATCTCCGTGACATCCAACTCACCCCCCCCTCCTCATCTCCGTGACATCCAACTCACCCCCCCTCCTCCTCATCTCCGTGACATCCAACTCACCCCCCCTCCTCATCTCCGTGACATCCAACTCACCCCCCCTCCTCATCTCCGTGACATCCAACTCACCCCCCCCGTCCTCCTCTCCGTGACATCCAACTCACCCCCCGTCCTCCTCTCCGTGACATCCAACTCACCCCCCGTCCTCCTCTCCGTGACATCCAACTCACCCCCCGTCCTCCTCTCCGTGACATCCAACTCACCCCCCGTCCTCCTCTCCGTGACATCCAACTCACCCCCCGTCCTCCTCTCCGTGACATCCAACTCACCCCCCGTCCTCCTCTCCGTGACATCCAACTCACCCCCCGTCCTCCTCTCCGTGACATCCAACTCACCCCCCCTCCTCCCTGGAACACGAGGCTCGCCCCCTCTCCTCATCCCTGGGCCACGCAGCTCGCCCCCCCTCTCCTCATCCCTGGGCCACGCAGCTCGCCCCCCCCTCTCCTCATCCCTGGGCCACGCAGCTCGCCCCCCCTCTCCTCATCCCTGGGCCACGCAGCTCACCCCCCCCCTCCTCATCCCTGGGCCACGCAGCTCACCCCCCCTCTCCTCATCCCTGGGCCACGCAGCTCACCCCCCCCCCTCTCCTCATCCCTGGGCCACGCAGCTCACCCCCCCCCCCCTCTCCTCATCCCTGGGCCACGCAGCTCACCCCCCCCCTCTCCTCATCCCTGGGCCACGCAGCTCACCCCCCCCCCCTCTCCTCATCCCTGGGCCACGCAGCTCACCCCCCCTCTCCTCATCCCTGGGCCACGCAGCTCACCCCCCCTCTCCTCATCCCTGGGCCACGCAGATCACCCCCCCTCTCCTCATCCCTGGGCCACGCAGATCACCCCCCCCTCTCCTCATCCCTGGGCCACGCAGCTCACCCCCCCCTCTCCTCATCCCTGGGCCACGCAGCTCACCCCCCCCCTCTCCTCATCCCTGGGCCACGCAGCTCCCCCCCCCTCTCCTCATCCCTGGGCCACGCAGCTCCCCCCCCCCCTCTCCTCATCCCTGGGCCACGCAGCTCACCCCCCCCTCTCCTCATCCCTGGGCCACGCAGCTCACCCCCCCCCTCTCCTCATCCCTGGGCCACGCAGCTCACCCCTCCCTCTCCTCATCCCTGGGCCACGCAGCTCACCCCTCCCTCTCCTCATCCCTGGGCCACGCAGCTCACCCCCCCTCCTCATCCCTGGGCCACGCAGCTCACCCCCCCTCCTCATCCCTGGGCCACGCAGCTCACCCCCCCTCCTCATCCCTGGGCCACGCAGCTCACCCCCCCCTCCTCATCCCTGGGCCACGCAGCTCACCCCCCTCCTCATCCCTGGGCCACGCAGCTCACCCACCCCCCCCTCCTCATCCCTGGGCCACGCAGCTCACCCCCCCCTCCTCATCCCTGGGCCACGCAGCTCACCCCCCCTCTCCTCATCCCTGGGCCACGCAGCTCACCCCCCCTCTCCTCATCCCTGGGCCACGCAGCTCACCCCCCCTCTCCTCATCCCTGGGCCACGCAGCTCAACCCCCTCTCCTCATCCCTGGGCCACGCAGCTCACCCCCCCTCTCCTCATCCCTGGGCCACGCAGCTCACCCCCCCTCTCCTCATCCCTGGGCCACGCAGCTCACCCCCCCTCTCCTCATCCCTGGGCCACGCAGCTCACCCCCCCTCTCCTCATCCCTGGGCCACGCAGCTCACCCCCCCTCTCCTCATCCCTGGGCCACGCAGCTCACCCCCCCTCTCCTCATCCCTGGGCCACGCAGCTCACCCCCCCTCTCCTCATCCCTGGGCCACGCAGCTCACCCCCCCTCTCCTCATCCCTGGGCCACGCAGCTCACCCCCCCTCTCCTCATCCCTGGGCCACGCAGCTCACCCCCCCTCTCCTCATCCCTGGGCCACGCAGCTCACCCCCCCTCTCCTCATCCTTGGGCCACGCAGCTCACCCCCCCTCTCCTCATCCACGGGCTACTCAACTCGCCCCACTCCTCACCTCCGAGCCACGCAGCCCAAACCCCCCTCTCCTCAACCCCAGACCACGCAGCTTACCCCCTCCCCATCATCTCATGGGCCATGCAATTTAAACGCCTCTTCTCAACTCCGGGCCATGCAGGTCATCCCCTTCCTCATCCCTGAGCCACGCAGCAACCCCCTCCACGGGCCTACACCGCTCGCCCCACCCCCTTCTCACCTCCAGGAACTGCAGATCACCCCCCTTCTCATCCCTGGACCGGCCTTCTCTTTACATTTTCTCAGCCAACACTCCCCCCTCCCCCTTAAGCCACGCTGCTCCCCTACATCTTCTTCTGAGGCCTCACCACTCGACCCCTCCACCCCCCCTCAGCAAGAAGTATAGCCCCCCCCACCGTAATGTATGTGCAGTTTCAGCACCCACCACGGCTGACAAAGCTGAGGACCCGTCACTCTCAGAACACTCCCCCACTGTAACCCGATTGGCTGGCTTAGCCGGGAACGTCTTATTTTGCAGCTTACCCCATCCTTCGAAATGCCGGCTGCATTTGTTTTCTTCTTTGTTTACATTCACCTGGTGATCCTGCCAGAAACACTCGCTAGCCTCCAGTGACTACACTCCCTTACTACATTCTATGGGGGAGGGGGCGGTGTTGTCACCCTGGGACAGGACTATAGGGCACCTCCCCCTCTCATCTTCCTCATTACATACAGTAGGTGTTCTGTAGTCCTGATAACACTGCAGAGGACAGCCCCTCCCCCGATCACAGGGTTCAGATGTAGAAATTTGTCATCTCCGGGGCCACAGAAAGAAGAGGTCACGGCAGGGGCCCAAGAGGGACCATTACACTTATACACGGCGGGGTCCTTACATCAAATTGCACATATCAGGGGCCACAGTACCTCTACACAGGAGGGGGAGGGGAGCTCAGGGGCCCCTGATGTCATATCAGAGGATTCTTTCATTGGGGGCCACATCCACCATGACACAGGTGGGGGGGGTAGGGCTCTCATCCAGGTGGGCCCCGACCCCAATATAGGAGCCCGGCAACACATCAGGGGCCACAATCACCAGTGCTGTACAGTGCTGACAGTCATGACTCCAGGGGCCCCACAATGACAGGTCACACATATGGAGGGCCCCGGAAAATTGTCACACTTATAGGAGAACGCTGCATACAAGGGGCAAAAACAAACAAACAGGGAGGAGCCTGTCCATGAAGGAGGTGGAGTCATCACCCTGCCAGTGGGCCCCTGCATCAAACAGACCTTCCCGAGGCCCCCCATAACAGGCACCGCCTCGCCGGGGGGGACCCCCCCACTTCAGGCACCGCCTCGCCGGGGGGGACCCCCCCACTTCAGGCACCGCCTCGCCGGGGGGGACCCCCCCACTTCAGGCACCGCCTCGCCGGGGGGGACCCCCCCACTTCAGGCACCGCCTCGCCGGGGGGACCTCCCCACTTCAGGCACCGCCTCGCCGGGGGGGACCCCCCCACTTCAGGCACCACCTCGCCGGGGGGGACCCCCCCACTTCAGGCACCGCCACCCCCCCAGGGACCCCCCGCTTAAGGCACCGCCTCGCCGGGGGGTCCCCCCCCCCCACTTCAGGCACCGCCTCGCCGGTGGGACCCCCCCCACTTCAGGCACCGCCTCGCCAGGGGCCCCCTACATAAGATGTGATGTAACCCTGCCAGGGGCCCCAGAGCAGACAATGACATGAGCCCCATACCTGACAGCCCCCTATGGGGCCCCATAATGTGACTGTCAACACAGTACCGGGGGGGGCACTCAGTCAGACATGAAGGGGCCCCCGGTATCCTCACCCTTCCCCCAGTAGCTCCTCACTCACCGGCAGTTTGGGGCTGACCTCCCCCTTACAGTGATGACAGAAGAAGCGATGCTGAGACACCGCCGCCGCCTCCGCCATTTCTTCTCCCCGTCACCTCACTCCGCCAACACCACCGAGACACAGGATAGAGCGCCCACCTTCACCGCGTCGCTCTAGCCAGCCTGAGACCAACGAGTGATGTCACTCCGCCAACACCAGCGAGATCCCGAGATAGAGCGCCTCCCACGATACGCTCTCTCTATCCCCCGAGAAGACAAGCGAAACGCCACGGTCCTCCCAATACTACCCAGAGCGCCTCACTACCCAACGCCGCTCTAGCCACGAAAATCACCAGCGAGATGCTTCAGTAAACTTTATTAACAAGGGTAACAGCGAACAGAGATACATGCAGCTGGCTCAGGTGAGTGGAGGCTGGGCGGGGAGGACAACAAATCCCAGCATTTCCTGTCAGAAGCAGCGGGGGAGGTCAGGGGACCCCCTTATCTGTCTGTACAGAGAATAGAGGGAGATAAAGCCCAACTCTACCGCAAAACATTTCCCTGGTGGAGGAGGGGATATTACCATCTGTGTCCCCATTGGGGAGACTTCTCATCACTTCCTGTCTGGACAGGAAGTGATGGGAAATCTCTTTAAAACAATAACACCTATTTTATACCGACCCCCTCTTTCCCCCTCCTAGGAAGAATTGGGAAATTTGCTAATCTGTTCCTTAATAGAAAAGGGCACAAAATGAACAGGGTGCTTGTGTCTGCATTCCTTCATAGTACTCATGTTCTCTCCTAGACTCCCAGCAGCCATGACACAGGCCGAGGCGCAGCTCATCTCCCTTCTCCTGCAGGAGCACTTCGGGGAGATCGTCTCCCGCGTGGGAACCTTCCTGATCCATACCGGCTGCCAACCGCTGAGAGTCATCGCTAAGGATACCGACACCCCCCTGGATCAGGTATACTTACCCCCCCCTGGATCAGGTATACTGTTCCCCCCCCCCCCCGACACCCCCCTGGATCAGGTATACTGTCCCCCCCCCGACAACCCCCGGACCAGGTATCCCGACACCCCCCCCCCCTGCATCAGGTATACTCGCGCCCCCCCCCCCCCTCCCGACACCCCCCTGGATCAGGTATCCTGTCCCCTCCCGACACCCCCCTGGATCAGGTATCCTGTCCCCTCCCGACACCCCCCTGGATCAGGTATCCTGTCCCCTCCCGACACCCCCCTGGATCAGGTATACTGTCCCCCCCCGACACCCCCTGGATCACCCTCCCCCCCCCCCCGGATCAGTCAGGTATCCTGACACCCCCCCCCCCCCTTCGGACCAGGTATCCCGACACCCCCCCGGATCAGGTATACTCCCCCCCGACACCCCCCTGGATCAGGCATACGAAGACACACACCCCCCCGGATCAGTCAGGTATCCCGACACCCCCCCCCCGGACCAGGTATCCCGACACCCCCCCCCCCTGCTTCAGGTATACTCGCGCCCCCCGACACCCCCCTGCTTCAGGTATACTCACCCCCCCTGGATCAGGTGTATACTCCCTCCCCCAGACACCCCCCTGGATCAGGCATACGAAGACACCCCCCCCCGGATCAGTCAGGTGTCCCGACACCCCCCCCCCCGGATCAGGTGTCCCGACACCCCCCCCCCCCCCCCGGATCAGGAACCCCCCCCCCGGATCAGGTATCCCGACACCACCCCCCCCGGATCAGGTGTCCCGACACCCCCCCCCCCCGGATCAGGTATCCCGACACTCCCCCCGGATCAGGTATCCCGACACCCCCACCCCCCCCGGATCAGGTATACCGAACCCCCCCCCCCCCCCCCCCGGATCAGGTATACCGAACCCCCCCCCCTGGATCAGGTATACCGAACCCTCCCCCCCCCCCGGATCAGTCAGGTATCCTGACACCCCCTCTCCCTGGATCAGGTATCCCGACACCCCCCCCCCCCCCCCGGACCAGGTATCCCGACACCCCCCCTGCATCAGGTATACTCGCGACACCCCCCCCTGCATCAGGTATACTCGCCCCCTGACACCCCCCTGCATCAGGTATACTCACCCCCCCTGGATCAGGGGTATACCCCCCTGACACCCCCCTGGATCAGGCATACAAAGACACCCCCCCCTGGATCAGGTATCCCGACACCCCCCCCCTGGATCAGGTATCCCGACACACCCCCCCCCCCTGGGTCAGGTATCCCGACAGCCCCCCCCCCTGGATCAGGTATCCCGACACCCCCCCCCCCACCCCCCCGGATCAGGTATACCGAACACCCCCCCCACCCCCCTGGATCAGGTATACCAACCCCCCCCGACGCTCCCCACCACAGGAGCGTACACTCTAATGTCCCCTCCCGTACAGTCACGCACTATTTTTATTATTATACATTTATATAGCTCTGACATATACCACAGCGCCGTACAGAGATCACTGAGCCAATCACATCAGTCTCTGTACAGAGGAGCTCACACTCTAATGTCCCCTCAGGTGAAGAAAGCGCTGTGTGTCCTCATCCAGCACAATCTGGTGATCTATCAGATGCACAAGCGTGGATTTGTGGAGTACGTGGCGCAGTGTGAGTCCTGCCTGCGCATGCTGCGCTCTCCTCGCTATATATACACGGCGAAGACTTTGTACGGTGACACCGGAGAGCTGATTGTGGAGGAGCTGCTGCTGAACGGCAAGATGACCCTCACCGCCGTGGTGAAGAAAGTCGCCGACCGCCTAACCGAGACTATGGAGGGTAAGGATAAAAATGGTGGAGAAAAGTCATGATGTCACCGGTCTCTAGTGATTGGATAGGCTGCATTCTCAGTGATGTCACCGGTCTCTAGTGATTGGATAGGCTGCATTCTCAGTGATGTCACCGCTCTCTAGTGATTGGATAGGCTGCATTCTCAGTGATGTCACTGCTCTCTAGTGATTGGATAGGCTGCATTCTCAGTGATGTCACCGCTCTCTAGTGATTGGATAGGCTGCATTCCCATGCCGCGTACACACGGCCGTTTTTCTCGTCGAGAAAAACGAAATTTTTTCCTTTTGACGAGAAAAACGATCGTCTGTGGGCATTTTGTCGTTTTTCTCGTCGAGAAAAACGGCATTAAAAACGACGAGAAAAATTAGAACATGTTCTAATTTTTCTCGTCGTTTTTCCCGACATTTTTTCCGCGGCAGTGTAGCCCACAGACGGTCGTTCGACAAGAGAAAAAATTTCGTGAAAAACATCCGTGTGGGGAACAAGCCGTTCCCTCGTTTTTATTGTCATTATTCACGGCGGTTTTTTAACCGCCGTGAATAATGATCGTGTGTACGCGGCATTAGTGATGTCATCGCTCTCTAGTGATTGGATAGGCTGCATTCTCAGTGACGTCATCGCTCTCTAGTGATTGGATAGGCTGCATTCTCAGTGACGTCATCGCTCTCTAGTGATTGGATAGGCTGCATTCTCAGTGATGTCATCGCTCTCTAGTGATTGGATAGGCTGCATTCTCAGTGATGTCACCGCTCTCTAGTGATTGGATAGGCTGCATTCTCAGTGATGTCACCGCTCTCTAGTGATTGGATAGGCTGCATTCTCAGTGATGTCACCGCTCTCTAGTGATTGGATAGGCTGCATTCTCAGTGATGTCACCGCTCTCTAGTGATTGGATAGGCTGCATTCTCAGTGATGTCATCGCTCTCTAGTGATTGGATAGGCTGCATTCTCAGTGATGTCACCGCTCTCTAGTGATTGGATAGGCTGCATTCTCAGTGATGTCACCGCTCTCTAGTGATTGGATAGGCTGCATTCTCAGTGATGTCATCGCTCTCTAGTGATTGGATAGGCTGCATTCTCAGTGATGTCATCGCTCTCTAGTGATTGGATAGGCTGCATTCTCAGTGATGTCACCGCTCTCTAGTGATTGGATAGGCTGTATTCTCAATGATGTCACCGCTCTCTAGTGATTGGATAGGCTGCACTCTCGTATACAATATGTCCTCTTGTCCTGCAGATGGGAAGAGTATGGAGTACAGCGATGTCTCGGCCACCTTCACCCAGCTGGCAGACACACACTTTGTACAGCGCTGCCCGGTGGTCGAGGAAAAAGATGTCACAGAAGGCCGCCGGCCGCCCATTCCTTCCCTTGTGATGAATGAGAAGGAGATGTTCTGCGTCCCCCGGGTCCTCCTGGTCGGTAAGGGTAAGACCAGCTCTGGTCAATCTTGGCGTTCCTCTTATCTGAGTATAATGGACTCTGATTGGTTTCTGCAGGTCGGGGGAAGCGGCGGAGATCCTCCGATGAGGACGAAGGTGCCAGCCAGAGCAAGAGACAGAAGAAAGACTCGGACGTGAGTGACTTGCCTCATCCACAGGTCACAACGCAGTCTGTCAGAATTGATTGAATGCAATCTTTTTAATATCGATCGGTATTTCATATTGGCTCTTTTATCATACCTGACCTCCAACCTCCCAGGTGTACCGGTTCCTCTCCTGAACTGAAATGTCTGCCTCTGATTTTCACTGCATACTGCAAGCTTCTCACAATGTGCGTTAGAAGCTGCAGCACTTAAGAGCCCACCTAATTTCCTGGCTGGAGGACGTCCAGCATCCTCTAGCCCTTTCCTTGGCAGCCTGACTGTCCCTGGCCCCACCTCTCTCATCAGAGCTGGGATGGAAGAGGGGGCAGAAGGGGCATGTGCTCCAGACTCGGTGCCACAGACTGACTATCCCTGGCCCCGCCCCTTTCATCAGGGCTGTGATGGGAGTGGGGGGGGGGGGAAGGGGCATGTGCCACAGATTGAGTGTCTTTGGCCCCACCCCCTTCATCAGAGCTGGGACAAGGGAAGGGGGGGGGATGGGCAGCAGAAGGGGCATGTGCCCCAGACTCAGTGCCCCAGACTGACTGTCCCTGGCCCGCTACTTACATCAGAGCTGGTACAGGGGGGGGCATTAGGGGCACGTGCCCCAGATTGACTCTCCCCCTGGCACCGCCCCTTTCATCAGAGCTGGGATGGAAGGGGGCTTGTGCTCCAGATTCAGGGCAACAGCCTGACTGTCCCTGACCCCTCCCCCTTTCATCAGAGCTGGGACGGGGGGTCAGAAGGGGAATGTGCCCCATATTGACTGTCCCTGGCCTGCCCCTTTCATCAGAGCTGGTATAAGGGGGGGGGGGGCAAGAGGGTCTCATGCCCCAGACTCAGTACCACAGGTTGACTGTCCCTGGCCCGCCCCTTTCATCAGAGCTGGTTCAAGAGAAGGGGGCATAAGGGGGTCGTGCCCCAGACTCAGTGCCGCAGGTTGGCTGTCCCTTTCATCAGAGCTGGGGGAGGGGGGGCAGAAGGGACACGTGCACCAGACTCTGTTCCACAGACTGAATGTCCCTGGCCTGTCCCTTTCATCAGAGCTGGTACGGGGGGGGGGCATGAGGGGCTCGTGCCCCAGACTCGGTTCCACAGACTGACTGTACCTGGCCCTGCCCCTTTCATTCACTGGTTTTAAGTTCTTTCAATCATGAAGGCTCAGCATCACATGTGGGAGTTGCCTATACAGCCTGCCTAGGAACGCCCACCCCTCCAGACTGGCATTAGGAGATTTTGATATTTTTATAACTCCTCCCACTGCTTACATCAGGACTGAGGGCTCTTGGGAGGAGTACTGAGGCCGGATACTGTGATGTTGTCAGGAAGCTCTGTACAGCCCCCTGCCAGCCCCTCCCACCAGCCATGATCTGCTGCATTGCTTAGAGAAGTACAGTGTAGAATAAGGTATGTAATGAAAGCTGAATGTTAAGGAGGCCATGGCGTGACTCTCTGTCCTCTTTTTGCAGGACAGCCAGGATGACGGAATTTACTGGCAGATAAACACTGAGCGCTTCCACCAGCACTTCCGGGACCAGGCGATTATCAGCGCCGTCTCCAATAAGATGGATCAGGTACAATCTCCCTATAAGCTGACCACACCGATCGTCTTTATATTGACCAAAACTATGCAATATGTGATACAAGACATTCAATGTGTATCCAATCAGGCAAGATCTCGTACTACAAAGCTGTTAATAGATCTAAAGGAGATTGTCCAATCAGATTGTACCGCAATGCCATGTATAGTCATTCTGTGTGACTGGTAAAGGCTTCTCTTCTTCCATTGCAGACCAGCAGTGAGATTGTTCGGACGATGCTAAGGATGAGCGAAGTGACCACCTCCTCCACCGCGGCTCACACCCAGCCGCTCTCCTCCAATGAGGTAATGCCCAACCTAACGGCTGTATTTGGCTGTGTTGTATTTGTAATAAAGGATGACTGCATGTGTTGACTTACTGGGGTTCCAACTTTTCCTGTGGATTGTGTAGCTCTGGAGGATATACGGTCATCCTTTATTACAAAATGGTGGAATACAGCCGACCTAAAAACCAACGTGTTTCGGCCTAGTGGACGAAACGCGTAGGTTTCTATTCGGCCATATGCCACTATTTTGTAACAAAGAATGACCGTATATGCTGACTTACTGGGGTGCCGGATTTTTCTCTGGACTGTGAAGCTTTGGATGTTATTGAGGACCTTTTCAGCCGGAGCTCCCAGTGCTTGGAGCTGTGGATTTTAGAGAAGCTTGCAGCGCTGTCTCACCTCTTTTACATCCTGTTAGGGTGACAACGCTAGTCCCTGTCTTCTCCTGTGTTGTCACCCTGCCTTAGAGGTGACAGTGGGAGGTCTCCCCGCCTTGGAGATGACAGTGGGAGTTATGCCCCTTCCTAAACACCGAACAGGAAGTCGGCTATGTACAGGAAAATATTTCCATTCTATAACTTTTATTGTAATTGTCCTCACTGAAATGTTTTCATATTTATCGGCCAGAAAACTATTAGGAACCCATTTATGTTTAACATTGGAATTCGCAAAAGAACACACATTGTCAGGGGCACCTCCTGTACAGTTGTGAGCAAAGATCATTTTTTGTTGTTTGTTTTCTTTGCAGATCTTCAGATCCTTCCCACAGGGGTACAATATCTCCAAGCAGGTTCTGGACCAGTACCTGACACTGCTGGCAGATGACCCGGTGAGCAGAGAGCATTCTGGGGAGGGGCAATTATTTGTAAAGGGGTGGGGCTTATCTTCACAGGTAGAGGGGGGGGGGGGCTGCCGTTTCCCATCAGATCTGTGTGTTAGAATTCTGAATTCTGTCTCTGCTTCTCATTACAGTTGGAGTTTGTCGGAAGGTCCGGGGACAGCGGAGGAGGGATGTTCGTCATCAGTATCCTTTTTTAGTGTGTATGTGTAACTGTGTGCATACATACCGTACGTACATACATACATACATACATACATACGCACTAATATATATATATATAATATATATATATATATATATATATATATATATATAATTGGTTTGGATTTTGTTTTTTTTTCACTTAACTTTCCACTATAAGATCTACACAAAGCTATAGCAACGCTGGCCACCGCCAACCTGGAGTCCATTGTACAGGAAAGGTGAGGGTTACCAGGGAAACAAAAGCACCCGCCTCCTTTTCTTAATTCTTTCTTTTTTATTTTATTTTTTCCTTTCTCTCCCTTTTTTTCTTTTTCCTTTCCTTTCCTTTCTCCTCTTCTTCTCTTTCCCTTTGTCTTTCTTTTTTTTTTTTTTCTTTTTCATTTCCTTTTTCCTTTTTTTCCTTTTTCCTTCTCTTCTCTTTCCCTTTTCTTTCTTTCTGTTTTTTTCTTTCCTTCTGTTTTTCTGTCTCTGTCTCTCACTCTATTCTTTCTTTTCTTTCTTTCCTTTTTTTTTTAATTTTGTTTTATTTTTTTCACCGCCTTTTTTTCTGTTTTCTCTTTTTCTCCTTCCTTACCTTTTTTTATTTTTTTTATTTCCTTTTTCTTACTTCTGTCTTTCTTTTCTCTCACTCCTATTTTCTTTCTTCTTTTCTCTTCTTCTTTTTTTTTTATTTTTTTCTTTTCCACTCCTTCCCTTTTTTTATTCCTCCTCCTTCTCCTTTCTTTCTTTCTTTCTTTTTCTCTTTCTTTTTCTCTTTCTTTTTCTCTTTCTTTTTCTCTTTCTCTTTTGTCACACCTTTCCGCTTTCATTACAAAACCTTTTTGTTCCAGTGCTTTTTTTAATGCAATGTGGGCAGATCATGTTTGGTGAGCAGTCCACTATCTGCCCGCATTGCATAAAAAAGCACTGGAACAAAAACGGTTTTGTAATGAAAGTGGAAAGTTGTGTTTTTAGAGTTGGGGACTGCACATCACAGGGTGCCTTGATGGGTCCTGCAGCTTACACGTGTATTTGCAAATGTGTGCAGCCTAAACCTCTGTTCTTAACGCATATTGTTAGACAGGATAATTCGACTGGTTGGTAAATTTAAGCTTGGAAATATTTTTGTATTTGTTAAAAAAGAAATAAAAATAATAACATTTGAAATGTATGTTGTGATAAAGACACAGAGAACAAAAGAAGTAAAGTCTGTTTTATACATCAATCGAAGTAATGTAAGGATTGATCTAAGCCAAGGTTTTATTTATGTCATTAGCATGTTTGATGCTTTAATCCCCCTATTTCAGGGCTCAAAATTTCAAGTCCTGAGCTACTAGCCAGGTCTCAAGGATTACTCGCCACCAGTTGCCCCGCCCCTAATCACGCCATCATAAATTATCTCATGAAATGACACTTTAATGTTTTATGCAGAATTAAGTTACAAAAATAAATATTAACAACAACTTTATCAGTTCCCCTCAGCACAGCCTCGCCAGTGCCCATCAATGCAAGCTCACCTGTGCTTATCAATGAAGCGTGACCCCCCCATTGCAGCCTCGCCGTGTCCCCCCCCCCCCCCATTGCAGCCTCGCCGTGTCCCCCCCCCCCCCCATTGCAGCCTCGCCATGCCCCCCCCCCCATTGCAGCCTCACATTGGCCCCTATTGCAGCCTTGCCAGAGCGGAGGAAGTGAGAGGGGTGGCCGGATTGTGACTGGAGTTAAAGGAGAGCCGCCGGATCACCGAGCGGTAAAACACGCTGTAACAGCATTACATTGAAACTGTGTCCGCTCTGCTCACTGATCTCACACAGCACCGCCTCCTCCTAACCCCGCGCCTGTGATGGACAGAATGCAGATCCAATGCTGGGATGTATTCTGTCTATCACAGGCGCAGGGTTATGAGGAGGCGGGGCTGTGTGAGATCAGTGAGCAGAGCGGACACAGTTTCAATGTAATGCTGTTATAGTGTGTTTTTACCGCTCGGTGATCCTGCGGCTCTCCTCTAACTCCAGTCACTCTTCCCCCGGGAGAACGGCTCCCAATCAACCCCGCCCGCCGGCGGTGCTCGCCCCCCCCCCCCCCCACTCCCAAGCAAATTTGAGGGCTGCCCTATTTGGTCTTTAGCTGTAGAGTAGACAGTTTTCAGTGACCTCCTCCTTCTGCTCAGTTGGTTTGATGGTCTCTTCCTCTGTGGCTTGCTTTGTGGAGGTTCGGCTCGCGCTGTGCCCGGATATTCCGTCTCCTGCTGAGGAAGAGGCACCTGGAGCAGAAGCAGGTGGAGGATTTCGCCATGATCCCGGCCAAGGAAGCCAAGGACATGCTGTACAAGATGCTGTCCGTGAACCTCATCAGCCTGCAGGTCAGTGTTTTGTCCTCTCTAGCCCAGAGGTGGCAACAGGTCGATCGCAGCCATGTGACTGGTAAATCGCTCCCCCTGCCAGGTCACCCCTATTTCAGAAGTGCATTCCTCCCCATTATGTAGAGGGGTGCAGAGAGACATGGCTACCTGTCCTGGCACGCTGGTACCCTCCAGTCCATCCCTGGTCTTTGTATATGGTTTCACATACGATCTGCTGGGATGGATGTGAGTGGTGGATCAGCAGGTACCAGTTCCAGAACAGGTAGAATTGTCTCCCTGCTGCTTACCTGCCCGGCTTTGCATATTGGTTGGAGGAAAAAAGAGGGCACCTCTGACAGAGAACATTATGGCTGCACTAAGGGGACATAATGGTGACAGTTTAAGGATGAGAAGCACTACAATGGGCAGCTTATCTCCACCAATGTAAGAGGAGATATTACTGGGGCTCCTCACTGACCACCAATGTAAGAGGAGATGTTACTGGAGCTCCTCACTGACCACCAATGTAAGAGGAGATGTTACTGGGGGCTCCTCACTGACCACCAGTATAAAAATGGATGTTACTGGGGCCTCTCCACTGACCATTATTTAAGGATGGCATTTTGGGGGAGGGGTTGGCACATTGACAACCAATGCATGATTTTTCTCATCTTCTTATCACTGACCGCATCAATTCTGTTGTTTTTTTCCCCCCCAGGAAATCCCCAAAACCCCGGACCACGCACCTTCCAGAACATTCTACCTGTACACGGTGAAGCCGTTGCCCACTGCGCGCATGCTACTACACCGATGCTACAAGGTATCCGTGCCACGAGCGTCACCCACTCTTCCCAGTGTCTCTAACAATAGAAGGGCCAGTGAACCTCCGATGTGTCTGTCCGAGGGGGGGGTGTAGTATAAATAACACATGAAATATGTTAAATGCACACCTATTCCTATGGGACTATTGAAATGAATGGTCTGGTAATTGGGTCTCTCTAATACCCGGTTACCATACTCCTCCTGTACACTTCGCCCAGCAACATAAATAAAAATAAAAAATGTGTAGGAAAAAACAAAACAAAACCCATAATGGTGATTTCACACTATCTTGTCTTTTCCATACAGACAGTCGCCAACCTGATTGTGAGAAGACAGTCCGAGACCAAAGAAAACAAGTAAGTTCCTGGATCTCCTTTTTTGTATGGCTTTATCTGTGTCCCCGTTGACCAGTTTTCCTATCACTTCCTGTCCTGCCAGGAAGCGAGGGTCAATGGGGACACAGACTACAATAAAAACCTGACAGAGGCTCTGTCACTTGACTGATGAAATCGAAAATGAATTTTTTATTTTTTTGGTTGAAGTGGGGCTTCAAATTGAATCATTTGCAAGGGTGGGCATAGTCGGGCACTCCTAATGAGAGCCCCCTTAGTTTTATTAACCACTTCAGCCCCGGACCATTTCGCTGGCCAAAGAACGGCCCACTTTTTGCGATTCGGCACTGCGTCGCTTTAACTAACAATTGCGCGGTCGTGCGACGTGGCTACCAAACAAAATTGACGTCCTTTTTTCCCCACAAATAGAGCTTTCTTTTGATGGAATTTGATCATCTCTGCGGTTTTTATTTTTTGCGCTATAAACAAAAAAAGACCGACAATTTTGAAAAAAAATGCAATATTTTTTACTTTTTGCAACAATAAATATCCCCAAAAAAATATATATTAAAAAAAATATTTTTTTTCCTCAGATTAGGCCGATACGTATTCTTCTACATATTTTTGGTAAAAAAAAATCGCAATAAGCGTTTACTGATTGGTTTGCGCAAAAGTTATAGCGTCTACAAAATAGGGGGTAGTTTTATGGGATTTTTATTAATAATTTTTATTTTATTTTTACTACTTATGGCGGCGATCAGTGTTTTTTTTTTTTGTTTTTTGTTTTTTTTCCGTGACTGCGACATAAAGGCGGACACATCGGACACTTTTGACACCATTTCGGGACCATTGTCACTTTTACAGCGATCAGTGCTATAAAAATGCACTGATTACTGTGAAAATGACACTGGCAGTGAAGGGGGTTAACCACTAGGTGGCGCTGTAGGGGTTAAGTGTGACCTAGTGAGTGATTCTTACTGTTAGTGATGTGTCACGTGTAGCCACGCCCCCTAATGGACGTTCCCTATCACAGGGGAACGGTCATCGGTGTCACTAGGCAGAATAGGGCAATGCCTTGTTTACAAAGGCATTCCCCCTGTTCTGCTCTTGCCGACCGCGTTCCCGGGAATCCCGCGATTGCGGTCGGCATCGAGTTCCCGGGACCTGTGGCCACACTCGCGAGGCAGGCGCGCGCCCGCTGGGTGGCAGATTTAAAGGGACGTACCTGTACGCCAATCTGCCTGCCCGTGCCATTCTGTCGACTTACATCTGCGTGCGGCGGTCGGCAAGTGGTTAACCTCCACCATGCCAGATGATTACAATGGTGGGGGTTGGGTGGGCATGGACGGAGGAAGATTTTTCTTATTAGAAGAGGCATCAGCACAAGGGACACATCATATCAACTGTAAGTTTTGTCCCTTATGCTGATTCTTTTGTTTGTTTTTTTGTATTGTTTTATTTTAGCTGCAGTTTAGTTTTGGTTTATATTTTTGCCTTCACTGGGTTCCTCCTTTTTTCTCTCCACCTGAAGTGACCACTCCAGTCCCATTCTTCTCCTTCCTGTGGCATGGCAATGGGCGAGGAGCAGAGGTGACATAGAGACTACATGTCCCAGTATTCTGTCCAGTTCAACATGCCATGGGCGTGGCTTTGTTTCGGCCAATAGCGGAGAGCTCTGGCTGCTGCCTCATAATGTCACCGGTAGGACTGACTACTACAGGAAGGCATTAAAAACAACATAGTGGCTGCTGCAGCTGAATTTTTGGGGACCCCACACAGCCCCCCCATTCCCCTCCCCCGTCCTCTGACAACAGAGCCTGTAAGACTTGACTGTACTACAGAGGTCAGTAGTGGGTGGGGACACCCACAGGTAGCCATTTCCAGGCTCAGGGTACCCTGCTGACCCAATGGGACCCCAGCCTGGTGTGAGATAAACCCCCCCCCCCCTATTGGCAGCCCTGGCTGTATTGCACTGGAAAGATAAAGAAAAGGAGACAGAACCCCCTCTGCTGCAAATTAAAAGAAAATTCTAATACGTTTTTGAATGCATTAAAAAAATTTGTTTTGATCGTTTTAGACGCCTGCTGGAGAAGTCTCAGAGGATCGAGGCGATCATCGCTTCCATGCAGGCCACGGGGGCCGAGGAAGCCCAACTCCAGGAGATCGAGGAGATGATCACAGCGCCCGAACGACAGCAGCTGGAGAGCCTCAAACGCAACGTTAACAAGTAAGACCTTCTAGAGTCCTGGTGCCCAAACCCGTGGCCCTTTAGTACCTGTTGTGGCCCCTTACACCCCACAAGCCAGTAACGCAGGGCATCTCAAACTAGCGGCCCTCCAGCTGTTGCGAAACTGCAAGTCCCATCATGCCTCTGGGAGTCATGCTGGTAAGGCCACTTTCACACTGAGGCGCTTCTAAACTGCCATTAAAAACACTGAGCGCTTTTGAAGAGCTTTCCATTCATTTCAATGAAGAGGGGAGTTTTTCACAGCCCTGCCAGCACACTGCCCCAGTGTGAAAGCATTCATTGATTTTAATGAAAATACGTTTTCGTGAGCTTTTTAGGCGCTGTTTTTAGCGGAAAAGTGCCTCAGTGTGAAAGTGGTCTAACTGTCGGTCTTGCAATGCCTCATGGGACTTGTAGTTTTCGCAACAGCTGGAGGACCGCCAGTTTGAGACCCCTGCGAGTAACCTCACCAATGAAACGTAGAGTCTTGCTAATCTCTAGCAGTGTGCCCAACCTCCTCTACTCTTTTTTATATATCTATGTAGCCCTTTACAGTCTTCTCTAGTTACATATATTATGTTTGCCCCCCCACGGGTGACATCAGTATGGAGGAGCCCCCAGGTAACAGATGGTCATGTCTCCTTGTGGTGTAGCATGAAACTTTATTGGAGTGTCAAAGCTTACAGTAGCTGCAATGAGTTTCTGGGGAATAGTCCCCCCCCTTCTTCAGGGCTTATAGGTCGGTAAATTAGCCCTAAAAATCATGGCTGGTGATGGAGAGAGGGAGTGAGAAAGACCACGTGAAATAGAAAGGAGGAGAGAGAGAGAGAGCGTGCGAAATAGAAAGGAAGAGAGAAAAAGAGAGAGAGAGAGAGAAATAAAAAGGAAGCGAGAAAAAGAGAGAGAGGGCTTGCGAAAAAGAGAGAGCGTGAAAGAGAAAGGTAGAGAGAAAAAGAGAGCGCAGGAAGAGAGAAAAAGAGCGCAGGAAGAGAAAGGAAGAGAGAAAAAGAGCGCGCGGAAAAGAGAAAAAGAGAGCGCGAAAAAGAAAAAGGAAGAGAGAGCGCGTGAAAGAGAAAAAAGAGCGCACGAAAGAGAAAGGAAGAGAGAGCGTGAAAGAGGAAGAAAGAAAAAAAGAGCGCGAAAGGGGGAGAGAGAGCGAGCGCGAAAGAGGAAGTTAGAAAAATAGAGAGGGAGCGAAAGAGAAAGGAAGAGAGAGCACGTGAAAAAGAAAGAGAGAGATAGATATAGATAGATATATATATATATATATATATATAGATAGATAGTGATCAATATAAATATAAAAAATTATTTTATTTCTATACATTTGGAATAAATTTTTATATACTGTATATTTTTCTATCTATCTATCAAGCTCTATTTGCATGTTTTTAAAAGTATTTTCTTTAGATTCATCTAATGCGGGTGAACACACTGCCCTCATGTGGGCATACACTGTAGTATGCCGGTGTGAAGGAGTCCTAAGGCATCAAAATATATATATATATATATATATATATATATATATATATATATATATATATATATATACATATATATATAATTTTTTTTTTTTTTTTTTTTTTTTTTTTTTTTTTGATTTGATGTGTTATGTCTCCCTCTCCAGGTTGGACGCCAGTGAGATTCAGGTGGATGACACCATCTTTATACTGGAGTCCTATATTAACAGCACAAAGGCCAGACCCTGAGCAGGGGAGGAGGAGGAGCGTGTTCATCATCCCCCGTCTTCTGTATATAACACTGTTCTATCTGTTCCACATTGGAAATAAACGTCCGGTATCACCAGCTGTCTGACCATGTGATTGACTGACTGCTTTATTTATTTTTGGGGGGATTGATTTATGGCGTCGCATCACATCCAACAATTATACAGGTACTCATTCACTCAGATTCCAGTGACAAATTTTCATTATCATTCATAGTAACAGTAACCAAAAAGGCAAAAACCTGACCATAACCCCTTCAGCTCCAGAAGTTTTTTCCAATATGGTACTGCATTACTGCTATTGCACGCGATCCTGCGACGCTGCACCCAAATAAAATTGATGTCCCCTTTTTGTTTTGTTTATTTTTTTTTTTGGTTTATTTTTTTACAAATAGAGCTTTCTTTTGGTGGTATTTGATCACCTCTGCGTTTTTTTTTTTTGTTTTGTTTTGTTTTTTTCGCGCTATAAACAAACAAAAAAAAAAAGAGCGACAATTTTGAATAAAAAAACAAAAACGCAACACTTTCTGCTATAAAATACATCCAATAAAGAAAAATAATAATCAAATTTCTTCATCAATTTAGACCCTTTTTCACACTGAGGGCGTTTTGCAGGCCCTATAGCGTTAAAAAATAGCGCCTGCAATCCGCCCTTAGGGCCAGTTCACACCACATGCAGTCCAGTGCGTTGTTTTTTTTTTCTGCATCAAAAACACATGGAAATTAGGTTATATGGTTTTCAATGGCATAGTTCACACCAGTGCTTTCAGTTCCAGAAGAAAAAAAAGTAGAACATGCTGCATTTTACCTGCAGTGGACTGTACAGAAACGCTGTAAAACGCATCAAAAACGCACTGGAACACAATTGTCATTATTTAAGGTTAAGAAAAAAGTGGGGTGAAAAAAAGCACTGGAACGCGTCAAAAACGTGCATGCAAAAAAGCACCTGGAACGCATTCGTATTGCGTTTCTATGGTGTAAACTGGCCCTTAAACTGCTGCTCCATTGTCTCCAGAGTGAAAGCCCCGAGGGGAGCGGTGCGCTAGCAGGACGGTTAAAAAAAAAAAGTCCTGCTAGCCGCATCTTTGGAGCTGTGTGTATACCGCTCCTGCCCATTGAAATCAATGGGACAGCGCGGCGGTTTTAACCCTTTCTCGGCCGCTAGCAGGGGGTTAAAAGCGTCCCGCTAGCGGCCAAAATGCGCCGCAAAATCCACCCATAGCGTCGGCGGTAAAAAATAGCGGCGTTTTACCGCTCAGTGTTTTTCACTCCATGTGAAAGGGGTCTTAGGCCAATGTGTATTCTGCTAAATGTTTTTGGTAAAAAAAAAAATCCCAATAAGTGTACCAAATATACTTGAGTATAATCCAAATTATTCTGCACATTTTTTTTGTGCTGAAAATGCCCCCCTCGGCTTAGACTCGAGTCACCTTTTTGTGCCTGATCTCCCAGACTTTGGGGACCCGGTACTGGCCGGCCGGCCGTAGGTCCTCTGGAATTCCTTATTACTCCATCTAGTGTCCAAAACAGGTATAGAAATATTAAGAAAATATTCCGCACTAGATGGAGTATCTGGAGTATCTGTTAAAAAAGAAAAAAATTATATATTTAACTTTTTTTTTTTTTTTTTTTTTTTTCAAATATAGAAAAAAAACAAATGGGGGGGCGGGGTTTTGTATCAAATGAGGGGTATATGTTGTTGGAAAATTAATAAAAAAGATAATAATAAAAAAAAAAATGAGGGGTAAAGAATAACATTGTGCAATGTCAAAGGGGCTACATCAGGGCTTAAAATTTCAAGTCTAGACCTACTAGCCAGGCAAAAACCTTACTCTCCACCAGTTGCCCCACCAAACCTTTCCCAGGTCCGTCCCCCAACCCCGCCCCCTTAAAGCCTCGCCCCTATAAAAACTACATAAATGCGGCGCAACGCCCCAGTGTGAAGTAGCCCAAGTCATCATGTGCCAGACAAAGGCCCAAACAGAAGCAAGCAGCCAAACAAACAGTGGCGGCTGGTGCTCCAAATTTTTTGGGGGGGGGGGCGCAAACAAACTGAAAAAAAAAATCATCAATTGCCGCCACTGTGCCCATTAAACGCAGCCACTGTGCCCAAACGCCACCAGTTTGCTCCCTCAAATGCAGCCAGTTTGTCCCCAAATGCAGCCAGTTTGTCCCCAAATGCAGCCAGTTTGTCCCCAAATGCAGTCAGTTTCCCCCCAAATGCAGCCAGTTTGTCCCCAAATGCAGCCAGTTCCCCCCAAATGCAGAGCCAGTTTGTCCCCAAATGCAGTCAGTTTCCCCCCAGCATAATAATAATTAAGCACTATATTTGCTTGGCAGTGGCACACATCATCATACTGTACACATGAACAAGATGATGATGCTAACAGATTCATTAGTGTGTGACTATTAGGAAGTACCTGGCCTTGCTGCAGTGCTGCCTGGCTGGGGGTTCCAGAGACTAGAGTCCAACAATTGTCCAACACCTCTCAGTCAGACTAGTCAGTTCTTCTCCTGAGTCCTCACTGACCTCACGAGTGACGACGGTGACGTCAGCGTCCCGCTCGCGCTCGTGGAGTAGATGAAGCAGCGCTGTGTAGAGGAGAGGAGGGTAGGCGGAGCTTAAGCCGAATGACGGTCTGGGCGATCCAACTCAAAGGCAAGCATGAGGGGGGCGCCATTATACTGCCAGCCAGACAAGGTAACAGTGTACTACACTGTGAATTGCCGTGCCGGCACCGGAGCTATAGTGCGGGAAGCGGCGCCCGCAGGAGAAAGAGTGGGAATATTTTTTCGTACGGGGAGCGGTTTTTTTTTTCTGCCCCCCGCCCCCCCTCCAGGGCGCCCATGGTACTTGCCATGGCCATTGCACTTGCCAAAAGGCAATTTATGCTCACATTTGGCGAGCGGGCGAGTTCAATTTTCAAGCCCTGGGCTACATCATTGGTGAGAAATAGGGAAGTAAAGGGGAGTGGAAATGTCAAATATAAAAAAAAAAAAAGAAATATGAATAAAAAAAAAATGTAAAAAAAAATAAATAATGTAAAATAAAATAGATATATATCTAGCTATCTCATTTTTTTTTTTTTGGTATCAAATGAGGGGCAAAATGTAAAAACTGTTTAATATCAAAGGGCTACATCATCAGTGAGAAATATGGACGTAAAGGGAAACCTCAAATATAACAATAAAGAAATAATATACTGTATATACTCGAGTATAAGCCGAGTTTTTCAGCACTTTTTTTTTTTTGCCCTGAAAATGCCCCCCTCGGCTTATACTTAAGTCACCTTTTTGTGCCTGATCTCCCGGATGTTGGGGACCCGGTACCGGCCGGCAGTAGGTCCCCTGGACTCCAAATATAGCACACATGTAGCCCCCCTCTTCCTCCTATAAGTGTGCAAAGTTTGTTGTCTGGGGGACGTACGGCCGGGGAGCACCGATTTTTCAAAGCCGGGCACCCCTTCCATAGACTCCCATGTTAAACGGTAATTCCTCCGGTGAATTTGGGGAACCAGTACCGGCCGGTTGTAGGTCCCCTGGACGCGACACTTGGCACACATGTAGCCACACTTTTCCTCTATAAGTGTACAAAGTTTGTTGTCCGGGGGACCTACAGCCGGGTAGCACCGATTTTTCAAAGCCAGGCACCCCTTCTATAGACTCCCATGTTAAACGTCAGTCTAGTCATGGGCACAGTGAGGTATGGGCACAGTGAGGCATGGGCACAGTGAGGCATGGACACAGTGAGGCATGCAGATGGACACCCTAGGCTTATACTCGAGTCAATACGTTTTCCCAGTTTTTTGTGGTAAAATTAGGTGCCTCGGCTTAAATTCGGGTCGCTTATACTCGAGTATATACGGTATATTGATTGGTTTGTGCAAAGGTTATCACGTCTACAAAATAGGGGATAGATTTATGGAATTTTTATTGTTTATTACTAGTAATGGCGGCGATCAGCGATTTTATTTTTATTATTATTATTATTATTATGTGTCGCATCACATCCAACAAATACAGGTACTCGGCTCAGATTCCAGTGACAATTGTCATTCATACAGTACCCAAGAAGGCAAAAGCCTAACCAATAAGGTGGAATCAATCCTCATGCTGCTAGTATTAGTAAATAGATAGGAAAGTATATTATATTTATTTGTTTTAATCCTTTTTTTTTTTTTTTTATATTTCTTCAGTTGCTTCCTGGTTTCTGGTCTAGGCCAAAAATTATGTGATGCATCCCAGAAGACTTGTTTTGCCGAGTTGCTAATCTTTTGTTTATATTACTGGATACAAAGGATAGGATAGCGATCGGCAAGCAGGTCTATGTCTAACAGGCAAAACACTGCTGAAATATCAAGGGAGGGGTTCAATACCTTCCCAGTAGCCAGCAACAGGTGGAGCCTAATGACTTGGGAACTGCTGGGAGACGCCCGCTGGTCGCCACCGGAACTGCACCCTTAAGCTCTGGGAACCACAGTGCCACCTGCAGGTGATCCAGGTCATTACAGGCAGCTTGGTTCCTTTTAACCACTTCCTTCCCATTGTCATATGACGTCCGCAGGAGGGTTCTCCCATCCTGGGCAGACGTCATATGACGTCCTCGGCTTCCCGGCCGTCTAGGGGGAGCATGCGCGCGTCACTCGGGAGCCGATGAGCGTGCCTGGTGGCCGCAATGTCCGCCGGGCACCTGCGATTGCCTATAACAGAGCAGGGACGTGTGTGTGTGTGTGTGCGCGCGCAAACACACAGATCCACCTCCTGTCAGGGGAGAGGAGACCAATCGTGTGTTCCCAGTACAGAGGATCACCGATCGGTCGCCTCCCCTTGTGAGGCCCCTCCCCTTACAGTTAAGCCTGGTACACACGATCAGATTTTCTGTGGACAAATTGTAGGACTTTTGTCGGAAGGGCATACAAACGGCACACAATTGTCGGCCAACAAACACGAAACTTTGTCGTTTTTCAGCTCTTTAGCGCCACCCTTTGGGCAACTTCTGCTAATGTTGTGTTATGGTGAGCATTGCTTCTGAGCCTGCGTGTTTGTACTTTGGAGTTTTGTCCGATGGATTTCTGTACACAAGATCGAATAATCCGACAACACACAATTTGGTTGTCGGAATATTTTAAAGCACGCTATCCCACATTTGTCCGCGGAAAACCCAACAACAATTGTCCGATAGGGCGTAGAAACGGTCGGATTTTTCCGACAACAGCTTGTCATGGTGCAATTCCCGTCAGGAAAATCCGATCGTGTGTACGAGGCTTTGGAATCACTCCCTAGGTAACGCGTTTAACCTCTTGATCGCCCCCTAGTGTTAACCCCTTCCATGGCAGTGACATTTTTACAGTAATCAATGCATTTTTTTTATAGCACTGATCGCTGTATAAATGTGAATGGTCCCAAAATAGCGCCAAAAGTGTCCGATGTGTCCGCCATAATGTCGCAGTCACGATAAAAATCGCAGATCGCCGCCATTACTAGTAAAAAAAAAATAATAATAAAAATGCCATAATTCTATCGCCTATTTTGTAGACGCTATAACTTTTGCGCAAACCAATCAATATACGCTTATTGGGATTTTTTTTGTTTTTTTTAACAAAAATATGTAGAAGAATACGTATCGGCCTAATCTGAGTGAAATTTTTTTTTTTATTTTTTTTTTAAATTGGAATATTTAATAAAAAAAAATTCAAACTTGTCGCTCTTCTTTTGTTTATAGCGCAAGAAATAAAAAACGCAGAAGTGATCAAATACCACCAAAAGAAAGCTCTACTTGTAGGGGGAAACAAAAAATTATATTTTTTTTATATTCAGGTACAGTGTTGCATTACCGCGCAATTGTCATTCAAAGTGCGACAGCACTGAAAATTGGCGCCTGGGCAGGAAGGGGGTGAGAATGCCCGGTATTGAAGTTGTTAAAACTACATTGTATAACAACGTATCAAATGTGATACACTAAATAATAATAATGTAATAAATGTGATACACTAAATAATATTGTAAAACGTGATAAATATTGTAATAAATGTGATATATTGAATTACAATGTATTGCATGTGATACAACAAATAATATTGTAATAAATGTAACATGATAAATAATGTTAAAATGTAATATAATAATGTAATAAATGTAGTATAATAATTGTAATGTAATGTGATACAATAGATAATATAAAATGTAATAACTGTAGTATAAAAAATGTAATAAATAATGTAAAAAGTGATGTAAAAATGCAACAAATGTAGTATAATAAATAATGTAATGTAATAAATAATATAATGTAATAAATAATAATGTAAAAATATGATATAAAAATGCAATAAATGTAGTATAATAAATAAGATAATAATGTATTATAATAAATACTATAATCAAATAAATGTCATACAATAATTAATAGTAAATACAACTTTAACAAATGTAATAAAATAAATAGTATAATAATGTAATAAATGTGATATAATAGATATTATAATAATGTAATAAATGTTGTACAATAAGTAAATATAAATAATATTGTAATAAATGTATATGTAATATAATAAATACTAAAATATATAATAAATGTCATTAAATAAATAATAGTAAATAAAAGAAATAGTATAATAATGTAAAAAATGTGATACAATAGAGAATATAATAATGTAAGAAATGTAGTATAATAAAGACTATAATAAAGTTATACATGTCCTAAAATAAGAAAAAATTAATAAAATTGTAATAAATGGGAAACATAAATAATTTTGTAGCAAATGTGATAAATAAATAATATAATAACGTAATAAATGTGATAAAATGTGATACAATAGGGAAAAATAACAATGTAATAAATGTGATAGACTACTAATGTAAAACGTGATAAATATTGTAATAAATGTGATATATTGAATTACAATGTATTGCATGTGATACAACAAATAATATTGTAATAAATGTAACATGATAAATAATGTTAAAATGTAATATAATAATGTAATAAATGTAGTATAATAATTGTAATGTAATAAATGTGATACAATAGATAATATAAAATGTAATAAATGTAGTATAATAAATAATGTAATGTAATATAATAAATAATATAATGTGATAAATCATAATGTAAAAATGTGATTTAAAAATGCAATAAATATAGTATAATAAATAAGATAATGTATTATAATAAATACTATAATAAAATAAATGACATACAATAATTAATAGTAAATACAACTTTAATAAATGTAATAAAATAAATAGTATCATAATGTAATACATATGATATAATAGATAATATAATAATGTAATAAATGTTGTACAGTAAGTAAATATAAATAATATTTTAATAAATGCATATGTAATATAATAAATACTAAAATATATAATAAATGTCCTAAAATAAATAATAGTAAATAAAATAAATAGTATAATAATGTAAAAAAAAGTGATACAATAGAGAATGTAAGAAATGTAGTTTAATAAAGACTATGATAAAGTAATACATGTCATACAATAAGTAAAAATAAATAATATTGTAATAAATGGGATACATAAATAATTTTGTAGCAAATGTGATAAATAAATAATATAATAACGTAATAAATGTAATACGTGTGATACAATAAGGAAAAATAAGTAATATTGTAGTATATGTAATATAAAATAATAAATGGCATACAATAAATAATAGTTATTAAATGTAATAAAATAAATAGTATAACAATGTAATAAATATGATATAATAGATAATATAATAATGTAATAAATGTAGTATAATAAAGACTATAATAATGTAAAAAAAAAAGTATACGTAATATAATACATACTAAAATACATAATGGCATACAAAAAATAGTATAATAATGTGAAAAATGTGATATAAAACAATAAAAACAAATATATAAATAATGTATTAAATGTGATGAATAAATAATATTGTAGAAAATGTGATAAATAATATAATGTAATAAATGGTATAAAATGTAATATAATAAGGAAAAATAAGTAATAAATGTGATATAATAATGTAGTATATGTAATATAATAAAAACTATCATAATGTAATAAATTTATAATAATGCAAAAAAATATATATATAAATAATAAACGTAATGTGATAAATAATGTAATAGTTTAATGTGATACGATAAGTAAAAATTAATCAGAATATAATAAATGTGAATCAATAAATATTATAATAATGTAATAAATGTGATAACACATTACATTGTAATAGTAAATTGTCAGTCAAGGCAAGGGGGCGGGACTAGGGAGTGGCAGCCACAGAAAGGAGGCGTGGTCTGCTCGGTAACATGATGCTGCTGACTGGCTGAGCTGTGCGATGTGGGGGTGAGGTTTCTTCCCGGCCACGCCCTCTCACTACACCAGGACGTGACCCACCTGGATACACCCGGAAGTAAGACGTGCTACACCCGGAAGGGACCCCATCTACACCCGGAAGTGCGGCATTGAGTGATCTTTACACCCCGAGCGGGGAGTAGGACACACATGGACGCCTGGGTGAGGTTCAGCAGCCAGAGCCAGGCCAAGGAGCGGCTCATCAGGTGACTCCTCTGTGCCCAGGGCACTGACAGCAGTTTGAAAGGGGGACTACAAGGCCCAGCATTACCCTGGAGGGGGAGGGACTATAAGTGACAGCAAGCCTGGGGGGGTTCACTACAGGTCCCAGCATGCCTTGGGGGAGATAAAGGGGGTGGTGGACTACAGGTCCCAGCATGCCTTGCTCCAGCTCTTCCTGCAAATTTCCTGTGTAATTAAAGGGACCCTCCATGTGACCTCCATGTTTCTGCTGCATTCCTCAGTCCCTCCCCCACTTACCTGAACCCCCCCCCCCAGTTGATTTTTATGCGTGTCTCCGCCCATAACGCTGCGTCCTCCGTCTACAGCGATCTGCGAATATGAAGACGACAAGCCCCATCATCTGCAGACTTCTATGCAAGCATTTAATTCACATTTTTATTTAATTGATGGGGTGTTTATTGCATTTTTGTAAAAAAGTGGAGTGTGCCTTTAAAAATCTTTGTTAGAGCTCCTCCTCCTGGGCAGTGACCCGCCTCCTGCTCCTCAGGGGAGGGGACATGTCACCATGTTAAGTAGAAGGACCCTTCGGGGGTTTGTATGATCTCAATGCTGGGACATTGTTTTGTCTTCTTTTTCTCCTAGAGCCGCACAGTACGCCTGCACGTTGCTCGGGTACACGCTGCAGAAGAATGGAGCCGGCGCAGAGTTCGTCACCGCCCTCAAACAGCTGGAGGCGCACTTTAGCCTCAGCCGGAAACGTAAGTGACACGAGGAACTGCATTTCATAGAGAAGCACAGAGACCCAGTGATGACATCACTGGGTATAAAATAAGATATCTAATGAAAAGGGAAGCTTCTTTTTTTCTTTTTTCTTTTTTTAGTAATATCATTATCATGTTGATGGGGGGAGGGGAACCAGGTTAAACTTTATTATATATAAGTTTGAGGGTCACTAGCGCTATCTTTTTTTTTTTCTTCCCCCCCCCCAGTGTTTCGGTTGGGGAACTCCGTGGACGCCTTGGAGTCGGCCAAGCGGGCCATACACCTATCGGACGTCGTCTTGCGGTTCTGCATCACGGTGAGCCACCTGAACCGCGCCATGTACTTCGCCTGCGACAACATCCTGTGGCTGGGGAAGACGGGGTTGTCACGGGAAATGGACCAGGAGAAGTGGAGTCAGAGGTCCTTCAGGTGAGCCCTCCCTTCCCCCGCCTCCTTCCAAACATTCACACCGATTGGGACATGTGACTTTCGGTCTGGGGCTCCTTACTGACCACCAATGTAAGAGGAGATGTTACTGGGGCTCCCCACTGACCACCAATGTAAGAGGAGATGTTACTGGGGCTCCCCACTGACCACCAATGTAAGAGGAGATGTTACTGGGGCTCCTCACTGACCACCAATGTAAGAGGAGATGTTACTGGGGCTCCCCACTGACCACCAATGTAAGAGGAGATGTTACTGGGGCTCCCCACTGACCACCAATGTAAGAGCAGATGTTACTGGGGCTCCCCACTGACCACCAATGTAAGAGGAGATGTACTGGGGCTCCCCACTGACCACCAATGTAAGAGCAGATGTTACTGGGGCTCCCCACTGACCACCAATGTAAGAGGAGATGTTACTGGGGCTCCCCACTGACCACCAATGTAAGAGGAGATATTACTGGGGCTCCCCACTGACCACCAATGTAAGAGCAGATGTTACTGGGGCTCCCCACTGACCACCAATGTAAGAGCAGATGTTACTGGGGCTCCCCACTGACCACCAATGTAAGAGGAGATATTACTGGGGCTCCCCACTGACCACCAATGTAAGAGGAGATGTTACTGAAGCTCCTCACTGACCACCATTGTAAGAGGAGATGTTACTGGAGCTCCTCACTGACCACCAATGTAAGAGGAGATGTTAGTGGGGCTCCTCACTGACCACCAATGTAAGAGGAGATGTTACTGGAGCTCCTCACTGACCACCAATGTAAGAGGAGATGTTACTGGGGCTCCCCACTGACCACCAATGTAAGAGGAGATGTTACTGGGGCTCCTCACTGACCACCAATGTAAGAGGAGATGTTACTGGAGCTCCTCACTGACCACCAATGTAAGAGGAGATGTTACTAGGGCTCCCCACTGACCACCAATGTAAGAGGAGATGTTACTGGGGCTCCTCACTGACCACCAATGTAAGAGGAGATGTTACTGGGGCTCCTCACTGACCACCAATGTAAGAGGAGATGTTACTGGGGCTCCTCACTGACCACCAATGTAAGAGGAGATGTTACTGGGGCTCCTCACTGACCACCAATGTAAGAGGAGATGTTACTGGGGCTCCTCACTGACCACCAATGTAAGAGGAGATGTTACTGGGGCTCCTCACTGACCACCAATGTAAGAGGAGATGTTACTGGGGCTCCTCACTGACCACCAATGTAAGAGGAGATGTTACTGGGGGCTCCCCACTGACCACCAATGTAAGAGGAGATGTTACTGGGGCTCCCCACTGACCACCAATGTAAGAGGAGATGTTACTGGGGCTCCCCACTGACCACCAATGTAAGAGGAGATGTTACTGGGGCTCCTCACTGACCACCAATGTAAGAGGGGGTGTTACTGGGGCTCCTCACTGACCACCAATGTAAGAGGGGGTGTTACTGGGGCTCCTCACTGACCACCAATGTAAGAGGGGATGTTACTGGGGCACCTCACTGATCACCAATGTAAGAGGAGATGTTACTGGGGCTCCCCACTGACCACCAATGTAAGAGGAGATGTTACTGGGGCTCCTCACTGACCACCAATGTAAGAGGAGATGTTACTGGATCTTCTCCTCACTGATCACCAATGTAAGAGGAGATGTTACTGGGGCACCTCACTGATCACCAATGTAAGAGGAGATGTTACTGGATCTTCTCCTCACTGACCACCAATGTAAGAGGAGATGGTACTGGGGCTCCCCACTGACCACCAATGTAAGAGGAGATGTTACTGGGGGCTCCCCACTGACCACCAATGTAAGAGGAGATGTTACTGGGGCTCCTCACTGACCACCAATGTAAGAGGAGATGTTACTGGATCTTCTCCTCACTGATCACCAATGTAAGAGGAGATGTTACTGGGGCTCCTCACTGACCACCAATGTAAGAGGCGATGTTACTGGGGCTCCCCAATGACCACCAATGTAAGAGGAGATGTTACTGGGGCTCCTCACTGACCACCAATGTAAGAGGAGATGTTACTGGATCTCCTCACTGACCACCAATGTAAAAGGAGATGTTACTGGATCTCCTCACTGATCACCAATGTAAGAGGAGGTGTTACTGGTGCTCCTCACTGATCACCAATGTAAGAGGAGATGTTACTGGTGCTCCTCACTGACCACCAATGTAAGAGGGGGTGTTACTGGGGCTCCTCACTGACCACCAATGTAAGAGGGGGTGTTACTGGGGCTCCCCACTGACCACCAATGTAAGAGGAGATGTTACTGGTGCTCCTCACTGACCACCAATGTAAGAGGAGATGGTACTGGGGCTCCTCACTGACCACCAATGTAAGAGGAGATGTTACTGGTGCTCCTCACTGATCACCAATGTAAGAGGAGGTGTTACTGGTGCTCCTCACTGATCACCAATGTAAGAGGAGGTGTTACTGGGGCTCCCCACTGACCACCAATGTAAGAGGGGGTGTTACTGGGGCTCCCCACTGACCACCAATGTAAGAGGGGATGTTACTGGGGCTCCCCACTGACCACCAATGTAAGAGGGGATGTTACTGGGGCTCCTCACTGACCACCAATGTAAGAGGGGATGTTACTGGGGCTCCTCACTGACCACCAATGTAAGAGGGGATGTTACTGGGGCTCCTCACTGACCACCAATGTAAGAGGGGATGTTACTGGGGCTCCTCACTGACCACCAATGTAAGAGGGGATGTTACTTGAGCTCCCCACTGACCACCAACGTAAGAGGAGATATTACTGATGCTCCTCACTGACCACCAATGTAAGAGGAGATTTTACTGGGGCTCCTTACTGACCACCAATGTAAGAGGCGATGTTACTGGGGCTCCTCACTGACCACCAATGTAAGAGGAGATGTTACTGGGGCTCCTCACTGACCACCAATGTAAGAGGAGATGTTACTGGAGCTCCTCACTGACCACCAATGTAAGAGGAGATTTTACTGGGGCTCCTCACTGACCACCAATGTAAGAGGAGATTTTACTGGGGCTCCTCACTGACCACCAATGTAAGAGGAGATATTACTGGGGCTCCTCACTGACCACCAATGTAAGAGGAGATGTTACTGGGGCTCCTCACTGACCACCAATGTAAGAGGAGATTTTACTGGGGCTCCTCACTGACCACCAATGTAAGAGGAGATATTACTGGGGTTCCTCACTGACCACCAATGTAAGAGGAGATGTTACTGGGGCTCCTCACTGACCACCAATGTAAGAGGGGATGTTACTGGGGCTCCCCACTGACCACCAATGTAAGAAGGGATGTTACTGGAGCTCCCCACTGACCACCAATGTAAGAGGGGATGTTACTGGAGCTCCCCACTGACCACCAATGTAAGAAGGGATGTTACTGGAGCTCCCCACTGACCACCAATGTAAGAGGGGGCAGCTTCATATTAATGACCATGGTAGGAGGTGGGAACTCCATAGGTGTGATGGTCAGGTGACCAGATTCTTTTGGCCGTATAGTGTATGTCATCTGCAGTCATACAATCTTTGTCCCCTCTGCAGGTATTACTTGTTTTCGCTCATCATGAATCTCAGCCGGGACCTCTACGAGCTCAAACTCCTGATGGAGGCCGAAACTGGGGGCAAGCGTTCCTCCTCCAGACTGGCTGCTGAGAACGGGGTGGTCTCTCGTGGGAGCTCCTCCCACCGCCAGATGATGGTCCTCCAACTCCGCCTCCTTGTACACGTCCTCCGCAGCAACCCTCCTCTTCTGCTTGACCTGGCCAAGAACACCTGTGACCTTTTTATCCCTCTGGACAAGCTGGGCCTTTACAAGACCAACCCGGGCTTTGTGGGGCTGTGCGGCCTGACGTCCTCCATACTGTCCATCCTGAGCATCGTCCACCCCTGGCTGAAGCTGAAGCCTTGAGACCCCCCCACTGGCATCCCATGACCCCAAACCTTCTTCTGAGAACTTGCTTGAAACCTTGAGACCCCACCAGTGTCCTTTTTGTTTCCATAAGTTCTTCCAAGAACTTGGCTGAAGCCTTAAGACCCCCAAACTGGCATCCTGAGACCCCTACTGGTATCTCGTAACCCCAAACGTTCTTCTAAGAATTCGGGTGAAACCATGAGATACAACTGGTTGAAATTGTTCTCATGAATTCTTCCAAGAACTTGGTTGAAGCTGAAGCCTTGAAAACCCCCCCCCCCCCCCCCGCCCACTGCCATCCTGAGACCCACCACTTGCATCTTGTGACCCCCAAATGTTCATCCAAGAACTCGGCTGAAACCTTTAGACCCCCAAACTGACATCCTAAGAACCCAAATGTTCTTCTGAGAACTTGGCTGAAGCCTTGAGACCCCCCCGCCCACTGTCATCTTGTGACCCCCAAATGTTCTAAGAACTCGGCTGAAACCTTGAGACCGCACCAGTGTCCCTTGTTCCCAAGAACTTGGTTGAAGCTGAAGCTTTGAGACCCCCCCCCCTGTTCACTGGCAACCTGAGACCCCAAACCTTTTTCTGAGAACTTGCTTGAAACCTTGAGACCCCACAAGTGTCCTTTGTTTCCATAAGTTCTTCCAAAAACTTGGCTGAAGCCTTAAGATCCCCACACACTGGCATCCTGAGACCCCTACTGGCATCTCGTAACTTCAAACGTTCTAAGAATTCGGGTGAAACCATGAGACCCAACTGGTTGAAATTGTTCTCATAAATTCTTCCAAGAACTTGGTTAAAGCTGAAGCCTTGAGACCCCCCGCCCACTGACATCCTGAGACCTACCACTTGCATCTTGTGACCCCAAATGTTCTTCCAAGAACTCGGCTGAAGCCTTGAGACCCCCACACTGGCATCTTGAGACCCCTACTAGCATCTTGTAACCCCAAACGTTCTTCTAAGAATTCGGGTAAAACCATGAGACCCAACTGGTTGAGATTGTTCTCATAAATTCTTCCAAGAACTTTGTTGAAGCTGAAGCCTTGAGACCCAAACCCCCCCCCACTCACTGACATCCTGAGACCCTCCACTGGCATCCTGAGAACCCAAATTGTTCTTCTGAGAACTCGGTTGAAACCTTGAGACCCCCTCAGTGTCCCTTGTTCCCAAGAACTTGGTTAAAGCTGAAGCCTTGAGACCCTTCCTCCCGTTTCCTGACAACCTGGGACCCCCCACACTGGCATCCCGTGACCCCAAACGTTCCTCTGAGAACTTGGCTGAAGCCTTGAGACCCCCCCCCCTCACTGGCATCCTGCGAACCCAAATGTTCTTCTGAGTTGAAATCTTGAGACCCCACTAGAGTCACTTGTTCCCATAAGTTATTTAACCACTTCAGCCCCGGACCAATATGCAGCATAAAGACCAGGCCCCTTTTTGCGATTCGGCACTGCGTCGCTTTAACTGACAATTGCGCGGTCGTGCGACGTGGCTCCCAAACAAAATCGACGTCCTTTTTTTCCCCCCACAAATCGAGCTTTCTTTTGGTGGTATTTGATCACCTCTGCCGTTTTAATTTTTTGCGCTATAAACAAAAAAAGAGCGACATATTTGAAAAAAATGCAATATTTTTACTTTTTGCTATAATAAATATCCCCAAAAAACATAAAAAAAAAAAAAAATCCTCAGTTTAGGCCGGTACGTATTCTTCGACATATTTTTGGTAAAAAAAAAAATCGCAATTGCCGTTTATTGATTGGTTTGCGCAAAAGTTATAGCGTCTACCAAATAGGGGATAGTTTTATGGCGGTTTTATTACTTTTTTTTGTTTTTTTTACTAGTAATGGCGGCGACCAGCGATCCTATTTTCCTTTCTTTTTTTTTTTTTCCCTTTTTTTTTCCTTTTTTTTTCCTTTTTTCCTTTTTTTTTCCTTTTTTTTTTTTTTCCTTTTTTTTTCCTATTTTTTTCCTATTTTCCTTTTTTTTTTTCCGTGACTGCGACATTACGGTGGACACTTTTGACACATTTTTGGGACCATTGTCATTTTTACAGCGATCAGTGCTATAAAAAATGCACTGATTACTGTAAAAATGACACTGGCAGTGAAGGGGGTTAACCACTAGGGGGCGCTGAAGGGGTTAAGTGTGCCTAAGGGAGTGATTACTACTGTTAGGGGGCGTGGCTACGAGTGACACGTCACCGATCTCCGCTCTGATTACACAGAGCGGAGATCGGTGACCGTGTCAGTAGGGGAGCAGGGAGATGTTGTGTTTAAATCCATCCCTCCGTGAGACGATGGTGGGGTTTCCCCACGGCGATTGAGTCCGAGTCACGGGGAAGGTAGCGGGGTGGCGAGCGCCCCGCCCCCGCGTCAGGCAGTTAAAGGGGACGTACAGGTATGTTGATGTGCCATTCTGCCGACGTATATCTACTGGAGGCAGTCGTTAAAGAACTTGGCTAAAGTTGAAGCCTTGAGACCCCCCTACTAATCCTGAGATTCTCCACCAGCATCCTTTGACCCCATAGGCTCTTACAAGGACCCATATAAGTGATTTCTTTGTCACCTTATTTTCTTCTCTCGTGAGCTCCAGTGCTGAATCATATTCCACTTTGCCTCGCGCCTGCATGAAAACCACTTAGTTAAAGTAGATGTAAACCCAATTCTCGTAGAAGCTTTCTCTGGGCACAAGATGAACCCCCTCCTGCCCCCTTTCTAACCCATCATGCAATATACCCACCTAAGTCTGCTGGCTGGGCCCCTCAAGCGGCCCCTGCAAGGAGTTGTTTCAGCACACATCACACAGACACGGTCCACTGTTGTCACCATTGGGAACCCCACCCTGAGAAATGCCATACAGCCATCGCTGAAATGCATGATTATAGGGTGACAACGCTTCATCCTTGTATTACAGTTCCATTCTTGAGTTGTCACAGGGGGTTTCCATTGGTGGCTGGAAGTGGCAAGCTCAATAGCCATTACACAGACATGGGGTCCACTGTTGTTCACCATCGGGGGAAACCCGCCCCTTAGAAATGCCATGCAGCCAACACTTGGGGTGCATTTTATTGGGTGACAACACTCTGTCCTTGTCTTAGTTGCACTCTTGAGTTGTCACCCAGGCTTCTGAAGGCATCTGCAAGGGGGTGAGTGCTGCAGGAGATGCAACAAAAGGGAAGGGAAAACAAGGATGTTTAAAAGTTTGGGTCTGCTAAAACCTACGAGAGGACTTCCTGTTTGGGGTCAAGGGTCGGTTTGATTATTCATGTCACTGTTATTGATGTCTTGATTTCTCGCATTAAATGTTAATCACCCGTATTGAAGCAGAGCGTCGCATTTCCCTCCCTGGAGTCTGCTCGCCCCTCCCCCTTTCCTACACTGCATCCTATAGGATTACTTGTTATTACTGTAATGGGGGAGGTGGAGCTTGGACACACGTCGGCAGGTGACAGGCTCCGCCCATAACTGAAATATCACAGTTGGGGTGGACGGAACCTTTAATTCCAGGGAAAATAAAATATGTTGATGCTCGTAATTTGTCCGCCATCTAACACAAGAGATGAAGCCGCTGTATATAATGTATTATTGTAATTTTGTACATAATCCGAACCTGAATGACTCGTCTGTTTCCTACTAAATAAAGATTTGCCTCTTTTATATGTGTTTGTTTTTTCTTTAAGGGTCACCATACACATTCCAATCTGACCGTACAATCTCTGTTATAGAAGGACCTTCCTAATCTGTCCAATTAATTTGTATCCAATCAGATTGTAACAATTATGGCGGGTTTAAAGGGTAAGTTCACCTTTTCGCGCAAAAAGGAAAAAGTGATTTAGCTCCTGGCCACCTTTTCAGTCCCAGCAGCCATGATGCCCGGCGCTACCAGTGGAGCAGTCCATGCGCTGAAATGCACAGCCTGGATTGAGTATACATTGGACATGTGCACTGCCGAAAAATTCCTTCGTTTTCGAATTTCCGATTTTTTTACATTTTCGAATTCTGATTTCCTAACTTCCGTAATTCGAAAATTAAAAAATTCGGAAATTTCGGAATTAACGAATTTGTCAAAATTTGTTAAACTAATTCGGAACTGAACGAATTGCACATGTCTAGTATCCATCATAATGCTCGCAATTGCAAACGCTCTGGGTATGGGGGAGCATGTGGTAGTGCTGCTGGTTGTCAGTTCCGAGTATGGGGGTAGTTCTGGATATGAGGGAGCATGTGGTAGGCTGCTGGTTGGCGGTTCCGGGTATGAGGGAGCATGTGGTAGGCTGCTGGTTGGCAGTTCCGGGTATGGGGGAGCATGTGGTAGGCTGCTGGTTGGCAGTTCTGGGTATGGGGAGCATGTGGTAGGCTGCTAGATGGCAGTTCCGGGTATGGGGGAGCATGTGGTAGGCAGTTCTGGGTAGGGAGGAGCATGTGGTAGGCTGCTGGTTGGCAGTTCCGGGTATGAGGGAGCATGTGGTAGGCTGCTGGTTGGCAGTTCTGGGTATGGGGAGCATGTGGTAGGCTGCTGGTTGGCAGTTCTGGCTATGGGGGAGCATGTGGTAGGCTGCTGGTTGGCAGTTGCGGGTATGGGGAGCATGTGGTAGGCTGCTGGTTGGCAGTTCCAGGTATGGGGGAACATGTGGTAGGCTGCTGGTTGGCAGTTCCGGGTATGGGGGAGCATGTGGTAGGCTGCTGGTTGGCAGTTCCGGGTATGAGGGAGCATGTGGTAGGCTGCTGGTTGGCAGTTCTGGGTATGGGGAGCATGTGGTAGGCTGCTGGTTGGCAGTTCCGGGTATGGGGGAGCATGTGGTAGGCTTCTGGTTGGCAGTTCTGGGTATGGGGGAGCATGTGGTAGGCTGCTGGTTGGCAGTTCTGGGTATGGGGGAGCATGTGGTAGGCTGCTGGTTGGCAGTTCCGGGTATGAGGGAGCATGTGGTAGGCTGCTGGTTGGCAGTTCTGGGTATGGGGAGCATGTGGTAGGCTGCTAGATGGCAGTTCCGGGTATGGGGGAGCATGTGGTAGGCAGTTCTGGGTAGGGAGGAGCATGTGGTAGGCTGCTGGTTGGCAGTTCTGGCTATGGGGGAGCATGTGGTAGGCTGCTGGTTGGCAGTTGCGGGTATGGGGAGCATGTGGTAGGCTGCTGGTTGGCAGTTCCAGGTATGGGGGAACATGTGGTAGGCTGCTGGTTGGCAGTTCCGGGTATGGGGAGCATGTGGTAGGCTGCTAGATGGCAGTTCCGGGTATGGGGGAGCATGTGGTAGGCAGTTCTGGGTAGGGAGGAGCATGTGGTAGATTGCTGGTTGGCAGTTCTGGCTATGGGGGAGCATGTGGTAGGCTGCTGGTTGGCAGTTGCGGGTATGGGGAGCATGTGGTAGGCTGCTGGTTGGCAGTTCCAGGTATGGGGGAACATGTGGTAGGCTGCTGGTTGGCAGTTCCGGGTATGAGGGAGCATGTGGTAGGCTGCTGGTTGGCAGTTCTGGCTATGGGGGAGCATGTGGTAGGCTGCTGGTTGGCAGTTGCGGGTATGGGGAGCATGTGGTAGGCTGCTGGTTGGCAGTTTCAGGTATGGGGGAACATGTGGTAGGCTGCTGGTTGGCAGTTCCGGGTATGGGGGAGCATGTGGTAGGCTGCTGGTTGGCAGTTCCGGGTATGAGGGAGCATGTGGTAGGCTGCTGGTTGGCAGTTCTGGGTATGGGGAGCATGTGGTAGGCTGCTGGTTGGCAGTTCCGGGTATGGGGGAGCATGTGGTAGGCTTCTGGTTGGCAGTTCTGGGTATGGGGGAGCATGTGGTAGGCTGCTGGTTGGCAGTTCTGGGTATGGGGGAGCATGTGGTAGGCTGCTGGTTGGCAGTTCCGGGTATGAGGGAGCATGTGGTAGGCTGCTGGTTGGCAGTTCTGGGTATGGGGAGCATGTGGTAGGCTGCTGGTTGGCAGTTCCGGGTATGGGGGAGCATGTGGTAGGCTGCTGGTTGGCAGTTCTGGGTATGGGGAGCATGTGGTAGGCTGCTGGTTGGCAGTTCCGGGTATGGGGGAGCATGTGGTAGGCTTCTGGTTGGCAGTTCTGGGTATGGGGGAGCATGTGGTAGGCTGCTGGTTGGCAGTTCTGGGTATGGGGGAGCATGTGGTAGGCTGCTGGTTGGCAGTTCCGGGTATGAGGGAGCATGTGGTAGGCTGCTGGTTGGCAGTTCTGGGTATGGGGAGCATGTGGTAGGCTGCTGGTTGGCAGTTCCGGGTATGAGGGAGCATGTGGTAGGCTGCTGGTAGGCAGTTATGGGTATGGGGGAGCATGTGGTAGGCTGCTGGTTGGCAGTTCCAGGTATGGGGAGCATGTGGTAGGCTGCTGGTTGGCAGTTCCAGGTATGGGGAGCATGTGGTAGGCTGCTGGTTGGCAGTTCCGGGTATGGGGGAGCATGTGGTAGGCTGCTGGTTGGCAGTTCCGGGTATGAAGGAGCATGTGGTAGGCAGTTATGGGGAGCATGTGGTAGGCTGCTGGTTGGCAGTTATGGGGAGCATGTGGTAGGCTGCTGGTTGGCAGTTCCGGGTATGGGGGAGCATGTGGTAGGCTGCTGGTTGGCAGTTGCGGGTATGGGGAGCATGTGGTAGGCTGCTGGTTGGCAGTTCCAGGTATGGGGGAACATGTGGTAGGCTGCTGGTTGGCAGTTCCGGGTATGGGGGAGCATGTGGTAGGCTGCTGGTTGGCAGTTCCGGGTATGAGGGAGCATGTGGTAGGCTGCTGGTTGGCAGTTCCGGGTATGGGGGAGCATGTGGTAGGCTTCTGGTTGGCAGTTCTGGGTATGGGGGAGCATGTGGTAGGCTGCTGGTTGGCAGTTCTGGGTATGGGGGAGCATGTGGTAGGCTGCTGGTTGGCAGTTCCGGGTATGAGGGAGCATGTGGTAGGCTGCTGGTTGGCAGTTCTGGGTATGGGGAGCATGTGGTAGGCTGCTAGATGGCAGTTCCGGGTATGGGGGAGCATGTGGTAGGCAGTTCTGGGTAGGGAGGAGCATGTGGTAGGCTGCTGGTTGGCAGTTCTGGCTATGGGGGAGCATGTGGTAGGCTGCTGGTTGGCAGTTGCGGGTATGGGGAGCATGTGGTAGGCTGCTGGTTGGCAGTTCCAGGTATGGGGGAACATGTGGTAGGCTGCTGGTTGGCAGTTCCGGGTATGGGGAGCATGTGGTAGGCTGCTAGATGGCAGTTCCGGGTATGGGGGAGCATGTGGTAGGCAGTTCTGGGTAGGGAGGAGCATGTGGTAGATTGCTGGTTGGCAGTTCTGGCTATGGGGGAGCATGTGGTAGGCTGCTGGTTGGCAGTTGCGGGTATGGGGAGCATGTGGTAGGCTGCTGGTTGGCAGTTCCAGGTATGGGGGAACATGTGGTAGGCTGCTGGTTGGCAGTTCCGGGTATGAGGGAGCATGTGGTAGGCTGCTGGTTGGCAGTTCTGGCTATGGGGGAGCATGTGGTAGGCTGCTGGTTGGCAGTTGCGGGTATGGGGAGCATGTGGTAGGCTGCTGGTTGGCAGTTTCAGGTATGGGGGAACATGTGGTAGGCTGCTGGTTGGCAGTTCCGGGTATGGGGGAGCATGTGGTAGGCTGCTGGTTGGCAGTTCCGGGTATGAGGGAGCATGTGGTAGGCTGCTGGTTGGCAGTTCTGGGTATGGGGAGCATGTGGTAGGCTGCTGGTTGGCAGTTCCGGGTATGGGGGAGCATGTGGTAGGCTTCTGGTTGGCAGTTCTGGGTATGGGGGAGCATGTGGTAGGCTGCTGGTTGGCAGTTCTGGGTATGGGGGAGCATGTGGTAGGCTGCTGGTTGGCAGTTCCGGGTATGAGGGAGCATGTGGTAGGCTGCTGGTTGGCAGTTCTGGGTATGGGGAGCATGTGGTAGGCTGCTGGTTGGCAGTTCCGGGTATGGGGGAGCATGTGGTAGGCTGCTGTTTGGCAGTTCTGGGTATGGGGAGCATGTGGTAGGCTGCTGGTTGGCAGTTCCGGGTATGGGGGAGCATGTGGTAGGCTGCTGGTTGGCAGTTCCGGGTATGAAGGAGCATGTGGTAGGCAGTTATGGGGAGCATGTGGTAGGTTGCTGGTTGGCAGTTATGGGGAGCATGTGGTAGGCTGCTGGTTGGCAGTTCCGGGTATGGGGGGCACATGTGGTAAGCTGCTAGTTGGCAGTTGACCGGATGCTGTCACCTTTCAAATTCTGAATATTCGACTTCTAGTTTTCGAATTTCCGATTTTCACATTTTCGAAATTCAAACATTCGGAAATTTCGGAATTAACTAATTTGTCAAAATTTGTTCTAAAAAGAATTCGGAACTAAATGAATTGCACATGTCTAGTATCCATCATAATGCCCGCAATTGCAAACGCTCATTGGTTACGCTCTTTCTTCTGGGACACCTTACCAAAAGAAGTAGCCTCAGATGCTTTTCTCATTGGTCATGGATGCACTTGCAAACGCAAGCCTTATGATGGATGCTCATTCCCAGGGCTGTGTATGATGTATGGGCACCATAGCCATAAACTACCCCACGGCTCATCACTGCCTCTACGTAATCTCAAAAGCCAAGGAAGTCGGTATACTGATTGCTCAGTCTCATGGAAACCTCCACATTGGTGACAATAGCAGGCGTCCTCTACTTGGGGACAGTGGGCACACCGGTAGTAACAATGGTTAATGTATACTTCCCAATTCAGACCAATTGGTATTTCTCAACAATGAATACCAGATACTCTACAGCAGAGTGGTTGAGACCAGAGCTAAGTAAACTCTTCCAACACCTCCCTTGCCCCAATAGTAAAAAAAATAAAATAAAAAAAGTAATAACACAATAAAAGTACCATTTTTTTTTTTTTTAAATGCTGGAAGCCTCTGGATGGGGCCAAGGTGTCTCCATGGGTGGAAATGGGGGTTCTGCAGTTGACTTATTGGGCCTGCATGGGATGAGGTTTCTGGAAGGAGGCTGGGGGGGGGTGGGTTTCCAGGGGTGCTGTGGTAGACTGTAGGCCCCTGCAGGAGCTGGGTGATGCTTTTGGAAGTTGGGGGCACTATGGGGGGGGGGGGGGGAGATGAATTGGATGCTCTGCAGCAAGCTAGGGAGCACTACATGGTGCTGGGTGGCACTGTGGTAGGTTGAAGGGCACTACTATGAGAGCTGGAAGGCACTGTAGGAGGTTAGCAGTCTTAGCTTGCTCGAGGCCATGGCCCAGTGGTTGAAAACCATTGTCCTAGAGCAGGGGTCTCCAGACTTTCCAAATAAAAAGGGCCAGTTTACTGTCCTTTACATTTTTAGGGGGGGCTGCCAATGGGGGAGCATGTGGTAGTTCTGCTGGTTGGCAGCTCCAGGTATGGGGAGGCATGTGGTATTTCTGCTGGTTGGCAGTTGCCTGAATGCTGTCACCTTAAAGAATGGGCAGAGTGCTTATCTTATGTAAGCTCTGATGGGTTCACAGATCTTTATACAAGGCTCATCTTTCTTTACTCCTATCAGGTAAGGGAAAGAAAGACGAAAAAGTGCAGCCAATGAGGGTGAGATCAAAAAGAACCTTGGTTCTTTGGGTCAAGCCATGGAGATGTACGTACAGCTTTCTCCTACAACCAACCAATCTACGGATAAACTCCTAGATCCTAAGAGGAACCCATGTCTGAACAGCCAATAGGAAGTGTCGAAAATCACCCAGGCAGCGATATGGACCCCTGAGAGAAGAAGAGAAAGAGAAAAAAAAAAAAGGGGAGACCCCCTTCACCTCTGCAGGGAAGAAGATAGAAGATTCTGGACCAGAACGTCACATAAATTAGGACATTTAGGGCTCATTTACACTGGTGGCAGCCATTACTGCCCCTCAGTGATCAGACAGACCCCAATACAGACTACAAAGTAAGACAAAAAAAAAAAACAAACACACTCAGACAGTCAATCTGGATTCCAAATGAAGTTTTATTAGGAGTAGAGAGTGGCAACGTATATCAAGCACCTCTCCCATCGAGCGCCATGTCCCCCCCCCCACCCTGAACAGTATCCTCAAACAGTAATAAATACAAAAAAACAAGCATCTCCTGCAGGACCAGGGTATATATAGAGAACGTGCTGAAATGTCGGACGCCCGCCTGCGTGGTCTGCTCAAGTGCCGCATCGGCCTCCAGGTGGGTCTGCCAAGTCATGTGACCTGCGCCCTGTTCCACCCCTCATTCCTGGGGATTGTCTGGGGCCTGTGCCCTGCCGTGGTCGTCTCCCTTCCTCTTGTGACCGGATACGATGTCGTCGATGCGGAGAAGTAAGATGGCGGTCTGTGCAGAGAGGGAGAGACAAAAACGTTACATAAAATGTTCCTCGCTGTGCGCTTTTCTCTTTACCAGAAACACTGAACTTCACACTCATCTCCCCCTATATGATCAAACTACACAAATGAATTAGAGTGTAAGCTCCTCTGGTACAGAGACTGATGTGATTGGCTCAGTGTTCTCTGTACAGCGCTGCGGTATATGTCAGAGCTATATCAATGTATAATATTATAATAGTGTGTGACTGCGGGGGAGGGGACATTAGATTGTAAGCTCTTCTGGTACAGAAACTGGATGTATAAAAACAGAAAAGTCAGTGCTACTACCCATACAACACAGATAGCAGAGCTCCCGGGTGCTTGATCCAGTGTCGTTGGCTGAGTAAAGTAATAATGATCCGCACTCCGGTTGTTTCTCTTTAAAAAAAAAAAAAACAGTTTTTATTGATATGCCACAGTGAACAAATGCAGATGAAAACAGTTGACATGTTTCAGCCTATAAGGCCTTAGTCATAAGCCACGACTAAGTCCTTATAGGCTGAAACGTGTCAACTGTTTTCATCTGCATTTGTTCACTGTGGCTTGTCAATAAAAACAAAGATTTTTTTAAAGAGCAACAACCTGAGTACAGATAATTTTTCCTACATTACAGAGACTGATGTGATTGGCTCAGTGATCTCTGTACAGCACTGAGGTATAGGTCAGAGCTGTGTAATAGTGTGTGACTGTGGGGGAGGGGACATGACTGTGGGGGAGGGGACATTCGAGTGTGAGCTCCTCTGGTGCACAGAAGAATATAGACGGTTCAGTATTCTGTAGGTGACATACGTTTATAAAAAGGTCTTCTCCACTCACCTCTACTGCAGTTTTGTACGTTTGCAGTTTCACTGCCAGCGGCTCCCAGATTCCCAAATCCTTCATGTCAGCCAAGACACCGGCCTCCCCATCCACACCCCAAGTCTGAAAGCCCTCCTGGGTGTGCTTCGCCTTTAAGAAAACACAAATACCTTTCATAGAAGTTGTGCTTAAAACAAAAACAAAAAAACCCACACACGCAAAATACAATTCATTTAACCTCTTTTTCCTTGCAATACAAGATCAGACAATATGCAAATTCTGTGCCCAGCACCCTTAGGACTAGTTTACACTTTGCTTCAAAACGAGGCTTCGGACAGACTTTGTTAAAGCTCTCTGAACGCCAATCAAAGCTCCGGTCACTAAATAAAATGGTTAGCTTACACAGTCCTGTTTACACCTTGCTTTGGCTTGGTGCTTCGATGAGGCTTCAAAGTAGGGCTGGGAAAAAAAAAAATCGATTTTAATATTGAATCGAGTTTTGAGTTCAAATCGATTTAGATTTGAAGAAAATCGATTTTAGATTTAAAAAATAAATAAAAAATTATTATTTTTTTTTTCCTTCAAAGTTTCCGTAGCAGGGCTGCAGGGGGCGTATCCGGAATGGCACTGGGCGGCGTTACCCCAATTACATCTACTCGCCGCAGCCGCCGCGAGTAGATGTAATGTAACACTAACTAACCGCAAGCCGCCGTCTGCCTACCTGATGAGCGTGTCATGCAGACAGACGGTGGCCATTGCAGTGTTCAAAAGCCACGCCTCCGAGTCCTCGTCGTCTGTGATAGGCGGAACACTCAATTTCACAGCAGGCAGTGTTCAGCCTATCACGGACATCCTCTTATCCTCGTCTGTGTTATGAGGATGAGCGGATGTCCATGATAGGCGGAACACTGAATGCTGGGAAATTGAGTGTTCCGCCTATCAAAGACGAGGAGGAGGAGCGGCTTTTGAATACTGGAATGGCCGCCGGTGTAGCAGTAAAATCCGTATCCCATGAAAATCTGCATCAGGTACGGGCACAGTGATTGAAGCATGGGCACAGTGAGGCACGGGCACAGTTCAATTCAACTAAGAGTAACCTCAGGATTTTTTGTTGTTTTATTAGCTAAATCCAAATACAGTATTAATAATTTGGATGTTTAACAATCTTTGTTGCACACTGACTTTGCAGTTAGAGAAAGGGTTTGCCTTTGCAATTTTGTTTGTTGATACACTTCAATTAATATAATAATAAAAAAAGCAGATTTTTTTTGGGGGGAAAAAAAAAAAAAAAATCGCCCAGCCCTACTTCAGAGCGAGCTTTGCCATAGACTTCTATGGAGGCTTTGAAGCACCACTAAAAAGGTACATGGAGGTATAACGTTTTTCAGGCGTTTTGCGCTAAAAATAGCGCCTAAAAAAACTCCTGCCCTGCAGTCTCAATGTGAAAGTCACACTGGAGGCGATGCGCTGGCAGGACGGTTAAAAGAAAAAAAAAAAAAAAAAAGTCCTGCTAGCCGCATCTTTGAGGCGGTGAAGGAGCGGTGTGTATACCGCTCCTTTACCGCTGCTGCCCATTGAAATAAAATGGAACAGCGTGGCTATACTGCCGGCAAAGTGCCTCTGCGGTGGTTTCTAACCCCTTCTAGGCCGCTAGAGGGGGTTAAAACCGCCCCGCTAGCGTCCGAATAGCGCCGCAAAAACGACGGTAAAGCACCGCTAAAAATAGCGGCGCTTTACCGACGACGCACCCACCGCCCCAGTGTGAAAGGGGCCTTAGTGACAGCATTCAGAGAGCTTTAACAAAAGCCTGTCTAAGGGCTCATTTACACTTGCTTCGGCTTCAAAGTGGAACTAAACCCTCCTTATCCTTTCCAGCCAAGGAAGCGGCCATCTTGGCCTCTGATCCTCAACTGCCATGGTGCTGCACCTGTGATCAGCTATGGCACCGGCCATTTGATGGTTTAAGAGTTTGGTTGACAAACTTGTGTGAGTTAGCAATCTGGGAATGTAACTTTTTTGAAGAAAAAAAAAAAAAACCAAAGTTTAGTTTTCCTATTAACAAGCTGGTGATTGGTTGCTCGGACCGCCTAGCAACCAATCACCAGCTTAATTTTTTTTCCTAACTATGGCAGCTCCTGCTCCCCTGCAAGTCTCTCTACATCCTGAAATCAGTGGAAGTGTCAGTCATTGTTTAATTCTTTTTTAATGCTATATTTAATACAGCATGAAATATTTCCTAAAGGCAGTAATGATGTGTATAGTGCCTATAGTAGCCAATCAGATTTTATCCATCACAGTCAGATCAATGAAATTGGTTTTTATGTTGATCCGTGCTACAATAATGGTAATAGATGATCCGTCCTCAATTGTGATACTGCGCCCGTGGTGTGTCCTATTGAGTGAAATGCATCTGTAGGTGGAGCCATGCGTGATTGTGTGACCCAATCGGAGAAGAAAAAAAAAAGAAGAGAGAAAGAGAAGAGAGAAAGAGAAGAGAGAAAGAGAAGAGAGAAAGAGAAGAGAGAAAGAAGAGAGAAAGAGAAGAGAGAAAGAGAAGAGAGAAAGAGAAAGAAGTGCAGCTTAAATGTTTGGCGTGTAGTCATAGCTGTCCCTCACCCTCAGAGAGGTGAGCACCCGGATGGTGCTGGCTCCGCAGTTCTGGATCAGCGTCCTTGGAATGACCTCTAGGGCATGGGACACGGCGCGGTACGGCCACTGGTCCACCCCGGTCATGACCTTGGACTTCTCGGTGAGGATGTGTGCCACGGCCATCTCCGACGCTCCTCCTCCTGGGACCAGGTACGGGTCGATCATTACGTTACGGCAGACCTGCATGGCGTCCTGGAGGTTCCTCTCCACCTCCTGCAAGAACAAAACACCCGTCAGTCATCAAATATCCGAGCTATGGGATTTACCAACATTTTATATCCTGAAATTCTAGGACAGGGGGGTCTCAAACTGCCAGCCCTCCAGCTGTTGCAGAACTACAAGTCCCATCATGCCTCTGCCTATGAGAGTCATGCTAGCAACTGTCAGCCTTGCAATGCCTCATGGGACTTGTAGTTCTGCAACAGCTTAAGGGCTGTCAGTTTGAGATCCTTGTCTAGGAGGACCTGTCCTGTGGAAGCTGTGCTCAGACAAGGCAAGCAACGTGTCAAAGGATTGTCTGTGGTCTCCTTGCAGCTGAGCTTTTAGTAGCCATGACTTTTTCTACAAGGGGTCAGGCAGCCATATTGGTAGAGGCAGGACTTTGCTTCCTCATTTCATAGCTGCCCCTCCCGATCACTGGTGACCTGACGACTAGAGGGCTAATGGTGGAGGGAGCACAGACCTACACAAGGGATGAAGCAGGGAGATCCTTGCACTGCAGGTCTTCTGGTACAGCTTCCCCTCCAGGAGGGAGAACAGTGAGCAGTACAGTAATGACAAACAAATCGGAGGCCAGCAGTGCCTTAGATCTTCCACTGCAGATATACAGTGGTCCCAGGCAGGGCTGATGCTAGAAATCACGGGGCCCCGTACAGGCTACTTGGCCGGGCCCCCACCAATATATCAAAACAAGATTTTCCCAAAAAAATACACAAAAAATCATTAGCGGACAAACAAACAAAATACAGAGCCTGTGTGAATTAACCCTTTATCTTTTTTTATTTTTATTTAAAAAATGTTTAATAAAAAAAAAAAAAAAAAGTGTTTACAATTTTTTAACAGGACAGGGAAGCCAACAGTGCCACGGGAGGGGGGGTTCAGCACAGTGACCGGGAGGGGGGGGGGGGGGGGGGGATCAGAAGTAGGCAGAACAAGGAGGGTGATCGGTGCGGGGGAAGCGATTACAGGAACGATGCCCTGTGTCTCTCCCTGCAGCAGCTGGAAGCCAGCAGGAGGGAGAGAAACCGACTTTCAGCAGCTGCAGAGAGCCGCACAGGGCATCTTTCTGTAATTGCACCTCCGCCCGACCACACCCATTCCTCCTACTGTTTGGGGCCCCCAGTGTGCCCGGGCCCCCTACAGGAGGACTGGTGGTTCCCCCCCCCCCCCCCATCAGCGGCCCTGGTCCCAGGGCCATAGCCCGAGTGCCAAGGTTTTAACCACTTGCCGACCAGCAACGTACTTGGATGTGGTTGGCATTCAAGCAGCTATATTGGGTCGATACCTGCAGCTGCAGGCATCACCTTGGTACCATTTTAGGGTCGGCTCGCTTGTAAAAAGCAATCCTAGCGGCCAACTAGCCGCTGGATTGCTTTTACAAGCAGTGGGATGCACAAAAAATCTGGGGAGCTGTCAAAGACTAAACATTGGTAGCCGGTGGGATCGGCATCCCATCATGTGACCGCAGTGACCGTGGTCACATGATCACCAGAACCGTCAAGCCTTTCCAATTTACTAACAACTCTGGTAGTCACTTACAGCCAGGATCTCCTTGCTGGCCCCGCGCAGGATGATGGTGCAAGCCTTGGGGTCCTTGCATTCTGTGATGAAGGTAAAGTACTCGTCTCCGATCTTTTTGATCTCGAAAAGCCCAGCACCCGTCCCCACGTCCTCTTCCCGCAGCTCGTCTGTGCGGCTGGCGATGCGCGCTCCGCAGGCTCTGCGCACAGAAAATCAGTGCGGTCATTGACATGTATGGAAGTGTTACCTGAGCGTGCCGCCTCCATCCCTGTCCCCGGGGAGGTACCTGGCTATCCGGTTGTTGTCGGTCTTGCGGACTCTGCGGATGGCGGTGATGTTCGCTTTCACCAGGTAATGCTGAGCGAGATCTGAGAAAAAGCAGATCAGAATTATATGTAATGTGACGAAGAGAATATTACCTATATTACACATTATATTCAACTTAAAGCTGAAGTTTAATCTGCTTATAGTTTGCCTTCCCTGGTTCCTCCTCCCCCCCTAAACATAATGACATTTTTAAATAAAGCTTTTCCATTTTCAACACCCAATGACATCATCACTGGGTCTCCGTGCTTCTGTAGGCAATTCGGGTAGGTCACGGCTTGTAGGAGCAGCCAGCAGGGTCATGTGAAAACATCACAGCACCCTGCCTCAGTACTCTTTTCAAGAGCCCTCAGTCAGGATGCACACAGTGGGAGGAGTTATGCAAATATCAAAATTCCTATTTGGGGGTCAGTCATGCCCCTTCTGCCCCCTCCTCCTTATCCCAGCTTTGATGAAAGGGGCGGGGCCAGGAACAGTCAGTCCATGACACAGTCTGGGGCACATGTCCCTTCTGCCCCCCTCCTTATCCCAGCTTTGATGAAAGGGACGGGGCCAGAAACAGTCAGTCCGTAACACTGAGTCCAGGGCACATGCCCCTTCTGCCCCCTTCCCCAGCCCAGCTCTGATGAAGAGGGCGGGCCAGGATCAGTCCGTGGCATCGAGTCTGGGGCTTCTGGCCCCTCCCTATCCCAGCTCTGATAGAAGAGGCGGGGCCAGGGACAGCCAGGCTGGACATCCTCCAGCCAGGAAATGAGGCGGGGCTCTGACTTGATGCAGCTTCCATTTCACCAAGCTGGTACACCTGTGCAAGAGTGAACCTTCAGCTTTAAAGCATCACATTTGCCCTTTTTAGCCCGGTGCAGACTAATAGGTGGGCACTTGGGTCTTGCATTACATAAAGTGCAGCCCCCCCCCCCTCCTCCTCCTCACCAGAGATCCCCTTCTCGGTGATGACCACATCCGGCTTCAGTCTGACGATGTCCTCGCAGATCTGCTGGATGTACTCCTCCTCCAGCTGCAAGATTCGGGTGAAGTCCTCCTCCCGGGTGATCTCGATCTCCGTCTACCAGGAAGGGCGACAAAAACCTGGCGTTACAAATGTCAGGCCTCACCGGCGTCGGCAGACTAACCGCGGCCATCCACCCCGCCCTCACCTGGCTCTCTCCTTTCTTATACTCCAGGTTACAGTCCAGAAGGACGATACGCGGGTTCTTGATCAGACGCTTCATCTTGGGGTGGGTGACGTCTTTATTCACCATGACACCGCGCAGAACCTGCGAGTCCTCGATGATGCCGCCTGGAATCTGTGGACACAAGAGGGCGACAGAAATGTTGGAGCGGAAATCTAAAATTGGAAGGAGTTTGCTTAAAGTGTTAGTTCACCCTTACAAAAAAAAAAAACTGCCTATGCAGGTAGAGGGCCGCCACTTAGGCGTGTTTTTAGTTTAACCACTTCCCTGCCGGCTCTCCAGTTCTGGGAGCGCAGCCATGGACATCCTCCCGGAACCACGCCTCCCACGGGCCCCCGTGGCACGCTTTTGTAACCACTGTGTCCTTTGGACACAGCTGATCACAGATCGCAGTAGAGGGCCAATATCACAGATTAGGTCACTTCCCTGCCGGTGTTGTGCCGAGAAGGGTCCCCCGTCGGATAATCCCCGCCCTTGACTGCGCAAGCGCAGCACGGAGCACAACGTAGCAGCCGGAAATCTCAGAGGATGAACAGCTGTTCACGGCGCCTGCGCAAACACGACATTGTGCCGCACGCTTCCGATGCTCGTGCAACTCTGCAAGGGGCGGGTTATTCATTGAACACAGCACGGGGCAGATGCATACAGAAGAGGCTGCCTGATGGGCAGAGCTTTTCTCAAAGGGGCGGATGTATTATTGAGAAGCGTGTAAGCGGCCCCTTCTGTATGCATCTGCCCCGTGCTGTGTTCAATGAAAAACCCGCCCCTTGCAGAGTTGCACGAGCATCGGGAACGTGCGGCACAATGTCGTGTTGATTGCGCAGGAGCCGTGTACAGCTGTTCATCTTCAGAGATTTTCGCCGGCCCCGTTGTGCTCCGTACTGCGCAAGCATTATCCAACGGGGGACCTTTCTCGTCAGAACACCGGCTCTTCCAGTTCTGGGAGGGCAGCCGTGGACGTCCTCCCGAAACGACGCCTCCCACGGGCCCCTGTGGCATGCTTTGTAACCACTGTGTCCTTTGGACACAGCTTATCACAGATCGCGGTAGAGGGCCAGTATCACAGTCGTTAAGAAAAACATGAGGTCCACAACGTCAGCAGAGCCTCTTGAGACATAACACCAGCCCATGGATACTAGTGACGTGAGGATAACATAGGAATTTTATGGAAAAATCAATGCAATCAGCGAGCCCACCATACAGCAAACATGAGCATCGCTATTAAGACATGAATTTGACGCTCCCAGAAAAGGAAGGAAGGAAGGGGGGGGGTGTAGAATTGTCTTTTCCTGGGAGTAATCATTTTTTCAAGCAAGTTCACTTGCACATTGCAAGTAAATTAAAAATAGTTCATGGAAAGAATAAACAGATCATCGCCCCTAGGTGCAGCTTGTTTGACCTTAACGGCAGATGGTATAACATCCTTATGTCCTTTTCACAACCCATGGGGCAACTACCCTCGGAATGTTCTTCCCCTGGTTGGTTTTTCCATCTTGATGCTTTTGGGGTTAGCCGCCTCAGGTTCCAGGGCGGACTGACAGTCCAGCCTACCTCCAGTTCCCTCAGTCCATGTCCAGACTCTGATTTGACTTGCAAACAATATCTCTGCATCTGCTCCTGAAGAGTAGCGCTACAGCTACGAAACGCGTTGAGCTAATAGATGCCTTCCCTGCTGTTCTTTTTATTCAAGATACCATGATTACGGGTCACTGGAATATACCTATGTATTACTTACTGTGGGAATACGTTGCAAATAGTCTGGTGTGTCATTATGTCATTACTGTGGCTCTAGGCCAATATGCCATCTGTGTGTCATTATGCTATTCTGTTAATGTATTACTATGTATCATGTCATGGAATAAAAGTTTTTTTACTTTACCTTGTTACTACATGTCTATGCATTTAATATATGGCACTATAGATGGCTCCACCACCAGACAGCATTATAGTACCATGCAATGCTATTTTCCTGGCTGCACGCTTCAATTCAAAGTCCCAAAAATTCAGTTCTTTTATATCAACCTATCGGGGATGGAGGTACATCTAGCTGGCCTCACCTAAAAGTCCCAACCTCTTAGTTTCAATTCAATGGGGCCAGCTTCACAGATGGCGGTAGAGGGGGCCAGCCTCACATGTAAAAAGACATGCTAGTTATTGGCATTCTTTTCCTCACGCGCTGCCACCGTGAGAGGAAAGGAGAGCCGATAACTAGCAAGGCTGACTGTACATTGATTACACCAGGGATATGCAATTAGCGGACCTCCAGCTGATGCAAAACTACAAGTCCCATCATGCCTCTGCCTCTGGGTGTCATGCTTGTGGCTGTCAGAGCCTTGCAATGCCTCATGGGACTTGTAGTTCTGCAACAGCTGGAGGTCCGCTAATTGCATATCCCTGGTTTACACCGATAATCATTGGCCCGAACATTTAATTTTTTTTCAAAATTTTCGGTCTTTTTACGTTTGTTTAGCAAAAAATTAAAAAAGCCCAGCGGCGATTACCACCCCAAAAAAAAAATAAAAAAAATAATCATATGGGTACAGTGTTGCATGACCGTGCAATTGTCATTCAAAATGTGGCAGCACTTAAAGCTGAAAATTGGCCTGGGCAGGAAGGAGGTGAAAGTGCCCGGTATAGAAGGGGTTAAGTTGCACTAGCGTCCTGCTCCTGAAGGTGGCAGCATCATCTGTAAGGAGTAAAGCTGTGTCCTTCAATGAACAAGAAACGACGACAGGGGGGAAAGAAACGACGACAGGGGGGAAAGAAACGACGACAGGGGGGAAAGAAACGACGACAGGGGGGAAAGAAACGACGACAGGGGGGAAAGAAACGACGACAGGGGGGAAAGAAACGACGACAGGGGGGAAAGAAACGACGACAGGGGGGAAAGAAACGACGACAGGGGGGGGGGAGGGAACCACAAGCTGCAGCCAATGCCCTTGCCTATTAGGTGTAGGCTATTTACATACCTCCTGAAGCCTGGTGAAAAAACATCCAGGAGATGGCAACATTCCCTCCTGCTGTGTTGCTAGGATGTTGCCAAGACATGCCCAGCTGATTGAACTGCCCCCCCCCCCCCCCCCAATGCATTCTCTGCTCCATTACTGTAGCTCTGAGCTCATCAAAGCTGCAAAGGAGGAGATAGTAGACCACATGTGTGGTTTAAGAGCTCTCCTGTCATGGTGGGGGTGAGCAGTAAAGGCTGGGAGTGTCTTAGCAACATGACAGGCTGGGACGATGCCATCTCTAGGAGTTTTACAGGCAGGCTTCCAGGAGGTACATAAATGGCCTACACAAGGGGTATAATATCACTTCAGTCAGAGCAACAGTTTGTTTTTATCACCTCTTACCTGTGCAGGGAGATGTTTTGGTAAAAAAGGTGAACTAACCCTTTATTAGGCTCCTTTCACACTGGGGCGGGGGAGGTGCGCTGGCGGTATAGCGCCGCTATTTTTAGCGCCGCTATACCGTAGTTTTTGCGGCAATATTCGGCCGCTAGCGGTGCGGTTTTAACCCCCGCTAGCGGCCAAGGGTTAAAACCACCCGCAATGCGCTGCTGAAGCTTTCACATTGAAGACTGCAGGGCAGGATTTTTTCAGGCGCAATTTTTAGCGCCAAAACGCCTAAAAAAAACGCCCCAGTGTGAAAGGGGCCTTATTGCTAAATAGAAGCTAGAACTGTAAAGGGCGGAAATACGGCTTTTATACAAATCTCCACACCCATCAAGCACTGGTCTCATATCCCCACAAGCCTTTGCAAAGCTGGGAAGGAGAGAGTAAGGAGCCTGCTGGACACATGCAGCCTGTTCATTCTGAGCGAGTCTCTCTCATGCCCATTAGAGAATGGCAGTTCACCACAGAAAAGTCATGAAGACTTAACCAATGACTAGTCAGTTTAAAAATCAGCCAGCCAATCGCAGTCTTCCCAAGTACCACCTGTCCCAAGTGATATTGATCTCTCCGCCCAAAGTGGGGAGAGGGGATGGGGGGGGGGGGGTTTGGAAGCAACACCGCTCAGGTGGGTGAATCCAGATAAATAAATGAGTTAATTGAAGGACTCGTCTCAAGAGCTCTCCGCTCAACACTGACCTTCTCCACCTTGGCGTACTTCTTGATGTCGATCTCCTTGCGTCCGTTCTCCTCCAGCTCTACGGTCTTGACGGCATCCAGAGCGATGTTGCAGGCCATGTCTGCCCAGCGATGGATGGCCTTGGTGTTAATGGCGCTGTTGATGATCTTCAGCATCAGTTCTCGGTCGCTGGTGTCCACAGGGGTGCTGCGGGATGGACAGATATCATGAGTGGAGGACTTTGGTTTTACACAGAATGAGGGAAAAGTAAAAAAAAAAAAAAAAAAAAACTGACCCCCACTAGGGAGATTTCCCCTCACTTCCTGTGACACGTGTGCATTAAAATGTGTGTGTGTGTGTGTGTGTGGGGGGGGGGGGGGGGGGGGGGGAGGAGGAGTAGAGCGGTTGTCACCAAGACAGGAAGACACAGTGAGACAATGAGAGCTGGGGGTGTGCCTCTGTGTGTAAATCCAGGAAGTGAACAGGTAGCAGCTCAGCTGCCCACAGTTAAAATGGCTACAGCCAGCCTCAGTGGAGGGAGATTTCTGAAGCATATTTGGCAAGTACAGAATCACAGAATATAAAAAATATTATGCAAAGTGGTTGGAGGGAAGCTTTAGAATGGCAATTACGTTTTTATTATAAAATTATGTGAAGCAGACCGCAGGTCCTCTTAAACCACTTAAGGACCAGCGCACACACATATACGTCGACAGAACGGCACGGACAGGCAAATGGGCGTACAGGTACGTCCCTTTAAATTTGCCACCGTGTGGTCGCGTGCGCGACCCTGCCGTGAGCTCCATGCCTGCGGGACCCGCGGACTCGATGTCCCGTGATCATGTCACGGAGCTGAAGAATGGGGAGATGTCAGTGTAAACACAACATCTCCCCGTTCTTCCTAGTGACAGGACACTGATCATCTGTTCCGTCATCGGGAGCAGCGATCAGTGACGTGTCACTCGTAGCAACGCCCCCTAACAGTTAGAATCACTCCCAAGGACGCACTTAACCCCTTCCTCGCCCCCTAGTGGTTAACCCCTTCACTGCCAGTGTCATTTTTACAGTAATCAGTGCATTTTTATAGCACTGATTGCTGTAAAACTGACAAAGGTCCCAAAATAGCGTGAAGTGTGTCCAATGTGTCCGCCGTAATGTCGCAGTCACGAGAGGAAAAAAAAAAAAAAATAAAAAAAAATAAAATAAAAGCTGATCGCTGCCATTACTAGTAAAAAAAAAAAAAAAAAAATTAATAAAAATGCCATAAAACGATCCCCTATTTTGTAGACGCTATAACTTTTGCGCAAACTAATCAATAAAACGCTTATTGCAATTTTTTTTACAAAAAATATGTAGAAGAATACGTATCGGCCTAAACTGAGGGGAAAAAAAAAAAAAAAAAGTTATATTTTTTGGGGATATTTATTATAGCAGAAAGTATAAAATATTGCTTTTTTCAAAATTGGCGCTCTATTTTTGTTTATAGCGCAAAAAATGAAAACCGCAGGAGGTGATCAAATACCACCAAAAAAAAAGCTCTATTTATTTGTGGGGAAAAAAGGACGTCAAGTTTGGGAGCCACGTCGCACGACCGCGCAATTGTCAGGTAAAGCGACGCAGTGCCGAATCGCAAAAAAGTGCTCTGGTCTTTGGGCAGCCAAATGGTCCGGGGCCGAAGTGGTTAAAGTGGATGTAAACCCCCAAAAAAATTTTTTGTGTATAATGGCACAATGTATAAGTATAGGACAGGGGTCTTCAAACTACGGCCCTCCAGGTGTTCAGGAACTACAATTCCCATCATGCCCAGTCATGTCTGTGAATGTTCGAGTTTTGCAATGCCTCATGGGATTTGTTGTTCCGCAACAGCTGGAGGGCCATAGTTTGAGGATCCCTGGTATAGGATTTTCAGATCATCTGTGCCCAGTCTTGCCACAAAAGAGTAAATCCAGCTCTGAGCAATCCTCTTATCTTTTTTTTCCATTGAGATAAAACAGAAAATCCTGTCTATTCTTCCCCCCCTGCTGTGAGTGACATTCCCCCCTGCTGTGAGTGACAGGTGATTTACATATCTAATGCACGAGCCTGAGACAGGCATTCATTTTTTTTTTAATTCCCACCCCCACTTCCTTTCTTCCGCAGCTCTCCCAGGATTGGCTGCTCCACGCCTCAGCATGATTGGGCATGCTGAAGTCATGTGGTTACTTTTCTGGGTTTTGACTGGATGTTAGTGATCATAGCAGAAGGAATACACAGGAGAAAATGCATGTTGACAAGGGGAGTGTAGAGGTGGGCGGGGAGTCGTCTGACATCACGACTCCACCCACCGAGCTCCGGACAACAGACCCGCCCACAGAATCTGCAGTTTTTCAGGTCTCATAATAGACAGAGGGGAGACATTTGAAAGATAAGGATCCATGCAGGGGGCATCTATATCCTTATAGATCAGCACTATGGTAGGAGTTTAGAAAGGATGAGAGTGGGTTTACATCCACTTTAAGGTTTTTGAACCACTTTAAAATGACGGGTTTAGGGCAAATCTCCTCCTCACTGTGCCAGGTTCAATGATTTGGCGGCACAGATTTATTTCAGCGCTCTATTTCCACCTTTGTCAGAGACATTTCCCCCGGGGTGACTCTACAAAAAGGAAAAAAAAATAAAATATATACATCCAAGAAAAAAAAAGAAAAAAGGAAGAGCACATTCCAAGAGGATTATGTTCCTCCTGCGGTACCTGAGCTCCTTCAGAGTGCTGATCATGTCATCCAGGGCCTTGCGGTAAGCGCTGATAATAATAGTCGGGTGCATCTGCTGCTCCAGGAATTGCTCAGCGACGGAAAGCATCTCTCCAGCTGCAAAGACAGAGCACAGGCTCAGAATATATACACAACACCCCCTCCCATCCCCCATGCTCCGCCCCCCTCCCTCCTGAATCTTGTCCCTAAAACCTCAGAATATATACACAACACCCCCTCCCATCCCCCATGCTCCACCCCCCTCCCTCCTGAATCTTGTCCCTAAAACCTCAGATTTTGTGTCCGTTCTCCTCACCCAGAATGATGACAGACGTGGTCCCGTCTCCCACCTCCTCGTCTTGTGTACGGCTGATCTCTATCATGGATTTGGCGGCGGGGTGCTGCACCTGGATCTACAATGGAGAGAAAAAAGCGGGATCCTTCTTATAGGAGGACATGTATGTGTAATAGAGAGGGGGGGTATAAGAGGGGGAGGGGGTATGAAGGGGGGTCCATTCATAAGTTCTGATCTCTCTCCTTGCCTTGTTGTAATGGGAAGAGATCAGCACTGTAAAATTGTACCATGTGATGACCAATCACGTGCTACCCAGCCCCTCAAGATTAGCTGGGTACAGGGTCTCTTTAACCACTGAAAGCTGGTTACACAATCAGGATGATACCCGTACCTACACACATCAGACCATCGTCTTTTACTGCCAGCCACGCACTTTTATGTAAAAGCAATCCTTGAGGCTAAACAGCCACTGGATCACTTTTACAATCACAGGAAGGAAAAGGAAAAAAGAAAGAAAGAAAGAAAGAAAGGAAGGAGAAAAAGAAGGAAGGAGAAAAAGAAGGAAGGAGAAAAAGAAGGAAGGAGAAAAAGAAGGAAGGAGGAAAAGAAGGAAGGAGGAAAAGAAGGAAGGAGGAAAAGAAGGAAGGAGGAAAAGAAGGAAGGAGGAAAAGAAGGAAGGAGGAAAAGAAGGAAGGAGGAAAAGAAGGAAGGAGGAAAAGAAGGAAGGAGGAAAAGAAGGAAGAAGGAAAAGAAGGAAGAAGGAAAAGAAGGAAAAGAAGAAGGAAGAGAAGGAAAAGAAGAAGGAAGAGAAGGAAAAGAAGAAGGAAGAGAAGGAAAAGAAGAAGGAAGAGAAGGAAGATATTGTGCGTGCACTAAAATTCATAATTTATTAAAGCGTATTTTTTTTTCCCCTCAAAAAAATTTAAGCAAAAAAAAAAAAAAAAACGCGAAGTAAATACTGTGTAACACCCACCATTTTATTTTACAAGGTCTCTGTTTAAAAAAAAAAAAAAAAAAGATACATAATGTTTGGGGGTTCCAAGTAATTTTCTAACACAACAATGGTGTTTTTTCCATGTAGGAGAGGAATGTGGAGATTTGGTCGGGAAGGGAAGTGGTTGAACATCAAACAAAGGGCGGAGTGTGACGTGTTTATAGACAACACTCAGCACTCACCTCTCGGAGGATGGCATTCCCATCATTGGTCATTACAATCCCGCCCATCGGGTCCAACAACATCTGAAAGGAAATACAAAAACATCATTACCTGATAAAAAAAAAAAGGAAAATATAAAACTGTCAGTGCCTGATGAAGAGGTCCTCCGAGTGCTTGCAGCCCCCCCCTCCCCCACTGCAAGCCAACCCCCCCTCCCCTGCTACTGTGCACTCCTACAGCCTCCTGGGATAAGTGACAGCGATGTGACACTAATTGTAGATTCCTGTACTACAGACCAATCACTGCACTTTTCTCTCTCTCTCTCCTTGTGCAGGGTGACTGGTCTTGTCTCCAGACCCTCCTGTAATTTTCTGAAGTGGGTTTGGACTTCTGGGCCCCTCCCACAGCTCTGCTTTCTTTCCTTGTGCAGTGTGACTGGTTTTGTCTCCGCCCCCCCTGTAGTGGGCGTGGCATGCTATGCTCTCCCCCTTGTGCAGTGACTGGTCTGGTCTACTACTCCTCCTGTAGTGGGTGTGACATGCTGGGCCCCTCCCACAGCTCTGCTTTCTTACCTTGTGCAGTGTGACTGGTTTGGTCTCCGCCACCTCCTGTTGCGGCTTAGGGCTTTTAGGCCCTTCCCACAGCTCCGTTCCCCTGTGCAGTGACTGGTCTGGTCTCCGCCCCCTCCTGTAGTGGGTGTGGCATGCTGTGTGCTCTCTTCTTGTGCAAGGTGACTGGTTTTGTCTCTGCCCCCTCCTGCAGTGGGTTTGGCCTTCTGGGCCCCTCCCAGAGCCCTGCTCAGAATATTTAGCGCACAGTGATGATGTCCCCGCCAGTGGATTTATTACTACACTCCCTCCCATCTGCAGGGTGACAACGCTGCTGTGCGATTTGACTGCAGAAGAGACAGCGTTGTCAACTGCTACAGGAAGTGGAAAAATAACAGATCTACTGGGGGGGGGGGGAGGATCTACTAGTTTAGGATCTACTAGGAGGGAGGGAGGGAGGATCTACTAGGGGGGAGGGAGGATCTACTAGGGGGGAGGGAGAGAGGGAGGATCTACTAGGGGGGGAGGGAGGGAGAGAGGGAGGATCTACTAGGGGGGGGAGGGAGGGAGAGAGGGAGGATCTACTAGGGGGGGGAGGGAGGGAGAGAGGGAGGATCTACTAGGGGGGGGAGGGAGGGAGAGAGGGAGGATCTACTAGGGGGGGGAGAGGGAGGGAGAGAGGAAGGATCTACTAGGGGGGGAGAGGGAGGGAGAGAGGAAGGATCTACTAGGGGGGAGGGAGAGAGGGAGGATCTACTAGGGGGGGGAGGGAGGGAGAGAGGGAGGATCTACTAGGGGGGGGGAGGGAGAGAGGGAGGATCTACTGGGGGGGAGGGAGAGAGGGAGGATCTACTAGGGGGGGGGGGGGGGAGAATCTACTAGGGGGGGGGGAGGGAGAGAGGGAGGATCTACTGGGGGGGAGGGAGAGAGGGAGGATCTACTAGGGGGAGAGAGAGGGAGGGAGAGAGGGAGGGAGGGAGGATCTACTAGGGGGGGAGGGAGGGAGAGAGGGAGAGGGAGGATCTACTAGGGGGGAGGGAGAGAGGGAGGATCTACTAGGGGGGGAGGGAGAGAGGGAGGATCTACTAGGGGGGGGAGGGAGAGAGGGAGGATCTACTAGGGGGGAGGGAGAGAGGGAGGATCTACTAGGGGGGGAGAGAGGGAGGGAGGATCTACTAGGGGGGAGGGAGAGAGGGAGGGAGGATCTACTAGGGGGGAGGGAGAGGGAGGGAGAGAGGGAGGGAGGATCTACTAGGGGGGGGGGGTGAGGGAGGGAGAGAGGGAGGGAGGATCTACTAGGGGGGGAGGGAGGGAGAGAGGGAGGATCTACTAGGGGGGGAGGGAGGGAGAGAGGGAGGATCTACTAGGGGGGGAGGGAGGGAGAGAGGGAGGATCTACTAGGGGGGGAGGGAGGGAGAGAGGGAGGATCTACTAGGGGGGAGGGAGGGAGAGAGGGAGGATCTACTAGGGGGGGAGGGAGGGAGAGAGGGAGGATCTACTAGGGGGGAGGGAGGGAGAGAGAGGGAGGATCTACTAGGGGGGGAGGGAGGGAGAGAGAGGGAGGATCTACTAGGGGGGGAGGGAGGGAGAGAGAGAGGGAGGATCTACTAGGGGGGGAGGGAGGGAGAGAGGGAGGATCTACTAGGGGGGGGAGGGAGGGAGAGAGGGAGGATCTACTAGGGGGGAAGGGAGAGAGGGAGGATCTACTAGGGGGGGAGGGAGAGAGGGAGGATCTACTAGGGGGGGAGGGAGAGAGGGAGGATCTACTAGGGGGGGGGAGGGAGAGAGGGGAGGATCTACTAGGGGGGGGAGGGAGAGAGGGAGGATCTACTAGGGGGGGAGGGAGAGAGGGAGGATCTACTAGGGGGGGGAGGGAGGGAGAGAGGGAGGATCTACTAGGGGGGGGGAGGGAGAGAGGGAGGATCTACTGGGGGGGAGGGAGAGAGGGAGGATCTACTAGGGGGGGGGGAGAATCTACTAGGGGGGGGGAGGGAGAGAGGGAGGATCTACTGGGGGGGAGGGAGAGAGGGAGGATCTACTAGGGGGAGAGAGAGGGAGGGAGAGAGGGAGGGAGGGAGGATCTACTAGGGGGGGAGGGAGGGAGAGAGGGAGAGGGAGGATCTACTAGGGGGGAGGGAGAGAGGGAGGATCTACTAGGGGGGGAGGGAGAGAGGGAGGATCTACTAGGGGGGGAGGGAGAGAGGGAGGATCTACTAGGGGGGGAGGGAGAGAGGGAGGATCTACTAGGGGGGGAGGGAGAGAGGGAGGATCTACTAGGGGGGAGGGAGAGAGGGAGGATCTACTAGGGGGGGAGAGAGGGAGGGAGGATCTACTAGGGGGGAGGGAGAGAGGGGAGGGAGGATCTACTAGGGGGGAGGGAGAGGGAGGGAGAGAGGGAGGGAGGATCTACTAGGGGGGGGGGGTGAGGGAGGGAGAGAGGGAGGGAGGATCTACTAGGGGGGGAGGGAGGGAGAGAGGGAGGATCTACTAGGGGGGGAGGGAGGGAGAGAGGGAGGATCTACTAGGGGGGGAGGGAGGGAGAGAGGGAGGATCTACTAGGGGGGGAGGGAGGGAGAGAGGGAGGATCTACTAGGGGGGGAGGGAGGGAGAGAGGGAGGATCTACTAGGGGGGAGGGAGGGAGAGAGGGAGGATCTACTAGGGGGGGAGGGAGGGAGAGAGGGAGGATCTACTAGGGGGGAGGGAGGGAGAGAGAGGGAGGATCTACTAGGGGGGGAGGGAGGGAGAGAGAGGGAGGATCTACTAGGGGGGGAGGGAGGGAGAGAGAGAGGGAGGATCTACTAGGGGGGGAGGGAGGGAGAGAGGGAGGATCTACTAGGGGGGGGAGGGAGGGAGAGAGGGAGGATCTACTAGGGGGGGAAGGGAGAGAGGGAGGATCTACTAGGGGGGGAGGGAGAGAGGGAGGATCTACTAGGGGGGGAGGGAGAGAGGGAGGATCTACTAGGGGGGGAGGGAGAGAGGGAGGATCTACTAGGGGGGGGAGGGAGAGAGGGAGGATCTACTAGGGGGGGGAGGGAGAGAGGGAGGATCTACTAGGGGGGGGAGGGAGAGAGGGAGGATCTACTAGGGGGGGGAGGGAGAGAGGGAGGATCTACTAGGGGGGGAGGGAGAGAGGGAGGATCTACTAGGGGGGGAGGGAGAGAGGGAGGATCTACTAGTGGGGGAGGGAGAGAGGGAGGATCTACTAGTGGGGGAGGGAGAGAGGGAGGATCTACTAGTGGGGGAGGGAGAGAGGGAGGATCTACTAGTGGGGGAGGGAGAGAGGGAGGATCTACTAGTGGGGGAGGGAGAGAGGGAGGATCTACTAGTGGGGGAGGGAGAGAGGGAGGATCTACTAGTGGGGGAGGGAGAGAGGGAGGATCTACTAGTGGGGGAGGGAGAGAGGGAGGATCTACTAGGGGGGAGGGGAGAGAGGGAGGATCTACTAGGGGGGAGGGGAGAGAGGGAGGATCTACTAGGGGGGAGGGGAGAGAGGGAGGATCTACTAGGGGGGAGGGGAGAGAGGGAGGATCTACTAGGGGGGAGGGGAGAGAGGGAGGATCTACTAGGGGGGAGGGGAGAGAGGGAGGATCTACTAAGGGGGGAGGGGAAGAGAGGGAGGATCTACTAAGGGGGGAGGGGAGAGAGGGAGGATCTACTAGGGGGGAGGGAGGGAGGATCTACTAGGGGGGAGGGAGGGAGGATCTACTAGGGGGGAGGGAGGGAGGATCTACTAGGGGGAGGGAGGGAGGATCTACTAGGGGGAGGGAGGGAGGATCTACTAGGGGGAGGGAGGGAGGATCTACTAGGGGGAGGGAGGGAGGATCTACTAGGGGGAGGGAGGGAGGATCTACTAGGGGGAGGGAGGGAGGATCTACTAGGGGGAGGGAGGGAGGATCTACTAGGGGGAGGGAGGGAGGATCTACTAGGGGGAGGGAGGGAGGATCTACTAGGGGGAGGGAGGGAGGATCTACTAGGGGGAGGGAGGGAGGATCTACTAGGGGGAGGAAGGGAGGATCTACTAGGGGGGAGGGAGGATCTACTAGGGGGAGGGAGGATCTACTAGGGGGGAGGGAGGATCTACTAGGGGGGAGGGAGGATCTACTAGGGGGGAGGGAGGATCTACTAGGGGGGAGGGAGGATCTACTAGGGGGAGGGAGGATCTACTAGGGGGAGGGAGGATCTACTAGGGGGGAGGGAGGAAGGATCTACTAGGGGGAGGGAGGATCTACTAGGGGAGGGAGGGAGGATCTACTAGGGGAGGGAGGGAGGATCTACTAGGGGAGGGAGGGAGGATCTACTAGGGGAGGGAGGGAGGATCTACTAGGGGAGGGAGGGAGGATCTACTAGGGGAGGGAGGATCTACTAGGGGAGGGAGGGAGGATCTACTAGGGGAGGGAGGATCTACTAGGGGAGGGAGGATCTACTAGGGGAGGGAGGATCTACTAGGGGAGGGAGGATCTACTAGGGGAGGGAGGATCTACTAGGGGAGGGAGGATCTACTAGGGGAGGGAGGATCTACTAGGGGGGAGGATCAACAGGCAATATATCTGTGTTACAGGAAGGATGGGGTTGTCGGTGATGGCGAGCCTGGCCCAAGCAGAGGCTTCTCCGCAGAGCTCTCCCTCCAGACATGTGGCCCTTACCTTCATCATGGCCCGGGGCCCCAGGCAGGTGCGGATGATGTCGGCGATGGTCTGTGGAGGACACACACAGTCAGGACACGTACGGTTAGCAGTGATTGGACGGTGGACAACAGACAGAGGATTACCTTGGCCGCATTGATGTTCCCGGTCTGGACCTTCCTGCCGGACTCCCTTCTTACATTCTGACCTGAAATACGAGACTGTCAGTGAGACGCCATCAATGTCCCCCGACCGCTACTACCTGGGGGGGCACCCTGGGGCATGGGGGCTCAACTCTGTGCTCCTCCAGCTGGTTCAGAACTACAAGTCCCATGAGGCATTGCAAGGCTGCCAGTTACAAGCATGACTCCCACAGGCAGAGGGATGATGGGACTTGTAGTTCTGCAACAGCTGGAGGGCAGCAGGTTGAGCACCCCATGCCCCAAGGGGAACCCTATAGGGAGCCCATAAGATGCCCCTCCCCCAGCGTCACCCAAAGCTGTCAGAGGGGCCCCAATATCACAGAGCAGACTGACAGATCCAAACATTCCCCGGCCCTTAGGGGCCCCTCATTCATAATACCAATCCATGTACTGTGGACCTCAAGGACCCACCAACCCACCCACCCTATACAGGGGACACACATTCATTTATGACAGGACCCGCCCCCACCTACAAAGAGACTTCTCATTCATGAAGTCATCCACCTAAACAGTGTGGCCCTCAGGGGCCCCACATTAATGACTCCACCACTTCCATTGGTGTGCTGTGAATCCGTAGATTTATACCACTCCTGCCTTTCCCGGGGGGGCCCTCAATTATAAGACCACCCAGGGGCCCCACATTACTGATTCTACCACTTCACTTGTTGTATAGTGACCCCTCCCTTCCCTCTGGCCCTTAGGGGCCCCTCAATTATAAGGCACAGGGGCCCCAAATTGTACAAGGACCCCCATTTTATACCAGCCCCTGCTCTGCTAGGGGCCCTTAATTAGGATGCCGCCCACCTGCGCTACACAGTGGCTCTCAGGGGCCCCATATTATTTCCTTTGTTGAACAGTGACCCCCCCATGTATACCACACCTGCCTCCTATTACTGTATAGTGACCCCCTCCTCCCCTATTTACACCACCCCTGTGGCCCTCAGTTATGATGCCGCTCACATGCTGTGTATAGTGGCCCTCAGGGGCCCCACATTGACTCTGCATTTATACAATTCCCCCCTCCATCGGCCCCTCAGTTACGACTCCACCACTTGAATGTGATAGTGACCCCACATTTATGCCACCCCTTTCCTGTGACCCTTAGGGGGTCCAACTATGTTGGCACCTACCTGCCCTGTCCAGGGGCCCGTCATGTATAAGCCCCACCCCCTGCCCCTTAGGAAGCCCCCCCCACAATTATGATGCCACTCACTTGCTCGGTGCCGTGGCCCTCAGGAGCCCACATTGACTCTGCATTTACACTTCGGTCCTCAGGGGCGCCTCAGTTACAATGCCATCCCCTTGCTGTGTATAGGAGCACTCAGGGGCCCCATATTCATGACCCCACATTTATGCCAACCTCCCCCTTTCCTGTGGCCTTTAGGGGGCCCATCACCTATGTTGGCACCTACCTGTCCAGGGGCCCCTCATGTATAAGCCCCAACCCCTGGCCCTTAGGGGCCCCTCATGTATAAGCCCCAACCCCTGGCCCTTAGGGGCCCCTCATGTATAAGCCCCAACCCCTGGCCCTTAGGAGCCCCTCAAGTATAAGTCTCACCCCCTGGCCCTTAGGAGCCCCTCATGTATAAGTCTCTACCCTTGGGGGCCCCTCATGTATAAGCCCCACCCCCTGGCCCTTAGGGGCCCCTCATGTATAAGCCCCAACCCCTGGCCCTTATACATGAGGGGCTCCTAAGGGCCAGGGGGTGAGACTTATACATGAGGGGCCCCTAAGTCTCACCCCCTGGCCCTTAGGGGCCCCTCATGTATAAGTCTCACCCCCTGGCCCTTAGGAGCCCCTCATGTATAAGTCTCACCCCCTGGCCCTTAGGAGCCCCTCAAGTATAAGTCTCTACCCTTGGGGGCCCCTCATGTATAAGCCCCACCCCCTGGCCCTTAGGGGCCCCTCATGTATAAGCCCCAACCCCTGGCCCTTAGGGGCCCCTCATGTATAAGCCCCAACCCCTGGCCCTTAGGGGCCCCTCATGTATAAGCCCCAACCCCTGGCCCTTAGGGGCCCCTCATGTATAAGTCTCACCCCCTGGCCCTTAGGAGCCCCTCAAGTATAAGTCTCACCCCCTGGCCCTTAGGAGCCCCTCATGTATAAGTCTCTACCCTTGGGGGCCCCTCATGTATAAGCCCCACCCCCTGGCCCTTAGGGGCCCCTCGTGTATAAGCCCCACCCCCTGGCCCTTAGGGGCCCCTCGTGTATAAGCCCCACCCCCTGGCTCTTAGTGGGCCCTCATGTATAAGCCCCACCCCCTGGCTCTTAGGGGCCCCTCATGTATAAGCCCCACCCCCTGGCTCTTAGGCCCTCAGGTTCCCCTCATTCATTATAACGATCTACCCACATTTATTGCACCCCTCTTTATATGGGCAGTGGCCCTCAGGGGCCCACGATGATAACACTCCTCTTTGTCTATCACTGTGGCCCTCAGGGGCCCCTCCTCCATGTCTTACACAGTGCCCAGTCATGACAACCCTGGTCTGGGCCTTCTCACCCCTCCCCAGTACAGGGCCCCATAGGGCGGACACTCACTAAGCACGAGTACCGGGCGGCCCATCATGGTGGCGGAGTTTCGGGGATCGGCGCGGAGAATCTTCTGGAGAAAGAAAAAAGCTGAGCCGCCTCCTCCTAAGCGCACACTAATTTCGCAGCTCCGGCGTTTCAGCCGTCTCAGCCAATCACACCCGCCGCTAGCGCGCCTCCGCCAATCCCCTGCCGAAGGGCGGGGCCACCGGGGCTAGGCTGAGCGAGCTTGGTTGACCCCGCACCATCCGTTGGAGGCCGCATGGCAACCATTGGCCCAGCGCGCAGGCGCGGCCATGACAGTGCGCGCTGCATGCCGGGAGTTGTAGTCCAGGTTTGAGGAACCTACGATCATTGCCAAGCAACAGGCCTGGGGCGCCCCATAGAGTTGTATAGGCCTCGCCTCACAGGTGCGTGCTGGGAGTTGTAGTCTCCTGTCATTGGCCGTTGGTGACACTTGCTAATGACTAAGTTAGGGCAGAGAGGGTGCAGAGGGGGAATGGAGGAGACAATATAAGTACATGGGGATCAGAGGAGAGCTAATACAAGTACATGGGGATCAGAGGAGAGCTAATACAAGTACATGGGGATCAGAGGAGAGCTAATACAAGTACATGGGGATCAGAGGAGAGCTAATACAAGTACATGGGGATCAGAGGAGACAATACAAGTACATGGGGATCAGAGGAGAGCTAATACAAGTACATGGGGATCAGAGGAGAGCTAATACAAGTACATGGGGACCAGAGGAGAGCTAATACAAGTACATGGGGATCAGAGGAGAGCTAATACAAGTACATGGGGACCAGAGGAGAGCTAATACAAGTACATGGGGATCAGAGGAGAGCTAATACAAGTACATGGGGATCAGAGGAGACAATACAAGTACATGGGGATCAGAGGAGAGCTAATACAAGTACATGGGGATCAGAGGAGACAATACAAGTACATGGGGATCAGAGGAGAGCTAATACAAGTACATGGGGATCAGAGGAGAGCTAATACAAGTACATGGGGACCAGAGGAGAGCTAATACAAGTACATGGGGACCAGAGGAGAGCTAATACAAGTACATGGGGATCAGAGGAGACAATACAAGTACATGGGGATCAGAGGAGAGCTAATACAAGTACATGGGGATCAGAGGAGACAATACAAGTACATGGGGATCAGAGGAGAGCTAATACAAGTACATGGGGATCAGAGGAGACAATACAAGTACATGGGGATCAGAGGAGAGCTAATACAAGTACATGGGGATCAGAGGAGAGCTAATACAAGTACATGGGGACCAGAGGAGAGCTAATACAAGTACATGGGGACCAGAGGAGAGCTAATACAAGTACATGGGGATCAGAGGAGACAATACAAGTACATGGGGATCAGAGGAGAGCTAATACAAGTACATGGGGATCAGAGGAGAGCTAATACAAGTACATGGGGATCAGAGGAGAGCTAATACAAGTACATGGGGACCAGAGGAGAGCTAATACAAGTACATGGGGATCAGAGGAGACAATACAAGTACATGGGGATCAGAGGAGAGCTAATACAAGTACATGCGGATCAGAGGAGAGCTAATACAAGTACATGCGGATCAGAGGAGAGCTAATACAAGTACATGGGGACCAGAGGAGAGCTAATACAAGTACATGGGGACCAGAGGAGAGCTAATACAAGTACATGGGGACCAGAGGAGAGCTAATACAAGTACATGGGGATCAGAGGAGACAATACAAGTACATGGGGATCAGAGGAGAGCTAATACAAGTACATGGGGACCAGAGGAGAGCTAATACAAGTACATGGGGATCAGAGGAGACAATACAAGTACATGGGGATCAGAGGAGAGCTAATACAAGTACATGGGGATCAGAGGAGAGCTAATACAAGTACATGGGGATCAGAGGAGAGCTAATACAAGTACATGGGGATCAGAGGAGAGCTAATACAAGTACATGCGGATCAGAGGAGAGCTAATACAAGTACATGCGGATCAGAGGAGAGCTAATACAAGTACATGGGGACCAGAGGAGAGCTAATACAAGTACATGGGGACCAGAGGAGAGCTAATACAAGTATATGGGGATCAGAGGAGACAATACAAATACATGGGGATCAGAGGAGAGCTAATACAAGTACATGGGGACCAGAGGAGAGCTAATACAAGTACATGGGGATCAGAGGAGACAATACAAGTACATGGGGATCAGAGGAGAGCTAATACAAGTACATGGGGATCAGAGGAGAGCTAATACTAGTACATGGGGATCAGAGGAGAGCTAATACAAGTACATGGGGATCAGAGGAGAGCTAATACAAGTACATGGGGACCAGAGGAGAGCTAATACAAGTACATGGGGATCAGAGGAGAGCTAATACAAGTACATGGGGATCAGAGGAGACAATACAAGTACATGGGGATCAGAGGAGAGCTAATACAAGTACATGGGGATCAGAGGAGACAATACAAGTACATGGGGATCAGAGGAGAGCTAATACAAGTACATGGGGACCAGAGGAGAGCTAATACAAGTACATGGGGACCAGAGGAGAGCTAATACAAGTACATGGGGATCAGAGGAGAGCTAATACAAGTACATGGGGACCAGAGGAGAGCTAATACAAGTACATGGGGATCAGAGGAGACAATACAAGTACATGGGGATCAGAGGAGAGCTAATACAAGTACATGGGGACCAGAGGAGAGCTAATACAAGTACATGCGGATCAGAGGAGAGCTAATACAAGTACATGGGAATCAGAGGAGACAATACAAGTACATGGGGATCAGAGGAGAGCTAATACAAGTACATGGGGATCAGAGGAGAGCTAATACAAGTATATGGGGATCAGAGGAGACAATACAAATACATGGGGATCAGAGGAGAGCTAATACAAGTACATGGGGACCAGAGGAGAGCTAATACAAGTACATGGGGATCAGAGGAGACAATACAAGTACATGGGGATCAGAGGAGAGCTAATACAAGTACATGGGGATCAGAGGAGACAATACAAGTACATGGGGATCAGAGGAGAGCTAATACAAGTACATGGGGATCAGAGGAGAGCTAATACAAGTACATGGGGATCAGAGGAGAGCTAATACAAGTACATGGGGACCAGAGGAGAGCTAATACAAGTACATGGGGATCAGAGGAGACAATACAAGTACATGGGGATCAGAGGAGAGCTAATACAAGTACATGCGGATCAGAGGAGAGCTAATACAAGTACATGCGGATCAGAGGAGAGCTAATACAAGTACATGGGGACCAGAGGAGAGCTAATACAAGTACATGGGGATCAGAGGAGAGCTAATACAAGTACATGGGGATCAGAGGAGACAATACAAGTACATGGGGATCAGAGGAGAGCTAATACAAGTACATGGGGATCAGAGGAGAGCTAATACAAGTACATGGGGATCAGAGGAGAGCTAATACAAGTACATGGGGACCAGAGGAGAGCTAATACAAGTACATGGGGATCAGAGGAGACAATACAAGTACATGGGGATCAGAGGAGACAATACAAGTACATGGTGATCAGAGGAGAGCTAATACAAGTACATGGGGACCAGAGGAGAGCTAATACAAGTACATGGGGACCAGAGGAGAGCTAATACAAGTACATGGGGATCAGATGAGAGCTAATACAAGTACATGCGGATCAGAGGAGAGCTAATACAAGTACATGGGGACCAGAGGAGAGCTAATACAAGTACATGGGGACCAGAGGAGAGCTAATACAAGTACATGGGGATCAGAGGAGACAATTCAAGTACATGGGGATCAGAGGAGAGCTAATACAAGTACATGGGGATCAGAGGAGAGCTAATACAAGTACATGGGGATCAGAGGAGAGCTAATACAAGTACATGGGGACCAGAGGAGAGCTAATACAAGTACATGGGGATCAGAGGAGACAATACAAGTACATGGGGATCAGAGGAGAGCTAATACAAGTACATGCGGATCAGAGGAGAGCTAATACAAGTACATGCGGATCAGAGGAGAGCTAATACAAGTACATGGGGACCAGAGGAGAGCTAATACAAGTACATGGGGACCAGAGGAGAGCTAATACAAGTACATGGGGATCAGAGGAGAGCTAATACAAGTACATGGGGATCAGAGGAGAGCTAATACAAGTACATGGGGATCAGAGGAGAGCTAATACAAGTACATGGGGATCAGAGGAGAGCTAATACAAGTACATGGGGACCAGAGGAGAGCTAATACAAGTACATGGGGATCAGAGGAGACAATACAAGTACATGGGGATCAGAGGAGACAATACAAGTACATGGTGATCAGAGGAGAGCTAATACAAGTACATGGGGACCAGAGGAGAGCTAATACAAGTACATGGGGACCAGAGGAGAGCTAATACAAGTACATGGGGATCAGATGAGAGCTAATACAAGTACATGCGGATCAGAGGAGAGCTAATACAAGTACATGGGGACCAGAGGAGAGCTAATACAAGTACATGGGGACCAGAGGAGAGCTAATACAAGTACATGGGGATCAGAGGAGACAATTCAAGTACATGGGGATCAGAGGAGAGCTAATACAAGTACATGGGGATCAGAGGAGAGCTAATACAAGTACATGGGGATCAGAGGAGAGCTAATACAAGTACATGGGGATCAGAGGAGACAATACAAGTACATGGGGATCAGAGGAGAGCTAATACAAGTACATGGGGATCAGGGGAGACAATACAAGTACATGGGGATCAGAGGAGAGCTAATACAAGTACATGGGGATCAGAGGAGACAATACAAGTACATGGGGATCAGAGGAGAGCTAATACAAGTACATGCGGATCAGAGGAGAGCTAATACAAGTACATGGGGATCAGAGGAGAGCTAATACAAGTACATGGGGATCAGAGGAGCCAATACAAGTACATGCGGATCAGAGGAGAGCTAATACAAGTACATGCGGATCAGAGGAGAGCTAATACAAGTACATGCGGATCAGAGGAGAGCTAATACAAGTACATGGGGATCAGAGGAGAGCTAATACAAGTACATGGAGATCAGAGGAGACAATACAAGTACATGGTGATCAGAGGAGACAATACAAGTACATGGGGATCAGAAGAGAGCTAATACAAGTACATGGAGATCAGAGGAGAGGTAATACAAGTACATGGTGATCAGAGGAGAGCTAATACAAGTACATGGTGATCAGAGGAGAGCTAATACAAGTACATGGAGATCAGAGGAGACAATACAAGTACATGGGGATCAGAGGAGACAATACAAGTACATGGTGATCAGAGGAGAGGTAATACAAGTACATGGGGATCAGAGGAGAGCTAATACAAGTACATGGGGATCAGAGGAGAGCTAATACAAGTACATGGGGATCAGAGGAGCCAATACAAGTACATGGTGATCAGAGGAGAGCTAATACAAGTACATGGGGATCAGAGGAGAGCTAATACAAGTACATGGGGACCAGAGGAGAGCTAATACAAGTACATGGGGACCAGAGGAGAGCTAATACAAGTACATGGGGATCAGAGGAGACAATACAAGTACATGGGGATCAGAGGAGAGCTAATACAAGTACATGGGGATCAGAGGAGAGCTAATACAAGTACATGGGGATCAGAGGAGAGCTAATACAAGTACATGGGGACCAGAGGAGAGCTAATACAAGTACATGGGGATCAGAGGAGACAATACAAGTACATGGGGATCAGAGGAGAGCTAATACAAGTACATGCGGATCAGAGGAGAGCTAATACAAGTACATGCGGATCAGAGGAGAGCTAATACAAGTACATGGGGACCAGAGGAGAGCTAATACAAGTACATGGGGACCAGAGGAGAGCTAATACAAGTACATGGGGACCAGAGGAGAGCTAATACAAGTACATGGGGATCAGAGGAGACAATACAAGTACATGGGGATCAGAGGAGAGCTAATACAAGTACATGGGGACCAGAGGAGAGCTAATACAAGTACATGGGGATCAGAGGAGACAATACAAGTACATGGGGATCAGAGGAGAGCTAATACAAGTACATGGGGATCAGAGGAGAGCTAATACAAGTACATGGGGATCAGAGGAGAGCTAATACAAGTACATGGGGATCAGAGGAGAGCTAATACAAGTACATGCGGATCAGAGGAGAGCTAATACAAGTACATGCGGATCAGAGGAGAGCTAATACAAGTACATGGGGACCAGAGGAGAGCTAATACAAGTACATGGGGACCAGAGGAGAGCTAATACAAGTATATGGGGATCAGAGGAGACAATACAAATACATGGGGATCAGAGGAGAGCTAATACAAGTACATGGGGACCAGAGGAGAGCTAATACAAGTACATGGGGATCAGAGGAGACAATACAAGTACATGGGGATCAGAGGAGAGCTAATACAAGTACATGGGGATCAGAGGAGAGCTAATACTAGTACATGGGGATCAGAGGAGAGCTAATACAAGTACATGGGGATCAGAGGAGAGCTAATACAAGTACATGGGGACCAGAGGAGAGCTAATACAAGTACATGGGGATCAGAGGAGAGCTAATACAAGTACATGGGGATCAGAGGAGACAATACAAGTACATGGGGATCAGAGGAGAGCTAATACAAGTACATGGGGATCAGAGGAGACAATACAAGTACATGGGGATCAGAGGAGAGCTAATACAAGTACATGGGGATCAGAGGAGAGCTAATACAAGTACATGGGGACCAGAGGAGAGCTAATACAAGTACATGGGGATCAGAGGAGACAATACAAGTACATGGGGATCAGAGGAGAGCTAATACAAGTACATGGGGACCAGAGGAGAGCTAATACAAGTACATGCGGATCAGAGGAGAGCTAATACAAGTACATGGGAATCAGAGGAGACAATACAAGTACATGGGGATCAGAGGAGAGCTAATACAAGTACATGGGGATCAGAGGAGAGCTAATACAAGTATATGGGGATCAGAGGAGACAATACAAATACATGGGGATCAGAGGAGAGCTAATACAAGTACATGGGGACCAGAGGAGAGCTAATACAAGTACATGGGGATCAGAGGAGACAATACAAGTACATGGGGATCAGAGGAGAGCTAATACAAGTACATGGGGATCAGAGGAGACAATACAAGTACATGGGGATCAGAGGAGAGCTAATACAAGTACATGGGGATCAGAGGAGAGCTAATACAAGTACATGGGGATCAGAGGAGAGCTAATACAAGTACATGGGGACCAGAGGAGAGCTAATACAAGTACATGGGGATCAGAGGAGACAATACAAGTACATGGGGATCAGAGGAGAGCTAATACAAGTACATGCGGATCAGAGGAGAGCTAATACAAGTACATGCGGATCAGAGGAGAGCTAATACAAGTACATGGGGACCAGAGGAGAGCTAATACAAGTACATGGGGACCAGAGGAGAGCTAATACAAGTACATGGGGATCAGAGGAGACAATACAAGTACATGGGGATCAGAGGAGAGCTAATACAAGTACATGGGGATCAGAGGAGAGCTAATACAAGTACATGGGGATCAGAGGAGAGCTAATACAAGTACATGGGGACCAGAGGAGAGCTAATACAAGTACATGGGGATCAGAGGAGACAATACAAGTACATGGGGATCAGAGGAGACAATACAAGTACATGGTGATCAGAGGAGAGCTAATACAAGTACATGGGGACCAGAGGAGAGCTAATACAAGTACATGGGGACCAGAGGAGAGCTAATACAAGTACATGGGGATCAGATGAGAGCTAATACAAGTACATGCGGATCAGAGGAGAGCTAATACAAGTACATGGGGACCAGAGGAGAGCTAATACAAGTACATGGGGACCAGAGGAGAGCTAATACAAGTACATGGGGATCAGAGGAGACAATTCAAGTACATGGGGATCAGAGGAGAGCTAATACAAGTACATGGGGATCAGAGGAGAGCTAATACAAGTACATGGGGATCAGAGGAGAGCTAATACAAGTACATGGGGACCAGAGGAGAGCTAATACAAGTACATGGGGATCAGAGGAGACAATACAAGTACATGGGGATCAGAGGAGAGCTAATACAAGTACATGCGGATCAGAGGAGAGCTAATACAAGTACATGCGGATCAGAGGAGAGCTAATACAAGTACATGGGGACCAGAGGAGAGCTAATACAAGTACATGGGGACCAGAGGAGAGCTAATACAAGTACATGGGGATCAGAGGAGAGCTAATACAAGTACATGGGGATCAGAGGAGAGCTAATACAAGTACATGGGGATCAGAGGAGAGCTAATACAAGTACATGGGGATCAGAGGAGAGCTAATACAAGTACATGGGGACCAGAGGAGAGCTAATACAAGTACATGGGGATCAGAGGAGACAATACAAGTACATGGGGATCAGAGGAGACAATACAAGTACATGGTGATCAGAGGAGAGCTAATACAAGTACATGGGGACCAGAGGAGAGCTAATACAAGTACATGGGGACCAGAGGAGAGCTAATACAAGTACATGGGGATCAGATGAGAGCTAATACAAGTACATGCGGATCAGAGGAGAGCTAATACAAGTACATGGGGACCAGAGGAGAGCTAATACAAGTACATGGGGACCAGAGGAGAGCTAATACAAGTACATGGGGATCAGAGGAGACAATTCAAGTACATGGGGATCAGAGGAGAGCTAATACAAGTACATGGGGATCAGAGGAGAGCTAATACAAGTACATGGGGATCAGAGGAGAGCTAATACAAGTACATGGGGATCAGAGGAGACAATACAAGTACATGGGGATCAGAGGAGAGCTAATACAAGTACATGGGGATCAGGGGAGACAATACAAGTACATGGGGATCAGAGGAGAGCTAATACAAGTACATGGGGATCAGAGGAGACAATACAAGTACATGGGGATCAGAGGAGAGCTAATACAAGTACATGCGGATCAGAGGAGAGCTAATACAAGTACATGGGGATCAGAGGAGAGCTAATACAAGTACATGGGGATCAGAGGAGCCAATACAAGTACATGCGGATCAGAGGAGAGCTAATACAAGTACATGCGGATCAGAGGAGAGCTAATACAAGTACATGCGGATCAGAGGAGAGCTAATACAAGTACATGGGGATCAGAGGAGAGCTAATACAAGTACATGGAGATCAGAGGAGACAATACAAGTACATGGTGATCAGAGGAGACAATACAAGTACATGGGGATCAGAAGAGAGCTAATACAAGTACATGGAGATCAGAGGAGAGGTAATACAAGTACATGGTGATCAGAGGAGAGCTAATACAAGTACATGGTGATCAGAGGAGAGCTAATACAAGTACATGGAGATCAGAGGAGACAATACAAGTACATGGGGATCAGAGGAGACAATACAAGTACATGGTGATCAGAGGAGAGGTAATACAAGTACATGGGGATCAGAGGAGAGCTAATACAAGTACATGGGGATCAGAGGAGAGCTAATACAAGTACATGGGGATCAGAGGAGCCAATACAAGTACATGGTGATCAGAGGAGAGCTAATACAAGTACATGGGGATCAGAGGAGAGCTAATACAAGTACATGGGGACCAGAGGAGAGCTAATACAAGTACATGGGGACCAGAGGAGAGCTAATACAAGTACATGGGGATCAGAGGAGACAATACAAGTACATGGGGATCAGAGGAGAGCTAATACAAGTACATGCGGATCAGAGGAGAGCTAATACAAGTACATGCGGATCAGAGGAGAGCTAATACAAGTACATGGGGACCAGAGGAGACAATACAAGTACATGATGATCAGAGGAGAGCTAATACAAGTACATGGAGATCAGAGGAGCCAATACAAGTACATGGAGATCAGAGGAGCCAATACAAGTACATGGGGATCAGAGGAGACAATACAAGTACATGGGGATCAGAGGAGAGCTAATACAAGTACATGCGGATCAGAGGAGAGCTAATACAAGTACACGGAGATCAGAGGAGCCAATACAAGTACATGGAGATCAGAGGAGCCAATACAAGTACATGGGGATCAGAGGAGACAATACAAGTACATGGGGATCAGAGGAGAGCTAATACAAGTACATGCGGATCAGAGGAGAGCTAATACAAGTACATGCGGATCAGAGGAGAGCTAATACAAGTACATGGGGACCAGAGGAGACAATACAAGTACATGATGATCAGAGGAGAGCTAATACAAGTACATGGAGATCAGAGGAGCCAATACAAGTACATGGAGATCAGAGGAGCCAATACAAGTACATGGGGATCAGAGGAGAGCTAATACAAGTACATGGAGATCAGAGGAGACAATACAAGTACATGGGGATCAGAGGAGAAAATACAAGTACATGGGGATCAGAAGAGAGCTAATACAAGTACATGGAGATCAGAGGAGACAATACAAGTACATGGGGATCAGAGGAGAGGTAATACAAGTACATGGTGATCAGAGGAGAGCTAATACAAGTACATGGAGATCAGAGGAGACAATACAAGTACATGGGGATCAGAGGAGACAATACAAGTACATGGGGATCAGAGGAGACAATACAAGTACATGGTGATCAGAGGAGAGGTAATACAAGTACATGGGGATCAGAGGAGAGCTAATACAAGTACATGGGGATCAGAGGAGAGCTAATACAAGTACATGGGGATCAGAGGAGCCAATACAAGTACATGGTGATCAGAGGAGAGCTAATACAAGTACATGGGGATCAGAGGAGAGCTAATACAAGTACATGGGGACCAGAGGAGAGCTAATACAAGTACATGGGGATCAGAGGAGACAATATAAGTACATGGGGATCAGAGGAGACAATACAAGTACATGGTGATCAGAGGAGAGCTAATACAAGTATATGGGGATCAGAGGAGCTAATATAAGTACATGGGGATCAGAGGAGAGCTAATACAAGTACATGGGGATCAGAGGAGCCAATACAAGTACATGGTGATCAGAGGAGAGCTAATACAAGTACATGGGGATCAGAGGAGAGCTAATACAAGTACATGGGGACCAGAGGAGAGCTAATACAAGTACATGGGGACCAGAGGAGAGCTAATACAAGTACATAGGGATCAGAGGAGACAATACAAGTACATGGGGATCGGAGGAGAGCTAATACAAGTACTTGGGGATCAGAGGAGAGCTAATACAAGTACATGGGGATCAGAGGAGAGGTAATACAAGTACATGGGGATCAGAGGAGAGGTAATACAAGTACATGGGGACCAGAGGAGAGCTAATACAAGTACACGGAGATCAGAGGAGCCAATACAAGTACATGGAGATCAGAGGAGCCAATACAAGTACATGGGGATCAGAGGAGACAATACAAGTACATGGGGATCAGAGGAGAGCTAATACAAGTACATGCGGATCAGAGGAGAGCTAATACAAGTACATGCGGATCAGAGGAGAGCTAATACAAGTACATGGGGACCAGAGGAGACAATACAAGTACATGATGATCAGAGGAGAGCTAATACAAGTACATGGAGATCAGAGGAGCCAATACAAGTACATGGAGATCAGAGGAGCCAATACAAGTACATGGGGATCAGAGGAGAGCTAATACAAGTACATGGAGATCAGAGGAGACAATACAAGTACATGGGGATCAGAGGAGAAAATACAAGTACATGGGGATCAGAAGAGAGCTAATACAAGTACATGGAGATCAGAGGAGACAATACAAGTACATGGGGATCAGAGGAGAGGTAATACAAGTACATGGTGATCAGAGGAGAGCTAATACAAGTACATGGAGATCAGAGGAGACAATACAAGTACATGGGGATCAGAGGAGACAATACAAGTACATGGGGATCAGAGGAGACAATACAAGTACATGGTGATCAGAGGAGAGGTAATACAAGTACATGGGGATCAGAGGAGAGCTAATACAAGTACATGGGGATCAGAGGAGAGCTAATACAAGTACATGGGGATCAGAGGAGCCAATACAAGTACATGGTGATCAGAGGAGAGCTAATACAAGTACATGGGGATCAGAGGAGAGCTAATACAAGTACATGGGGACCAGAGGAGAGCTAATACAAGTACATGGGGATCAGAGGAGACAATATAAGTACATGGGGATCAGAGGAGACAATACAAGTACATGGTGATCAGAGGAGAGCTAATACAAGTATATGGGGATCAGAGGAGCTAATATAAGTACATGGGGATCAGAGGAGAGCTAATACAAGTACATGGGGATCAGAGGAGCCAATACAAGTACATGGTGATCAGAGGAGAGCTAATACAAGTACATGGGGATCAGAGGAGAGCTAATACAAGTACATGGGGACCAGAGGAGAGCTAATACAAGTACATGGGGACCAGAGGAGAGCTAATACAAGTACATAGGGATCAGAGGAGACAATACAAGTACATGGGGATCGGAGGAGAGCTAATACAAGTACTTGGGGATCAGAGGAGAGCTAATACAAGTACATGGGGATCAGAGGAGAGGTAATACAAGTACATGGGGATCAGAGGAGAGGTAATACAAGTACATGGGGACCAGAGGAGAGCTAATACAAGTACATGGGGATCAGAGGAGAGCTAATACAAGTACATGGGGATCAGAGGAGACAATATAAGTACATGGGGATCAGAGGAGACAATACAAGTACATGGTGATCAGAGGAGAGCTAATACAAGTATATGGGGATCAGAGGAGCTAATATAAGTACATGGGGATCAGAGGAGAGCTAATACAAGTACATGGGGATCAGAGGAGACAATACAAGTACATGGTGATCAGAGGAGAGCTAATACAAGTACATAGGGATCAGAGGAGAGCTAATACAAGTACATGGGGATCAGAGGAGACAATACAAGTACATGGGGATCAGAGGAGAGGTAATACAAGTACATGGGCATCAGAGGAGAGCTAATACAAGTACATGGGGATCAGAGGAGACAATACAAGTACATGGGGATCAGAGGAGAAAATACAAGTACATGGCGATCAGAGGAGACAATACAAGTACATGGGGATCAGAGGAGACAATACAAGTACATGGGGATCAGAGGAGACAATACAAGTACATGGGGATCAGAGGAGACAATACAAGTACATGGTGATCAGAGGAGAGCTAATACAAGTACATGGGGATCAGAGGAGAGGTAATACAAGTACATGGGGATCAGAGGAGAGGTAATACAAGTACATGGGGATCAGAGGAGAGCTAATACAAGTACATGAGGATCAGAGGAGAGGTAATACAAGTACATGGGGATCAGAGGAGAGCTAATACAAGTATATGGGGGATCAGAGGAGAGCTAATACAAGTACATGGAGATCAGAGGAGAGCTAATACAAGTACATGGAGATCAGAGGAGAGCTAATACAAGTACATGGAGATCAGAGGAGCCAATACAAGTACATGGGGATCAGAGGAGAGCTAATACAAGTACATGGGGATCAGAGGAGACAATACAAGTACATGGAGATCAGAGAAGCCAATACAAGTACATGGGGATCAGAGGAGAGCTAATACAAGTACATGGGGATCAGAGGAGAGCTAATACAAGTACATGGGGATCAGAGGAGAGCTAATACAAGTACATGGGGATCAGAGGAGACAATACAAGTACATGGGGATCAGAGGAGAGCTAATACAAGTACATGGGGATCAGAGGAGAGCTAATACAAGTACATGCGGATCAGAGGAGAGCTAATACAAGTACATGGGGATCAGAGGAGAGCTAATACAAGTACATGGGGATCAGAGGAGACAATACAAGTACATGGGGATCAGAGGAGAGCTAATACAAGTACATGGGGATCAGAGGAGAGCTAATACAAGTACATGGGGATCAGAGGAGAGCTAATACAAGTACATGGGGATCAGAGGAGAGCTAATACAAGTACATGGGGATCAGAGGAGAGCTAATACAAGTACATGGGGATCAGAGGAGAGCTAATACAAGTACATGGGGATCAGAGGAGAGCTAATACAAGTACATGGGGATCAGAGGAGACAATACAAGTACATGGAGATCAGAGAAGCCAATACAAGTACATGGGGATCAGAGGAGAGCCAATACAAGTACATGGGGATCAGAGGAGAGCTAATACAAGTACATGGAGATCAGAGGAGCCAATACAAGTACATGGGGATCAGAGGAGAGCTAATACAAGTACATGGGGATCAGAGGAGAGCTAATACAAGTACATGGGGATCAGAGGAGACAATACAAGTACATGGAGATCAGAGAAGCCAATACAAGTACATGGGGATCAGAGGAGAGCTAATACAAGTACATGGGGATCAGAGGAGAGCTAATACAAGCATATGGGGATCAGAGGAGAGCTAATACAAGTATATGGAGATCAGAGGAATACAATGGAGAATGACCCCCATAGGGGAAACGTAACACTGACACCTGGTGGTCACATTAGTGTGAAAAATAGAAAACCAACCATATAATTCACATCCCGTGTTCCTGTAAATGAGGGCCGTGGTAGTCTCTGACGGAGGTCACTAGGAGGTTCAAACTGAGGACCTTCAGAGTTTCTAAGGCCCCTTGGAGTCTCTAAATAAGGATCATGGCAGTCTCTAACTGAGGTTCCCAAGAGGTTCTGATGTCCCTAAGAGGTTCTAACTGAGGACCATATCAGTCTCTGAGGATCCTAGCAGTCTCTAACTGAGGCCCCTAGCGGGTACTAACTAGGTTCACTAGGAGCTTCTAACCGAAGGCAATGGCAGTCTCTAACTGAGGTCCCTGACAGGAACTAAAAACGGTCCCTAGGAGGTTTTAATGGAGGACCCTAGCAGTCTCTGAGGACCTTAGTAAACTAACTGAGAACCAAAGCAGTCCCTAGATCCCTAGGAGTCTCTGAGGTCCCTAGAAGTCTCTTACTGAGGTCACTAGGAGTCTCTGAGGTCCCTAGCAGTCTCTTACCGAGGTCCCTAGCAGGCACTAACTACGGTCCCTAGGAAGTTCTAATGGAGGTCCCTAGCAGTCTCTGAGGTCCCTAGGAGTCTCTGAGGTCCCTAGCAGTCTCTGAGGTCCCTAGAAGTCTCTGAGGCCCCTAGCAGTCTCTTACTGAGGTTCCCTAGCGGGTACTAACTAGGTCCACTAGAAGGTTCTAACCGAAGGCAATGGCAGTCTCTAATTGAGATCCCTAAAAGGAACTAACTACGGTCCCTAGGAGGTTTTAATGGAGGACCCTAGCAGTCTCTGAGGACCTTAGTAAACTAACTGAGAACCAAAGTTGTCTCTAGATCCCTAGGAGTCTCTGAGGTCCCTAGCAGTGTCTAACTGAGGTCCCTAGGAGTCTCTGAGGTCCCTAGCTGTCTCTTACCGAGGTCCCTAGCAGGCACTAACTAAGGTCACTAGGAGGTTCTAACTGAGGACGATGGCAGTCTCTAACTAAGGTCCCTGGTGGGCACAAACTACGGTCCCTAAGAAGTTCTAATGGAGGACCCTAGCAGTCTCTGAGGACCTTAGTAGACTCTAACTGAGGACCAAAGCAGTCCCTAGATCCCTAGGAGTCTCTGAGGTCCCAAGCAGTCTCTTACTGAGGTCCCCAGCGGTCTCTGAGGTCCCTAGCTGTCTTTTTCTGAGGTCCCTGGGAGTCTCTGAGATCCCTAGCAGTTTTTAACTGAGGACCTTAAGAGTTTCTAAGGCCCCTTGGAATCTCTAATTTTCTAACTGAGGTCATTTGGAGTTTCTAGTTGGGGAACATAGCAGTCTCTAAATGAGGACCACAGCAGACTCAACCTTGGTTCCCTTGGAGTTTCTAACTAAGAACCATAGCAGTCTCTAACTGAGGTCCCTAGGAGTCTCTAAGGTCCCGAGCTGTCTCTATCTGAGGACCGTACGAGCTTCTAAGGTCCCTTAGGGTCTCTATATGAGAACCATAGCAGTCTCTGAGGTCCCTTAGAGTCTCTGAAGACCCTACCAGTCTCTAATTGAGATCCCCTTTCTAAGTGGGGTCCCTTGGAGTGTCTAATTGATGATCATAGCAGTCTCTAAATGAGGACCATAGTAGTAATTAACTGAGGACCATAGCAGTCTCTAACTTGGTTCCCTTGCAGTTTCTAACTGAGAACCATAGCATCTTTTAGCTGAGGTCACTAGGCGTTCTTGAGGTCCCTGGCAGTCTCTAGTTGATGACCATAGCAGTCTCTAACTTAGGACCATAGCAGCCTCTATCTGAGGTCCCTAGCAGTTTCTAACTGACGACCATAGCAGTCTCTAACTGCAGTCCCTAGGAGTGTCTTAGAACCCTAGCAGTCGCTAGCTGAGGTCCCCAGGGGTCTCTAGCTTAGGCGTTTCTCAGGTCCATTGGAGTCTCTAAATAAGGACCATAACAGTGAGTCTCTTACTGAGGACCCTACCAGTCTCTGAGAACCATAGCAGTCTCTGAGGACCCTTGTAGTCTCTAACTGAGGACTCTTGGAATCTCTAACTTATAATCATAGCAGTCTCAAAATGAGGACCACAGCAGTTAATAACTGAGGACCATGGCAGCTTCCAGCTGAAGTCCCTAGGAGTCTCTGATGTATCTGACAGTCTATAACTGATGACAGAAGCAGTCTCGAACTGGAGTCCCTAGGAGTTTCTATGAACCCTAGCAGTCTCTAGCTGAGGTCCCTAGGAGTCTCTACCTTGGGACCATAGCAGCCTCTATCTGATGATCATAGCCGTCTCTAACTGAGGTCACTTGGAATCTCTAGCTGAAGACCCTAGCAGTCTCTAACTGAGGACCTTATGAGTTTCAAAGGTCCCTTGGAGTCTCTAAATAAGGACCATAGCAGTCCCTAACTGAGGTCCCTTGTAGTTTCTAACTGAGAACCTTTGGAGTCTCTAACTGATGATCACGGCAGTCTCTAACTGAGGAACCTTGGAATCTCTAGCTGAAGACCTTTGGAGTCTCCAACTGATGATCATAGCAGTCTTTAAATGAGGACCATAGTAGTCATTAACTGATGACTATAGCAGTCTGTTAGGACCATAGCAGTCTCTAGCTGGGGACCATAGCAGTCTCTAGCTGGGGACCATAGCAGTCTGTAAGGACCATATCAGTCTCTAGCTGGGGACCATAGCAGTCCGTGAGGACCATAGCAGTCTCTGGCTGGGGACCATAGCAGTCTCTAGCTGGGGACCATAGCAGTCTCTAGCTGGGGACCATAGCAGTCTCTAGCTGGGGACCTTAGCAGTCTCTGAGGACCATAGCCGTCTCTAGCTGGGGACCCTAGCAGTCTCTGAGGACCCTAGCAGTCTCTAGCTAGGGACCATAGCAGTCTCCGCGGACCAAAGCAGTCTCTAGCTGGGGACCATATCAGTCTCTGGGGACCGTATCGGTCTCTAGCTGGGGACCGTATCAGTCTCTAGCTGGGGACTGTATCAGTCTGTGAGGACCATAGCAGTCAGAGGACCATAGCAGTCTCTAGCTGGGGACACTAGCAGTCTCTGGGGACCATAGCAGTGTCCGATGACCCTAGCAGTCTCTGAGGACCCTAGCAATCTCTGGAGACCATAGCAGTCTCTGATGACCCTAGCAGTCTCTGAGGACCCTAGCAGTCTCAGATGACCCTAGCAGTCTCTGAGGACCCGAGCAGTCTCTGAGAACCCTAGCAGTCTCTGAGAACCCTAGCAGTCTCTGAGGACCCTAGCAGTCTCTGAGGACCCTAGCAGTCTCTGATGACCCTAGCAGTCTCTGAGGACCCAAGCAGTCTCTGAGAACCCTAGCAGTCTCTGAGGATCCTAGCAGTCTCTGATGACCCTAGCAGTCTCCGAGGACCCTAGCAGTCTCCGATGACCCTAGCAGTCTCCGATGACCCTAGCAGTCTCCGATGACCCTAGCAGTCTCTGAGGACCCTACCAGTCTCTGAGAAACATAGCAGTCTCTGAGGACTCTTGTAGTTTCTAACTGAGGACTCGGAGTCTCCAACTGATAATCATAGCAGTCTCAAAATGAGGACCACAGCAGTTAATAACTGAGGACCATGGCAGCTTCCAGCTGAAGTCCCTAGGAGTCTCTGATGTATCTGACAGTCTATAACTGATGACAGAAGCAGTCGCAAACTGGAGTCCCTAGCAGTTTCTATGAACCCTAGCAGTTTCTAGCTGAGGTCCCTAGGAGTCTCTACCTTGGGACCAAAGCAGCCTCTATCTGATGATCATAGCCGTCTCTAACTGAGGTCACTTGGAATCTCTAGTTGAAGACCCTAGCAGTCTCTAACTGAGGACCTTCAGAGTTTCGAAGGTCCCTTGGAGTCTCTGAATAAGGACCATATGCCTACATACTTTTTGCTAATAGGTGTACAAAAAAAAAAAAAAAAAAAAGATTGGTTGAACCCACAAGTGCTTTTTTACCGCTACTATTCCTTTATATTGTCTGTTCCTACATGGAACTTTTATTGAAGGATTTTGTGGACTTTCCAGTAAAGTACGCGGGTTTGAACCTCGGTGTCCCCACCAGGGAGATCTGGTTATCCCGGGGTCACAAAGATAGAAAGTGATGAGAAAGTCCAAGTGTTAGAGGGCAATTGTACTTTTTATCTATCACCCTAAAATCCGATAAAGTAGATGGGAAACAAAGTGTTGCAGTTGTCACCAGAACAAGAGTAAGGGGGGATTCCTCCATTGGGGACATCAGTGACAACTGACAGGGGAGTTCCCTTAATTTAGAGAGATTTCCTCTCACTTCCTGAAAAGAAAGTGAAGAGAGATTTTCCCCAGTGGGGACACGCAAAAAAACAAAAAACAAAAACCTATATAACTATACACTTCATTAACCACTTCAAGGGGGGGGGGGGTAAATCTTCCAGAGCTGAAGTGGTTAACATAAGAACAGGACTGTGGGATTTGTTAGTAAAGGATGGTAAGAAATTAGTAATATATTAAAATGGTATGAAAAAAAAAAAGAGGAAATAATAGGCTGCATAGAAAGATATATTGATGAAAAAAAGGGGTTAATATGAAAGTGGCAGTGCTAAAAAAAAAAAAAAAAATGTAATTTAAAAACATAATTAAATAGAAGGAAATAAATTCAACAATAGCAATAATAACAACAATAATGATGCCTAAGAATATAATGGTGATAATAACAACAATATTTTAATAGTGATGATGATGAATGATGTATTAATAATAATAACAAAACAAAATGTAAAAAAAATAAATAAAAAATATATATATATATATATATATATATATATATATATATATAAAAATAAAATAAAATAAAATAATAATAATAAAAATAATAATAACAACAATAATAATAATAATGAATAATGATAATAGCAATCACATTGGGGATCCAGCAGGTGGCAGCAGAGAGGCGGGTCACCTGACTCAGTATGTAGAGCGGGTGGGGACTACACTTCCCATGATTTCTGGCGGCGGTGAGGCCGGATATCCGGCGCGGAGGAGGGGTGACGTGTCTCTCAGTTCGGTGATCTGTAGATTGGAGTCACTCGGAGTCAGGAGAGGAGAAAGGTGAGGAGGTGTTTCAGGGGCCCCTGTTAGCTGACTGACCATTCATATCTAGGGGCCCCTTCTGTATAGTTATAGGGCCCCTCATATATAATACTTCATTCATTATTCGGCTCCTGTGTACCAACTTTCCTATCCAGGGGCCACTTTCAGGGCCCATTCTGGGGCCCCTTTTACATGAGCTCAGTGTACATTACTGGTTATTGGGGCCCCCTCACCGTATCCCCCTGTCTATGGTGACCCCCATTTATTATGTGTATTTTCTGCCTATTATTTCTGGGGGGCCCCCCTCCCCCGGTCATTACTAGTGATGGGGAGCCTCTTGTGTGTGTGGAGGCTGCCCGGGGGCCCCATTTGTTGTTGGTAGTCGGGGGCCCTGTACATCTGCTACCTACCAGTGGCCCCTCTGTGTTTTGGTGATTTCCCCTTTTATTAGGGGCCCCCAGTGCTCAGTATTGGGGTGCTTTGAGCAGCTGGGGGCAGTTCTGTAGCCTATACTGAACCCGGGGGGGGGTGGACAGTGTCGCTTCACCCCGACCTGAGCACCCCCCGGGGGGGGGGTGGGCAGTGTCGCTTCACCCTGACCTGAGCACCCCCCCGGGGGGGTGGGCAGTGTCGCTTCACCCCGACCTGAGCACCCCCCCGGGCAGGGGGTGGGCAGTGTCGCTTCACCCCGACCTGAGCACCCCCCCCCCGGAGTGGGCGGGCAGTGTCGCTTCACCCCGACCTGGGCACCCCCCCCCGGAGTGGGAGGGCAGTGTCGCTTTACCCTGACCTGAGCACCCCCCCCGGAGTGGGAGGGCAGTGTCGCTTTACCCCGTCCCGACCTGAGCACCCCCCCCGGAGTGGGCGGGCAGTGTCGCTTTACCCTGACCTGAGCACCCCCCCCCCGGAGTGGGCGGGCAGTGTCGCTTTAGCTTTACCCTGACCTGAGCACCCCCCCCCCCCGGAGTGGGCGGGCAGTGTCGCTTTACCCCGACCTGAGCACCCCCCCGAAGTGGGTGGGCAGTGTTGCCTTACCCCGACCTGAGCCGTGGGGGGGGGGGTGGGCAGTGTTGCCTTACCCCGACCTGAGCCCTGGGGGGGGGGGTGGGCAGTGTTGCCTTACCCCGACCTGAGCCCTGGGGGGGGGGTGGGCAGTGTTGCCTTACCCCGACCTGAGCCCTGGGGGGGGGTGGGCAGTGTTGCCTTACCCCGACCTGAGCCCTGGGGGGGGGGGGGTGGGCAGTGTTGCCTTACCCCGACCTGAGCCCTGGGGGGGGGGTGGGCAGTGTTGCCTTACCCCGACCTGAGCCCTGGGGGGGGGGGGGTGGGCAGTGTTGCCTTACCCCGACCTGAGCCCTGGGCGGGGGGGGTGGGCAGTGTTGCCTTACCCCGACCTGAGCCCTGGGGGGGGGGTGGGCAGTGTTGCCTTACCCCGACCTGAGCCCTGGGGGGGGGGGGTGGGCAGTGTTGCCTTACCCCGACCTGAGCCCTGGGGGGGGGGGTGGGCAGTGTTGCCTTACCCCGACCTGAGCCCTGGGGGGGGGGGTGGGCAGTGTTGCCTTACCCCGACCTGAGCCCTGGGGGGGGGGTGGGCAGTGTTGCCTTACCCCGACCTGAGCCCTGGGGGGGGGGGTGGGCAGTGTTGCCTTACCCCGACCTGAGCCCTGGGGGGGGGGGTGGGCAGTGTTGCCTTACCCCGACCTGAGCCCTGGGGGGGGGGGGGTGGGCAGTGTTGCCTTACCCCGACCTGAGCCCTGGGGGGGGGGGGTGGGCAGTGTTGCCTTACCCCGACCTGAGCCCTGGGGGGGGGGGTGGGCAGTGTTGCCTTACCCCGACCTGAGCCCTGGGGGGGGGGGTGGGCAGTGTTGCCTTACCCCGACCTGAGCCCTGGGGGGGGGGGGTGGGCAGTGTTGCCTTACCCCGACCTGAGCCCTGGGGGGGGGAGGTGGGCAGTGTTGCCTTACCCCGACCTGAGCCCTGGGGGGGGGGGGGGTGGGCAGTGTTGCCTTACCCCGACCTGAGCCCTGGGGGGGGGGGTGGGCAGTGTTGCCTTACCCCGACCTGAGCCCTGGGGGGGGGGGTGGGCAGTGTTGCCTTACCCCGACCTGAGCCCTGGGGGGGGGGGGGGGCGGGCAGTGTTGCCTTACCCCCGACCTGAGCCCTGGGGGGGGGGTGGGCGGGCAGTGTTGCCTTACCCCGACCTGAGCCCTGGGGGGGGGGTGGGCGGGCAGTGTTGCCTTACCCCGACCTGAGCCCTGGGGGGGGGTGGGCGGGCAGTGTTGCCTTACCCCGACCTGAGCCCTGGGGGGGGTGGGCGGGCAGTGTTGCCTTACCCCGACCTGAGCCCTGGGGGGGGGGTGGGCGGGCAGTGTTGCCTTACCCCGACCTGAGCCCTGGGGGGGGTGGGCGGGCAGTGTTGCCTTACCCCGACCTGAGCCCTGGGGGGGGGGGGTGGGCGGGCAGTGTTGCCTTACCCCGACCTGAGCCCTGGGGGGGGGGGTGGGCGGGCAGTGTTGCCTTACCCCGACCTGAGCCCTGGGGGGGGGGGTGGGCGGGCAGTGTTGCCTTACCCCGACCTGAGCCCTGGGGGGGGGGGTGGGCAGGCAGTGTTGCCTTACCCCGACCTGAGCCCTGGGGGGGGGGTGGGCAGGCAGTGTTGCCTTACCCCGACCTGAGCCCTGGGGGGGGGGGTGGGCAGGCAGTGTTGCCTTACCCCGACCTGAGCCCTGGGGGGGGGGGTGGGCAGGCAGTGTTGCCTTACCCCGACCTGAGCCCTGGGGGGGGGTGGGCAGGCAGTGTTGCCTTACCCCGACCTGAGCCCTGGGGGGGGGGCAGTGTTGCCTTACCCCGACCTGAGCCCTGGGGGGGGGGCAGTGTTGCCTTACCCCGACCTGAGCCCTGGGGGGGGGGGGTGGGCAGGCAGTGTTGCCTTACCCCGACCTGAGCCCTGGGGGGGGGGTGGGCAGGCAGTGTTGCCTTACCCCGACCTGAGCCCTGGGGGGGGGGGCAGTGTTGCCTTACCCCGACCTGAGCCCTGGGGGGGGGGGCAGTGTTGCCTTACCCCGACCTGAGCCCTGGGGGGGGGGGTGGGCAGGCAGTGTTGTCTTACCCCGACCTGAGCCCTGGGGGGGGGGTGGGCAGGCAGTGTTGCCTTACCCCGACCTGAGCACCCTGGGGGAGGCAGTGTCAGCAGTCAGTAGCATACCCTGAAATGACACATCAGCCTAACCTTGGTGGGAGGAGGGGGAGGCCAGGGACTCTCTGATATCAATCCTACCAGATGGGAATCCTGAAAGGTTGTTTGTTTTTCTTCCCCAAATGAAGAAATAATTTGGGGGAATTTGTAGTTTGTTACATTTTGTAACTTTTTATTCAGATTTGTGTCATTTTATGGAGAGAATCCCGATCCATAGAGATCACTGAGATCCCACTCCAGGACTGGGATTCTGAGAAAGTGACGATTATTTTCAGCCGATTCCAATGAAATCTGAGCATTCCAGTCACATGACTACAGAGACCCCCCCCCCCCATCCTTCGGCCCTCCAGCTGTTGCAGAACTACAAGTCCCAACATGCCTCTGCCTGAGGGAGTCATGCTTGTAACTGTCAGCCTTGCAATGCTTCATGGGACTTGTAGTTCCGCAACAGCTGGAGGGCTGCCAGGTTGACACCTGTGGGTTAAAGCTTTGTGAATGGAGCCTGTAATCGGGGGCGGAGCTTGAAGCAGAACTCCACCCCCTCAATCACCCCGGGCTGTTTGTAATCCTCATTAGTAATTCGATGGGAAGGGAGATTAGATTTACTTGTTTTATACTTCTTGTTTTTACATTTCTTCAGTCACTACCTGGTTTCTGGCCTAGGCCAAAATGATGTCATACATCCCCAGGAGTCTTCTTGGAAGAAGGGATTTCCCAGCTAAGCACACCCTGCGTGCCTGAGCTAAAGGCAGATGAGTTCCAGGTAGTACTCAAGATGGCCAGAAATGTCGTCCTCCCCCTTTTTTGTGGCTTTAACGGGATCTCCCGTCCAAACGGGAGACCCGAGCGACCAGCCGGCACTTCCAGCTAGCCGGACAAAGCCGGGATTGGCTGTTCATTATAGGAACCTTGAAGCGATGACATCACTTCTAATTTACCTGGACGTCATCAGCGCCAATTTTCGAAAAACAAAAGCGTTAAAAAAAAAAAAGAAGATCTTGGCGTTTTTGAATGCTTTCAATTGCAGAGGAGGGATTTGGGGTCTTATAGATGCCTCCATAAAGAGGACCTGTCACTTCCTATTACTGTCACTAGAATGTGTAGGCAACGGCCAGAGAAAAAGGAGAGAGTAAGAAACTGTAAAAGGAGAGTTAGTTTCTTACTCTTTTTACTCCCTTTTTACAGTTTGTTAAAGGGAGTAAAAAGAGAGTAAGAAGCTGTCAAAGGGTGTAAAAAGAGAGAGTAACAAACTGTAAAAGGGAGTTACAAACTGTAAGAGAGTAAGAAACTGTAAAAGGGAGTAAAACTGTAGGGAGTTACTCTCTGTTACTCTTACAGTTTGTAACTCCCTTTTACAGTTTGTTACTCTCTCTTTTTACTCCCTTTTACAGTTTCTTACTCTTACAGTTTGTAAAACTGTAAAAGGAGAGAGTAAGAAACTGTAAAAGGGAGTAAAAAGAGAGAGAGTAACAAACTGTAAAAGGGAGTAAAAAGAGTTAGTTTCTTACACTCTTTTTACTCCTTTTTTTTTTTTTTTTTTACTCCCTTTTACAGTTTCTTAAACGGCGTAAAGAGAGTAAGAAACTGTAAGAGGAGAGAGTAAGAAACTGTAAGAGGGAGTACAAAGAGTAAAAAAAGGGAGTAAGAACTAAAAGTAAATTTCTCTAGTCGTCTGTCCAGGACAGCACTAGAGAGATGGGCTCCACCTCCAGAGGCAGGAAACGCATCATACCAATCTTTAAAGGGCGGCTTCCGTCCCTCGTCCTCAGTCTTTGTGTTTCCTCCACCGGAGGAGGAGGCTGGATGGAGCTCTCCTTCCCCTAAGCCGAGGCAGACTGCTCGAGGAAGGGGGAAGGAGGTCTGCGATACTTGGAAGGTGGCAGGCTTTGTTGGATCCCCCGGTCAGGCTGCAGTGAAGCTGGTACCGGCGCAATCCTCCGGTATAGCCCGAGGAGGGCTGACGTTCCCCGCAGGACATCCTGGCATCTGCCGGCCAGTTACTGTGGTCTCTGGCGTGGGTGTTCAGCGGGGGGCGGGCGTAGGCCTCGAGTTCCGGCCTGTGGAACGCAGGAGGAGGGCGGGGACTTCTGGCGCAACACTTCCGGTTCCGGGGCGAGCGTGGACGCTGGGGCCATGGCGGGAATTAAAAAAAAACCGCCGGCCACAAGATAGACGGTTCCTTGAAGATGATCCAGCAGCTGACTACAGAGGTAGGAGACAGCATGGAGACAATGGAACCAGGTGGCAGTGGTGCCGGCCCAGCTCAGGTAGGCAGACACTGGGGTGCCCTGGACCTACAGGGCTGGGGAAGGAGGGGAAAAAAGGGGAAATACCCCCCCTCCTTCAGCGACAGGATCCGGGCTAAAGAGCCATGTGAATCCTGTCAGCGGCTGGTGGGGGTGCACATCGGTGTGGTGAAGGTACAATCCCCGATTGTCTAAAAGGTTTCTGACTACTTGCCCTGGTTTCTTCTCTCCTTCTCTTTCCCAGGCTCAGCCTAAAGACCCGGAGAGGTCAAGGGGGAAGAAGAGGTGTCCGTCATGTACGAACAAACTAAAGGAGGGATGGAGCAAGCCCCTTTGTAAACCTTGTATTGACAAATTGGTTTACAAGGAGGCAACAGGGGCATGTAAAGAACTAATTGCTGGGGTGCAGGAAGAAATGAAGACCATTAAATCAATGCTGGCAAGCCTTGAAACCCCAAAACCACCAGCTGCAGCCCCCCCTGATTCGGCCCCAGAGGTGGGTGACGCATCAGACGGAGGGGAACCAGATTCCTTGGATGAGCTAAGTGAGGCGGCTTCATCCAGAGATATTCCGAGCCAGGGGACAAGTTCGCCCAGATACAGGCTCTCACTCGAGGAGGTGGATGCCTTATTAGGGGTGATATATGAGACTCTCGATATCAAAGAAGAGCAGGCTTCCTTGTCCTTGCATGACCAGATGTACCAAACCCTGAAAGAGGGTCAGAACAGGGTATTTCCGGTACATAGTACACTGGCAGATTCTATTAGAAAGGAATGGCGGGAACCAGAGAAAAAATTGTTTTTTCCCAAAAGTCTGAAGAGGAGATTTCCCTTCAGTGAGGATTCCTCCTGTATCTGGAACAAAGTGCCCAAAGTGGATGCAGCCTTTTCCCAGTGTTCCAAGTCTACAGACCTCGCCTTTGAGGACATGGGTGTCCTTAAGGAACCTATGGACAAAAGGATGGAGGTACTGCTGAAAAGGTCATGGGAAGTAGCCATAGTTTAAAGCCAGCAATGGCTACAACAACTATAGTGGCTCGTAACTTGGAGGTCTGGCTGGACCAGCTGCAAAACCATCTGGAAAGTGGGACCTCCAGGAAGGAGATTCTTGATTCCCTGCCTATGCTACACAAGGTGGCGGGCTATATGGCGGACGCATCCGCGGAGTCGGTCAAGCTATCGGCAAAGACCACTGCCTTAATCAATTCCTCACGCAGGGCTTCATGGCTAAAGTCCTGGTCGGGAGACCCGGCATCAAAAATCAGACTGTGGCATCCCATTTGAAGGAGACCTTTTGTTCGGGCAAGATCTAGAGAAAGTGCTAGACCGTACTGCCGACAAGAAAAAGGCCTTCCCGGTCAAAAATAAAAGGGTTCAGGGGAAACGTTTTTTTCGTCCCCAAGGACAAAGGCCGATTCAGGGGCAGGCTCCTAAGGGGTCGACCTCTGGGAAGCAGTGGGGAAAGGGTAAGCAGAAAGGTGTCCTGTTTTCCTCTCCTAAAAAGACCACCAAATCCCAGTGACTTGGTTCCAGTGGGAGGGAGATTGGGGCAGTTCCTCCCACAGTGGGAAAAGACTACCCCAAATACATTTATTCGGAGGATAATCAGGGAAGGCTATCGAATTCAGTTCAGGGGCACTCCGCCCACAAGAACGTTCGTAACCTCTCCGCCCAGGGATTTTCAGAAAAAGACAGCCTTGCTGTCACAAATAGGCGACTTGGTAGACCAGGGGGTTCTTATCCCAGTGCCACAGCAGGAGATAAACCTAGGTTTCTACTCGCATGTTTTCATAGTGAGAAAACCGTCGGGCAATTTCCGTCTAATATTAAATCTGAAATCACTAAACAAATGGGTGGCTTACAGAAAATTTCGGATGGAGACAATCCTTTCGGTGAAGTCAATTCTTCCCCCGGATTGTTTCTTGGCCTCCCTCGATTTGAGGGATGCCTACTTACACGTCCCCTATCCATCCGGAATCTCAAAAGTTTTTAAGGGTAGCAATCAGATGGGGAAAGCAGGTCCGACATTTTCAATTCAGGGCCCTGCCATTCGGCCTGTCTTCATCCCCCAGAATATTTACAAAAATTTTGGCGGAGGCACTGGCCCCCCTGAGACTGGAAGGGATATCAGTCATCCCTTACCTGGACGACCTTTTATTTTTTGCACCCTCCGCGCTCCAACTGCAAGAGGATCTACGGGTGGCCATATCCTTTTTGGAAAAACTGGGGTGGTTAATAAATTGGGAGAAGTCAAACCTAACCCCGACACAGGTCCTGCAGTACTTGGGCTTCCTAGTAAACTCAGTGACGCAGAAAATTTATCTCACAGCGGAGAAAGTAAAAAAGGTAAAGGCTACGGCAGCCTTCCTTCAAAACAATCTGGCAATTTCTATCCGCTCAGCCATGTCGGGTTTGGGTGTCCTGATGGCAACAATCCCTGCGGTACCATGGGCAAGAGCCCATTTCAGGTGTCTTCGGGCAAATATTCTGAACAACTGGGACGGAACGCAGGAGTCGTTGGACGCGACCTTCCACCTATCCCCAAAGACCAAAAGGTCTCTTTGGTGGTGGAGGGACGAAGAGAACCTAGTGCAGGGTCTGTTTTGGTCTCTTCCGGTGTCAGTCCGAATAACCACGGACGCCAGTGCCTGGGGCTGGGGGGCCCATTGGGGATCAAAGGTAGCCCAAGGGCGCTGGGAAAACGTGCAGTCCCAAAGGTCAGCCAATTGGAGGGAGTTGCAAGCAATCTGGGAAGCCCTAAGGGCATTTGTCGCGGAGCTGAAAAATCACCACGTACAGGTCCTCTCAGACAGTGTGGTAGCAGTCTCATATTTAAACAAGCAAGGAGGAACAAGGTGTCCATCCTTAATCAAGATAGCGAGCGCTATCTTGGCCTGGGCAGAAAAAAATCTGAAGTCCATATCCGCGGTCCATCTGAAGGGAGTGGACAATTGCCTGGCGGACTTTCTGAGCCGACACCAAGTGTGCGAATCAGAGTGGTCGCTAAACAGGGAGGTCTTCCAACTAATAATAGAGAAATGGGGTATTCCCGAAGTGGACTTGTTTGCCAACAGGTCGAATGCCAAAGTTCCAGCTTACTTTTCGATAGAAAGAGAAATAGGGGCCAAAGGGATAGATGCCCTAGCCCAGAAGTGGCCGTTTCATCTATGTTACGCCTTTCCCCCGTTCAAACTTATTCCTCTTGTCCTGAGGAAATTTGTGCAGGAACACACCACAATGATCCTAGTGGTCCCGTATTGGCCAAAGAGGCCTTGGTTTTCCATACTGTTACGCCTGACAGCGGAACCCCCCCTCATGTTGCCCGTAAGGAAGGATCTGCTATCCCAGGGCCCAGTCCTATTATCCAAGGTTCAGACCCTGAAGCTGTCAGCCTGGTGTCTGAAGAGAGTCTCCTGAAGTCTAAGGGGCTCTCGGATAGGGTAGTAAACACCATTCTTTCTAGTAGAAAGAAGGTTACCCAAGCGATTTATGTTAAAGTTTGGAAAAAAAAAAATTTGTTCTTGGTTGGATACCAAAAAGGTGTCTGCAAGTATCCCAGCCATCTTGGAGTTTTTACAAGATGGTGCGGATAAAGGACTGGCCATTAGTACACTAAAAGTACAGGTATCGGCCTTGTCAGTTTTTTTAGAGCGACCCCTGGCTATAGACCCGCTAGTGAGCAGGTTCTTCAAGGGGTTAGCCAGAATTAGACCCATTCCATTTAAAGTCCTGCCAAAATGGGACCTGACGACAGTGTTGCAGGGTTGGGCTAAATGGTCACAAGAGAAAGAGCTGTCCCTAAAATGGGTCACGCTCAAAGCTGTCTTTCTAGTGGCCATAACCACTGCGAGACGCATTAGTGAGCTGCAGGCACTTTCCATTAAGGAGCCTTTTCTACAAGTTTTTGAAGACAGGCTGGTATTACGGACAGACCCAGGTTTTTTGCCCAAAGTGGTGTCAAAGTTCCATAGGGCTCAAGAAATGGTTTTACCTTCCTTTTTTGGGTCCCCAACCAGTCTAAGGGAGACAGAATTCCACAATCTGGACGTGAGAGCCTGTGTCTTACAATATCTGGAGTTGTCCAAAAACATTAGGAAATCCAATGCTCTATTTATTTTGCATTCGGGAAAAAAATTGGGGTTTCAAGCTTCAAAAGGCACAATCGCAAGATGGATTAGGCAGGCTATTGTGGAAGCTTACAAAATCTTAGGAAAGGAATGCCCTTTTTCCCCCATGGCTCACTCCACACGGGCA
>CM055126.1:59639262-59665185 GCA_029206835.1 Rana muscosa | reverse complement strand
TCCTCCTCCCCCCCTTCCTTCCTCCTCCCTCCCCCCTTCCTTTCCCTTCTTCCTTCCTCTCCCCCTCCCCTTCCTTCCTTCCTCCCTCCCCCCTTCCTTCTTCCTCCTCCCTCCCCCCTTCCTTCCTTCCTCCCTCCCCCCTCCTTCCTTCCTTCCTCCCTCCCCCCCCTTCCTTCCTTCCTTCTCCCCCCCCTTCCTTCCTTTTCCTTCTCCGCCCCCTTCTTTTCCTTCTCGCCCCCCCTTCTTTTCCTTCTCGCCCCCCCTTCCTTTTCCTTCTCTTCTATGACGTGTTCAGCTGATCATCAGGAATTGAAGATTTAACAGGCCAGGGAGTCTAACCCCCATCCACACCGGAGCTTCACTGTAATGATCTAATATTGTGTTCTCTCTTTGTAGGGCCGTAGTGGAGACGGTACATCGGTTGGATCTTATTATTAACAACAAGACCGCCTATCAGGAAGTCTTCAAACCGGAGAATATCAGTTTACGCAACAAGTAAGTGGGAGGCTAAAATCCTTCACCATCCACGCTGAGAAGGAAGCAGTGCCTGCATATGTAATGGGCACAAATGGCTGCCGCCTTGTATACATATATATTGACAAGCCGTACACAGAGGTGAGGCGTTAAAGGGTTAGCTCACCTTTACAGAAAAAATGTAAAGGTGAATTAACAGACCCCCCCCCCCCCCGTCCTGAATAATGGAGAGACGCCGCTGCAGTTGAGATGGACCAGCCTCTCCACAATGCTTACAATTCAAGAAGAAACTGCCTCACACCACAGGAAGTCCGTACACCACAGGAAGTCCTTACACCATTTATTGTCACACCACAGGAAGTCCTTACACCATTTATTGTATACTCTTCAAAACCAAGCAACACAACCAGGACACAAAGGCTAAGATCAAGTGTAGTATTTGTTCTTATCAGTTGACATAGGAGGCGCTGTGCTGCTCACAAAGGGGAGGGCTATGCAAATCCTCTGGCGTAATAGTATCTAGATGTCAGACTCGGCAGGGGGCCGAACCTGGCGCTCCTCGGTATTGGAGGCTAGTACTTGGTTGAGTCTGAGCAGGCCAGAAGGGTGCTCCTGGTGGGGATGGGTGCTGCGCTGGGTCTGGTAGAAGGGCCGGGAAAGAACACTGGCCCCCCTTTCCCACTGGGGGGGCAGTTAGTATTTCCCGACTGTAATTGGGTGGGAGCAGTGGTAGAGCTTTTCCTCCTGTTGCTCTCTAAGTTCCATGCCTTCCTGGTGGGGATGGGAGTGCACTGGTTTGGCTGGTGGGCCGGGGTTGAGAGAAGCCTGTGGTGTATGTGCCCCTGGAGTGGCAGTCCAGGGGTGCCGGAACTTCACTTTTAGTGAGGGTCACTTTGAATTATGGCACCAAGGTCCCTGCACTTCGTACGCTCTTTTTGCACACCTGCCTCTTGGGCCCGGCCTTTTGGCGAAGGGCCGGCCATTGTATTGCACAATGGTCACTTTCACTTCCCCCTCCACTGCCTTCTTCCCTACTTCTTTTATTAAGCCCTTTGTCCCTTTTTTGCCTTTGTTTTGTTTTGTACACGGTTTTGCATGTGTGACTGGTAGGGTTTAGATCCTTGGGCCTGCTCTGAAAGTCTTGGGAGGGGGTGGACACGGCCTTCTGGCTTGGTTCGCCCTCTCTTATGGGGTCTGCCTACGGGGGAGCCCCCACCTAGTACTTGGGTGGGTCTGTTACAGCAGACCTCCCAAAGAATGGGGGGTCCGTCTGGTTTTTGGCCAGATGGACCATGTGAAGTACCTCAGTCCCCGTCTGGAGCCTAATGCCCCCGGGGAGATCAGGGTTAAGGTCATTCCTCTTCAGAGGAGGACTATATGTACACCCTATATCAGTGATGGTGAACCTTGGCACCCCAGGTGTTTTGGAACTACATTTCCCATGATGCTCAACTACACTGCAGGGTGCATGAGAATCATGGGAAATGTAGTTCCAAAACACCTGGGGTGCCAAGGTTCTCCATCACTTCTCTGTATGCACTTTTTGTGTTTTTTACTTTTTGATGTGCACCTTTTTTTTGCACCGGGTGGAGTTTTTTTGGAGTGTTCACACACTACAGCCTTTAAAAAAAAAAAAAAAAAACAGGACACAAAGAAGCTGCTGCCAGTTGACACACGCTTCACATAAACATTGTGCTTAATCGTAACCAATAACTACTGATTAAGCACTTCTCTACTGGGCACTTAAACCCCCTTCCTGCCCAGGCCATTTTTCAGCTTTCAGCGCTGTCACACTTTGGGTACAGCGTCGCACGACCGCGCAATTGTCATTCAAACAAAATTTGCGTCCTTTTTTTTTTTCCAGAAATAGAGCTTTCTTTTGGTGGTACCTGATCACCTCTGCGGTTATTTTTCGCGCTATAAACAAAAGAAAAGCGACAAGTTTGAAAAAAAAACACTATTTTTTACTTTTTGCTATAATAAATATCCTTTTTTTTTTTTTTTTTTTTATAAATATGCACTGATTACTGTATAAACATGACTGGCAGGGAAGGGGTTAACACTAGGGGGCGAGGAAGGGGTTAAATGTGTGCCCTGCTAGGTGATTCTTACTGTGGGGGGAGGAGACCGACCTGTGTCCCTATGTACAAGGGACACACCATCGGTCTCCTCTCCCTGACAGGACGTGGATCTGTGTGTTTACACACACAGATCCACGGTCCTGCTCGGTTACTGGGCAATCGCGGGTGCCCAGTGACGCGGCAGGCGCACGCACGCCCCTAGTGGATTTTAAAGGTGGGACGTCCGTCCAGGATAACAGTGTCTTCCTGCAACCGTCAACTCTTTGCAGTGCGTTTTGAGCCCATTCATTTTGTACAATCGGCACCGATACTGGTGTCGGTAATCGGTGGAACCCTAGTCCTCGCTCTACGTACTTCCGGGTTTTCTCAGTTTCAAATATTTTATTGAATTTTATAATTGCCGTATAAGCCGAGTTTTTTCAGCACTTTTTTTTTTTTTTTTGTGCTGAAAATGCCCCCCTCGGCTTATACTCGAGTCGGTGTCCATTTTTTACCTTTGTGCGCCTGATCCCGGGCATAGGTCCCCCTGGACCCCAAATTTGGCACACATGTAGCCCCTCTCATCCTCTACAAGTGTGCAAAGTTTGTTGTCCGGGGGACCTACGGCCGGGGAGCCCCGATTTTTCAAACCGAGCACCCCTTCCATAGACTCCAATGTTAAACAGTAATTTCTCCAGTGATTTTGGGGACCTGGTACCGGCCGGCCCTGGGTTCTCTGGACCCCAAACTTGGCACACGTGTAGCCCCACTCTTCCTCTACAAGTGTGCAAAGTTTGTTGTCTGGGGGACCTACGGCCGGGGAGCACCGATTTTTCAAAGCCAGGCACCCCTTCCATAGACTCCCATGTTAAACGTCAGTCTAGTCACACAGCGCCGGAGATCAGGTAGGGAGATTGGACACGGTGAGGCATAGGCACAGTGAGGCATGCAGATGGACACCATAGGCTTATACTCGAGTCAATACGCTTTCCCAGTTTTTTGTGGTAAAATTAGGTGCCTCGGCTTATATTCGGGTTGGCTTATACTCGAGTATTTACGGTATTAACAAAATTCCATTAATAGAACATGTACAATAGCATAATAGAAAAAACATTCAGGACAGTAACTCTAAGACCCCTTTCACACTGGAGCGTATTGCAGGCGCTATAGCGTTAAAAATAGTGCCTGCAATCCGCCATTAAACTGCTGCTCCATTGTCTCCAGTGTGAAAGCCCCGAGGGCTTTCACACTGGAGCGTTGCGCTGGCAGGACGGTAAAAAAAGTCCTGCTAGCCGCATCTTTGGAGCGGTGAAGGAGTGGTGTGTTTACCGCTACTCCACCGCTGCTGCCCATTGAAATCAATGGGACAGTGCGGCTATACCGCCGGCAATGTGCTGATTCTGAAGCGCATTGCTGTTGGTTCTAACCCTCTCTCGGCTGCTAGCGGGGGGGTAAAACCGCCCCGCTAGTGGCCGAAATGCGCTGCAAACCCGCCCATAGTGTCGACGTTAAAAATAGCGGCGTTTTACCGCCGACACTATGGGCGCCTCAGTGTGAAAGGGGTCTTCTAAATGAAAATAGATAACCTAGCGGATTGTAGGATAAGATTATGTAACATGAAATGTCGTGATCATAGCTTCATGGCAGCTATTTGACAAGAAATTGAGAAATTAAGTTGATTGAAATAATATAATATAATTATGTCATCTATGAAGAGAATAGACTTGAGTGAACCTATAAAGAAATATAAAGTTAATGTGTTTGTAGAATAGCTGGGGAGGGAATAAATAAGGTAAACCAGGGCCAAGTTCCTTCTCTTGGCTTTATCTGGTGCCTTCCGGGTGTTTTCAACTGTCAGCACCCCACACAGCTGGTCCAACGGTTCAGGGATTTGAAACCCCCTACGTTTCTTCATGCAGCGTTCCCGGAGTGGATCAGATCATTTTACTGTGACGCCGTTGGCCAGTCAGAATCTATTTGGTCTGTCTGAGAAGCGCTGGATGGAGAAGAGGGGCTTCTGGTCTGAGTGTGGGGGGGGCTGACATCTCAGGAAGCCCAACAGGGATTGGGGGAGAGGGGGGAGGGGGTTGTACATTAGCACACACTGTTTGCACTCCGGTCATCACATTCACTCAGCAAAGAATGCTGATTCTTTTTAAAATAACTCTGATGAATGTTTTCTGTAGTCACATGTGAACTGTCTGTCTGTCGGTCTGTCCTGCAGGCTGCGGGAGCTGTGTGTCAAGCTCATGTTCCTCCACCCTGTGGACTACGGGAAGAAAGCTGAGGAAGTTCTATGGAGGAAAGTCTATTATGAGGTCATCCAGCTCATCAAGACCAACAAGAAGGTGAGTACATGTTCTGGGGTGTCCTGCCACACCGAGGCTGCATTCTGGGGGGGGGGGGGGGGTCTGTGCCGGCTTGTTTAACCTGTTTCTGCAGGCCGTATGCACATATGCAGTGGGTGAGCTTTATGCCTCCTCAAGAAACAACTTTTCTGTGCTGAGAGCGTGCTCACTGCGAGTTCTCAGCACAGTAACTAAGCTGTCACTGGCAGCTCCCGATGCAGACTTGTAATCAAGTGCTTCCAGTCCTGTGACCGCTATGACAGCCAATCACGGTGGTCACATGATTGAAAAAGCCACCGCCGCCTCCTGGCATTTAGATACTTTTAGGTTGATGGTGGCGGCAAGGGTGGGCGATGTGTAAGAAAAAAATGCATGTGATACATGTGTATAGCACTGCAGCACACGTCTCCCCCGTTCTAGTGCCGTCCAGCTGGACTCGGGTCATACATACCGCTTTCTTTTTCAAGTACCGTATATACTCGAGTATAAGCAGAGTTTATCAGCACATTTTTTTTTCTTTTTTGAGCTGAAAATGCCCCCTTCGGCTTATACTCGAGTCTGTGTCCGTCTCCAACTTTGTGCGCCTGATCCCGGCTAGCCATAGGTCCCCTGGACCCCAAACTTGGCACACATGTAGCCGCAAAAAAAAGTCTGGGCCCTCCCTTCTGGGCTAGGGCCTGGACTTGGGCTTTACACCCAGTGGCAACTGGCAGATAGTTTGGCAGTTGATATATTGATTGGTTGGTATATTGTTTATATGTCCTTTTTATTCCTCTAATCTTTATTAATCTACCCACAGCACATCCACAGCCGGAGTGCCCTAGAATGCGCCTACCGTACCCACCTGATAGCCGGGGTGGGCTTCTACCAACATCTCCTCCTCTACATCCAGTCCCACTACCAGCTGGAGCTGCAGTGCTGCATCGACTGGACCCACGTCACAGACCCTCTGATTGGTCAGTATTTTTGTTTCTTTATTATGGGTAGCACTAATGCCGCGTACACACGATCGTGATTCACGGCGGTTAAAAAAACGCCGTGAATCATGACATGAAAAACGAGGGAACGGCTTGTTCCCCCACACACGGTCGTTTTTTCCCGTCATTTTTTTCTCTTGTCGAGAAAAACGACCGTGTGTGGGCTCCGTTGCAGTGTTTCCCTATGGGAAAACTGCCGCGGAAAAAAATGACGGGAAAAACGACGAGAAAAATTGGAGCATGTTCTAATTTTTCTCGTCGTGATTAATGCCGTTTTTCCCGTCGGGGGGGAAAAATGACAAAAAAAAAACACACACGGTCGTTTTTCTTGTTAAAAAAAAAAAAATTTTCATTTTTCACGACCGGAAAAATGATCGTGTGTACGCGGCATTACAATTTTTTTTTATTTTTTTAAGATTATAATTTTGTATTTTCATATGGAGCCAGCAGGGGGGAGCTCTCTGATGTTTTTACATGTTCTCTATGCTTCTCCCAAACTGCTCTGATTGATAGTGATTACATACATACATACATACATACATACATACATACCGTATTTATCGGCGTATAACACGCTCCCTAACTTTAAGAGAAGTTTTAGGAAAAAACTTTCCACAGCCCCCTGCGTATAGCACGCAGGCACAGTTTATCCTCTATTTTCAGGGTAAAAAAGTGAGTGTTATACGCCAATAAATACAGTATATATACACACATATAATATATATATTAAAAAAAAAAACTGTTTACAGAGCTCAGTAGCTTAACTGCAAATTTACACAAAAGTGATTGAATCAGAGCAATCAGTGACTCTGCTGATGTATGAAGCCCCAGTGAGTGACCCCCCCCCCCCCCCCCTGCATGAAAGGATACAACAACCAACTGTGCTTTCTCTTCAGTGCTCCTGGAGTCCCTTACCATGTAATAAAGATAAGGCAAAACGGTTAAATCCACAGTTGAAATATGTAATTTACATGAAAGATTTCTCTTTATGTCCATCCAGTCCTGAGTTTTACTCAACACAGCCCTGTTTTGCAGGGCAGGAGACCTTCTTCTTTTTTTTTTTTCCTCTGCATCATAAAGGTCTTGTCCCTGCCCCGCTCTGTGACTGGACTGTGAAAGGGGAAGCAGCAGACTGATGAGCACTACTCTCACTCTGCTCTTTCCTACTATCAGCGTGTCCCTATGTTAGCCCATGAGCACTACAACACAAATAATTGGCTCCTTGTACTGCTTCTTCCTTTCCACTCTGAGCTCTGCTGCACAGGGCTTGCAATAGGCTGATACCAAGTCAAATTCTGGTGTGTGATTTTATATATATATATATATATATATATATATATATATATTGTGTGTGTGTGTAAGAGAGAGAGAGCTGGATATCTATCTCTCTATATCTATATTATAGTGTGTAGGCGGCAGGGTTTTCTTTAATGCAACGTCCTGCTTTATTTCTCTTCAGGGAACAAGAAACCCGTGTCTGCTTCTGCCAAGGAGATGGATTGGGCCCAGATGGCATGCCACCGGTGTCTGGTCTACCTGGGAGACTTGGGTATGATTACTTCCCGCAGCCTCCATAGCTTTAATCCTCTTATTTTATTTATTTATTACAGGTATTTATATTCTGTACGGTCACATCAGTCCCTGTCTTGCAAAGTGCTTACAATCTATGGTCCCTACCGTACACACAATACTGTACATCCACATATTGGGGCCAGTTTAGACTGGAACCTTCTATAAAGCGTAGTTATGGTGGGGGGTCCACATGGCAGCCAATCCTCTTCTACCTTCAGTTTGTTCAATTAAGCATTGACAATAACAGCCGGAAGCTGATTGGTTTGTATGCAGAGCTGCACCAGACATTGCACCATGCAGTTTTAGTAACCCAACAACCCCCCCCCTTCTACTTTTTATATGTCAGAATTCTGCCCCACCCTCGTCCGCTTTCCATATTGTATACTGATTTGTTGTTGTGTGTTTTTTTTTTTTTTTTTTGCAGCTCGCTATCAGAATGAACTGGCCCTGGTGAACACAGAGAAATTAGCGGAGAGGTTTTACTATCAGGCGCTGACTGTTGTCCCACAGATGGGTGAGTTGTGTCTGGGTAGGAGGTAGGGCTGGGCGATTTTGGTAAAAAAAAAATATCTGCGATTTAAAAAAAAAAAAATAGATTCACGATTCGAATCACGTGTTTTTTTTTGTTTTTTTTTCCTGATGGAAACCGCGCCGGCAGGAGTTTAGGCGAGGCCGCGCCTAAAAAACCTGCTCGCCCCGATCCTGGGAAAAGGCCGTGAGGTCGCGGCTTTGGCCTAGTCCGCAGTGTCCGGCCTCGCGGCCTTTTCCCAGGATCGCGGCGAGCTGCCGGGCAGGATTTTTTAGGCGAGGCAGCGGCTTCGGCCTAGTCCGCGGAGCGCCGGTCCTATGGAAAAAAAATAATTGATTCGGTCAAAATATGAATCGATTTGCCCTTGCAACTCGATTCAGATTTTAAAGCGGTTGTAAACCCACTAAAAGTTTTATTTTTATTTTTTTAGCCAACCTGCAAGAGAAAGGCATAATGAGCTAGTATGACTAGCATACTAGCTCATTATGTACCACTTACCTTAGATCGGGGCCCCCGAAGCAGTCCGCGGTCCTCTGTCCAGATGCAGACATCACTGCGGCGAATGTTATTTCCGGGTATCGCTGCACCAGCCAATCACAGCGCCGCTCCGGCGCTGTGATTGGCCGGAGCGGCGAAGACGTGACTCCGCGCATGCGTGCGGGAGACCAGTCACATTTGGCTACGCCCAGCGATTGCTGGGAAGTAGCCGATTTTGTGAATGGGATTAACCCCATGAATGCGCCGTTGTCTACGGCGCGTATGCGCCGTAGACAGCGGCGCCTGTCATTTTTAGTAAATATCTCCTAAACCGTGTAGGTTTAGGAGATATTTCTTGCACCTACAGGTAAGCCTTAATCTAGGCTTACCTGTAGGTGCAAGTTGAAAAAGTGGGTTTACAACCACTTTAAATCGATTTTTATTTTTTCCCCAGCCCTAGTAGGAGGTGTGTAGAAGAGCCCCCCGGGTATGACAAGGTAAAGGGGAACTTTACCCATAACTTTCTTAAAAACAAAAAACAAATGTTCTTTAGCAAGGAACATGAATTCCACGATAATAATTATGCTACCAAAATCAGCGCATGCTGTAAATTGCCTCCAGAATTTGTTTTGTTTTCTTCTTGCTGGAGGCGGCCATTTTGCTGAAGCCCAGAGCCCCATGAGCAGCAGTAAATCTTTAGGCTGTCAGCAGATCGGCCTCTACAAATTCGGCACAGTGCCCAAAAAAATAGAGCGCAACTGAGCATGTGCAGAGCAGGGTGAGACCGCATATTACTGGATTTTAAAAGTATAGTAACATATTTGTAGTATGTTTTTACATAGCTAGACCTGCAAAAGGGGCCAACCTGAAGACATCTCCCAGGACTCCATTTTCTGACTACTTTTAATCAGTGTAAATTTTAGATTTTTTTTTTTCATTTTCTGTCTTGGTGACAAATGAGAGCGTGACTCTGCTTACACCTGATCGTTCTCTACACTATCCAAAAAAAACAACATTTGGCTATACGTATTATTTATTATTTAACCACCTCAGCCCCGTGCTACAGCGCGGCTCTCATATTTCGGGAGGGCGTCCATGGACGTCTTCCCGGAACCACGCCCCCTGGGGTGCATATCTCACACGCTCTGTGATTGCTGTGTCCTTTGGACACAGCTAATCACAGATTGAAATAAAGGAACAATCACAGTGGCCCTTTATCATGTGATCAGCTGTGTCTAATTTCAGCTGATCACATGTAAACAAACTAACCAGTTATTGACATTCCTGTCCTCATGTGCTATCAGAGCGTAAGGAAAGGAGAGTTGGTAACCAGCAAGTGTGACGGGACATTTACACTGATCATGAGTGGCGCCTCATTAGAGCGGCCATGGGTGGCGCCTCATTAGAGCGGCCATGGGTGGCGCCTCATTAGAGCGGCCATGGGTGGCGCCTCATTAGAGCGGCCATGGGTGGCGCCTCATTAGAGCGGCCATGGGTGGCGCCTCATTAGAGCGGCCATGGGTGGCGCCTCATTAGAGCGGCCATGGGTGGCGCCTCATTAGAGCGGCCATGGGTGGCGCCTCATTAGAGCGGCCATGGGTGGCGCCTCATTAGCGCGGCCATGGGTGGCGCCTCATTAGCGCGGCCATGGGTGGCGCCTCATTAGCGCGGCCATGGGTGGCGCCTCATTAGCGCGGCCATGGGTGGCGCCTCATTAGCGCGGCCATGGGTGGCGCCTCATTAGCGCGGCCATGGGTGGCGCCTCATTAGCGCGGCCATGGGTGGCGCCTCATTAGCGCGGCCATGGGTGGCGCCTCATTAGCGCGGCCATGGGTGGCGCCTCATTAGTGTTGGCCATGGGTGGCGCCTCCATTAGTGTTGGCCATGGGTGGCGCCTCCATTAGTGTTGGCCATGGGTGGCGCCTCCATTAGAACGGCCATGGGTGGCGCCTCATCAGTGAACAAGAGAAATGTACTTTCTTTATCGTACACCACGGGACACAGAGCTAGTCATTACATAATGGGTTAAGGGTCACCAGCGGTGATTGGACACTGGCACAACCAATGGAAGACAGTTCCCCTCCATATAACCCCTCCCATCAGGGAAGTACCTCAGTTTTTTCGCCAGTGTCGAAAGGTGTTGGACGCGTTAGGAGGTGCTAAAGGAAAGCTCTACCAAAGAGACCCTCTGGGGGTAAAAGAGCTATGCTTTCGGATCCATCCAAGACGCCTACAAATGAGCTGAATCTGGATGGGATCCGGGCCTCATCCATGAGGCGTCGCCTGTAATGTCTCTCTTCGGAGGACTGGGCTCTAAGATCCAGCACTTTCGCTATTTCGCTATAAAGTCCTGGTAAGAGTCTTGTACAAGGCCCAGGGGAGAGGTATCCTTTAAATAGGAACCCATATCCCTGAAGGTTGCCACACATAGCCCACCGTGAAGGGTGAAGTTTGGTATCTGTCTGAAATCTTTCAGCAGAAAAACCTGCGGCGTGGATAAGGTGAGATTAGAAGGTCCATAACTAGGTTGGGACCTTTTTTCAAAAAATGGATGTCTTCTTTTTTTCCACCACTGGGGGGAGTAAAGAGCTGAATATACTCACCTCACTCTGTTCAGTGTCGGCTTCGGCGAAGTACACTGCTCGTCACCTCCGCTGCTGAGCTTGCTGGGGCACCCCGATCCTCCTTTCGGTGGCCGACCAGACACCTGCAGATGCAGGTAAGTGGGAACAAGGGCTGATGAGAGTCCTCTCTCACTATGGCCACCGCCATAGCGCTAAGGGCCGCGCGCGCGGGAGCGCGCTTTATCGGAGGGGGGGGGGGGGCGAAGGCGTGCGCGGGCACGTGGCGCGCGCAGGCACAGAAACGGCGCCAAATTTAAAAGACTGTCAGTGTGAGAAGCACTGCAGCAGCAAGCAAGCTCGTTAGTTCTCTTGTTCCTGGCAGAGAAACACAGCAGCTATACAGGGACGTAAGTCTCCATGTGGTTGGATTGGGTACTTCCTAGAAGACATCCATGTTATGCATAGTTATGTGTTAAAAGTTGCATACTTAATGTATTTGCTAAACTGAACACGGTAGTATATGCATTTAGGTACCTTGTATTTTGTCTAAACAGTAAGCCTTCCAGGGGAAGTAATACGGACAAAAAGAGATAAGAAAGCACCACCGCCTGAGAGGAGGCTCTAACTGTGCTGACTCGGTACCTTCCTCTCCTGTGTTGCCAAATGCACCTGTACAGGATGAGCCATTACCTCTGTCAGGTATGGCGGCTTCCCGAGTGAAGCCTGGGCCTGTATATGTCACTGAGGACACTTTATCAGCTGCCCTAAATAATCTGGAGGAAAAAATTGCTACCTTAATCGCTAAGTCCTCTAAAAAGGACAATAAGCGAAGCAGGTCTCTTCCAGTATTGGACCTCCCTTCAGAAGTACCTGAGGGAGGAGGATGAGGAGGAGGAGGCTACATCAGCAGAGGATGAGGAGCCAGATTTTAAGGTCACAGGTACAATGCTATAGCAGTGCATTTAAGTTAACCTCTGCGGAGGTAACGGAATTACCTGTCTCCTCCCTAGGGTCATTAAGATCCCTGCAAGGTGCATGCTCCTTCCCGGTTCATCCGTTACTAGAGGATCTAATATACGCAAACTGGCAACATCCAGATAAGCGTTTCTCACCTCCAAAAAGGTTTAACATTCTTTATCCTATGGGGGAAATTTTTTTAAAGAAATGGAGCCTGCCTGCGGTAGTTGCGGCTATTTCTTGTGTAAATAAAAACCTGACATGTCCGGTGGATAATGTACAAGGGTTTAAAAGATCCTTCTGAGAGGAAGTTGAAATCCTCCTTCCTTTTGGCCGGCTCAATTACCCAACCTGCAGTAGCAGCAGTCGGTATGGGTCAGGTCATCAGCCAACAGGTAAAGCAGGGGCTGAAGGAACTGCCTTCAGAGCAGGCTAGAAATTGGAAATTTGCCTAAAGCCTTATGCTTCACAGTGGATGCCATGAGAGATTCTATCATACAGGCATCACGCCTTACACTCCAGCTGGTACAGATGCGCAGAGTACTTTGGCTTAAGCATTGGTCAGCGGAGACCCCATGCAAAAAGCTGTTGGCAAGTTCCCGTTCCATGGCGAACGCCTATTTGGGGAAGATTTAGAAAAATATATACAGAAGATATCAAGTGGTAAAACGACTTGTACCTGAGAGAAAGAAAAACAAGAGATCTTGTTTTAAACGCTCTCTCTCCCCAGCTCCCGGGAAATCTGACTCCAACCAGTGGCGGCGGCCTGTTTTAGCCGCCCACAAAAGCCAAGGGGCAAGCTCAGAAGAACAAGAAGCCGTGGGGTGCAAGAGCTAATAAGCAAGCCCCCAAAGCCTCTCAGTGAAGGGGCGCCCCCGCTCGGCCGAGTGGGAGGAAGGCTTTGTCAGTTCTGAGCGACTTGGTGGTCAGAAATCCAGGACAATTGGGTAGTATCCACAATATCCTCAGGGTACAAACTGGAATTTCGAGAGATCCCACCTTCTCAATTCCGAGGTTCAAGACTCTCCAAGGATCCACAAAAAAGAGAATCCTTGTTCAAAGGTTTGAATCACTTAATGGCTCAAGGGGTAGTTACAGACGTACCCCAAAAAGAGCGAGGTTCAGGTTTTTACTCAAACCTCTTTGTGATTCCAAAGCCAAATGGAGATGTCAGACCCATCCTGGATCTAAAATCCCTAAATCGGTTCCTGAACGATCGCCATTTTCGAATGGAAACGATCCGATCCGTGGCCGCCACTTTAAAGGGCGGAAAATTCATGGCGCCCATAGATATCAAGGACGCACATTTACACATACCCATCCTCCCCGCTCACCAAAGATTCCTAAGGTTTGCGGTAGAAGATCGCCACTTTCAATTTGTGGCTCTGCCGTTTGGTGTAGCCACCGCGCCCATAGTATTCACAAAGGTGCTAGCTCCTCTGTTAGCAAACCTAAGAACACGGGGCATTGCGGTAACAGCCTATCTGGACGATCTACTAGTAATAGATCAGTCAAAGGACGGATTGGGTCACGCTGTACACACTACAGTAGGATACCTGGAGCATTTAGGATGGATTATAAATTTACAAAAATCCTCTCTCCAGGCCCAAAGAAGGATAGGGCACCTGGGCATGATCATAGATACAGCCCAAAACGGGGTATACCTGCCAGAACCGAAGATACAGTCTCTGAAAGACCTGATCCACAAGGTCAAAGCAAACAAGAGGCCGTCTATTCGCCTTTGCATGAGACTATTGGGAAAGATGGTAGCCTCCTTCGAGGCGGTCCCTTACGCCCAGTTTCATTCGAGACTACTTCAAGGCAATATTTTAGCTTCCTGGAACAGGAAGAGCCAAGCTCTGGATATACCCATGCGCCTGTCCTCACAAGTACGCCACAGCTTCGATTGGTGGCTAGAAGCCAGGAATTTACGGAAGGGAAAGTCCTTCCTCCCAGTGGCCTGGAAGGTGGTATCTAGGGATGCCAGCCTATCGGACTGGGGTGCAGTATTCGAGGAGGCTTCTACCCAGGGAACCTGGGCCAAGACTCAGGGGATCCTGCCCATCAATGTGCTAGAGATCCGGGCGGTATATCTAGCCCTCAAAACCTGGACATACAGGTTACAGGGCTACCCAGTTCGGGTTCAATCCGACAATGCTACGGCAGTAGCTTACATCAATCACCAAGGAGGCACCCACAGTCGGGCAGCCCAAAGAGAGGTGAACCGGATCTTGGCATGGGCAGAAGAGCATGTACCTTGCATCTCTGCAATCTTCATTCCAGGGATAGAAAACTGGCAAGCAGACTACCTGAGTCGTCAGCAGCTGCTACCAGGAGAGTGGTCTCTTCACCCCGAGATCTTTCAGGCCATATGTCTGAGATGGGGAAACCCAGATGTAGACCTGCTAGCTTCCAGGTTCAACAAGAAATTGGACAACTTTGTGTCCAGAACGAGAGATCCTCTAGCCTACGGGACAGACGCTCTAATAACTCCATGGAATCAGTTCTCACTGATCTATGCATTCCCTCCGATCCCTCTTCTACAAAGACTGCTTCGCAGGATCAAGGAGGAGGGAATACCAGTAATCCTAGTGGCCCCAAACTGGCCCAGGAGGCCTTGGTATGCCGAGATCGTAAAAATAGCGATAGGAAGGCCCTGGAAGCTTCCACTTCGACACGACCTGTTGTCACAGGGTCCAGTATTCCACCCTTCCTTACAAAGGCTAAATTTGACGGCCTGGCTGCTGAGACCCACATTTTGAAAAAGAGAGGGGTCTCTCGCCTGGCTCTTTCTACGCTCATTAATGCTAGAAAGCCAGCCTCCAGACTCATCTATCATAGAGTCTGGAAAGCATACGTTTCCTGGTGTGAATCCAGAAGTTGGAATCCTCTGAAATATGAAATAAGTAGGATTCTTGCTTTTTGCCAGTTAGGAGTGGATATGAAATTAGCCCTTAGCACCATCAAAGGGCAAATATCGGCTCTATCAGTCTTCTTTCAGAGACCATTGGCATCTCACTCCCTAGTTCGGACATTCATTCAGGGGGTACTGAGGATAAATCCTCCAGTCAGGTCTCCCTTGTGTCCATGGGATTTGAATTTGGTATTGTCAGTGTTGCAAAAGCAACCTTTTGAACCTATTCGCCATATTCCTTTAATTATATTAAGTAGGAAATTGGCCTTTCTGATTGCTATAGCTTCTGCTAGGAGAGTATCAGAGCTAGCAGCTCTTTCTTGTAAAGAGCCTTATCTAATTTGTCACAAGGACAAGATCGTACTACGACCCCATCCGGCTTTTCTGCCTAAGGTGGTGTCGGCTTTTCACTTGAATCAAGACATTGTTCTGCCTTCCTTTTTTCCAAACCCGCGGACGGCGGGGGAAAAATTATTACACTCTCTAGATCTAGTGAGAGCGGTAAGGGTGTATCTGCAAGCAACCGCTCAGATACGTAAAACAGATGTTTTGTTTATTTTACCAGATGGTCCCAAGAAGGGCCAAGCGGTATCAAAATCCACCATTTCCAGGTGGATTAGACAAGTAATTGTTCAAGCTTATGGTTTAAAGAACAGGACTCCTCCTTTTCCTGTTAAGGCGCACTCTACCAGGGCGATAAGTGCTTCATGGGCAGTGCACCACCAGGCTTCGATGGCTCAGATCTGTAAAGCTGCAACTTGGTCTTCAGTCCATACATTTTCCAAATTCTATCAAATAGATGTGAAAGGACATGAGGATTCCGCCTTTGGGCGAAGTGTGCTACAGGCAGCAGTATAGGGCTTCTGGTCCGCAAGCGGCCTGTTTTGATCTGTGTCTCCCCCCCCTTCATATGAGCATTGCTCTGGGACGTCCCATTATGTAATGACTAGCTCTGTGTCCCGTGGTGTACGATAAAGAAAATAGGATTTTTATAACAGCTTACCTGTAAAATCCTTTTCTTGGAGTACACCACGGGACACAGAGGTCCCCCCCTTCTTATGGGAACCTTACTGCTTTGCTACAAAACTGAGGTACTTCCCTGATGGGAGGGGTTATATGGAGGGGAACTGTCTTCCATTGGTTGTGCCAGTGTCCAATCACCGCTGGTGACCCTTAACCCATTATGTAATGACTAGCTCTGTGTCCCGTGGTGTACTCCAAGAAAAGGATTTTACAGGTAAGCTGTTATAAAAATCCTATTTTTTTTTTTTTTTTTTTTTTTTTAACAGAAACTAAAAAAATAAAAAAAATAAAAATAATTAAATACCACCAAAATAAAGCTCTATTTGTGTGAATAAAATGATAAAAATTTCATATCTGTACAGTGTTGCATGACTGCTAGGGGTGCAACGGATAAAAAAACTCACGGATCCGATCGATCCTCGGATCAGAGTAACGGATCGGATCATTTTTTGGATCATCATCAAAAAAAAAAAAAGACAAGACAAATCTTGTTACCCCCACCGGATTTTTAGATTTCACAGTTATTTTAAACACAAAACGAAGCTTATAAGCTTAAATACATTATTTGTAAATCCGACGGACTGTTTACATGTTAAATTTTAAAAGCAGCAGCAAACCTGCTGAGCTCACATGGTTGCTAATGTGACAGAACACCTGATTTTCACATTTAACTAAATGTTAAATGTGAAAATCAGAGGTGTTCTGTCACATTAGCAAGCATGTAAGGTTTGCTGCTGCTTTTAAAATTTAACATGTAAACAGTTCATTGGATTTCCAAATAATGTATTTAAGCATAGAAGCTCAGTTTTTTTGTGTTGAAAATAACAGTGAAATCTAAAAATCCGTTGAGTGTAACAAGATGTCCGCTTGCCCACTTCTCACCATCAGTACTGTGTGGGGTGGAGCAAGATGGCGGTGACGAAACATCACTTCCTGACGAGACGGCCGCCGCCGGGTGTACCAAGATGGCCTCCGCTCCGGAGCTAGGCCGGGGCCTTTCCTATGGGCGAGGCTGTGGAGCGCTCCGCGGATCGCGTGGTGTGCCGATCCGAACAGGGTGACCCGTTCGGATCACGAATCATCACCGATCCGTTGCACCACTAATGACTGCGCAATTCTTATTGTGTGACAGCGCTGAAAGCTGAAAATTGACTTGGGCAGGAAGTGCCCGGTATTGAAGTGGTTTAATACATATTTGAAAAAATACACTGAATAATCACCAACAAAGCATTTCCACACATGTCTTTGGCATCTGAAGGGTTAATGAAGTCACATAGCAGCCTGGATAACGTGTTGTGATCTTCCTCTTCACAGGAATGCCTTTTAACCAGCTCGGCACATTGGCGGGGAGCAAATACTACCATGTGGAGGCCACCTACTGCTACCTGCGCTGGTGAGTGACATCACAGCCTGTGGGTGTGGCCTCAGGCTGTATATCTGAGCATGCTCTGTAAAGGTATTGTTTGTGTCAGCGGGGGGGGGGGGCACCGCACCGCACCGCACCGCACCGCAGTGTTCTTATTCCCAGTACAATTTCTACCTGATCTGTTTAGAGAAACAATGGATATGTAGTCGGGGTGCAATATATTGTAGGACTGTTTTGCTTTAGTGTTCAATAATAATCAGGTATAGGACTGAAACTACTAAAGCAACCTGTAATGTGGATGTCCTTCTCATAGGGGGAGACTTACTAAAACTGTCACACTGAGAATCTGGTGCAGCTGTGCATGGCAGCCAATCAGCTTCTTCAGTGAAGCTTTGACAATAAAATCTGGAAGCTGATTGGTTTCTATGCGGAGCTGCACCAGATTTTGCAATCTTGACATTCAGTAAATAACTCCCCCTCTGTCTTAACCGCTTTGCTGACCACCCGCCATCGGGCACAATGGCCCTCCTGCGTGAATCGCCGTAGCTGTACAGCGGGCGCTTTAGGAGTATAGGGTGCGCCTCCCACGGCGTGACGTAGGATCTCGTGCGCGTGACCGGCGCCCCCGATGGCCGCCAGCTACTCGCAGTTGCTTCTGAGAAGGAGGGAACGGAGGTCTGTCAATGTAAACAGACAGATCTCCGTTCTGTCAGGGGTGAGGAGAGCGATCTGTTCCTAATGCTTAGGAACAACAATTGCTCTCCTCACCCAAGCAGTCCCCCCCCCCCCCCCCCCCACAGTTAGAATCACTTCCTAGGTAACGCAATTACATAGTTAACCCCTTTCCTGCCAGTGACATTTTATACAATAATCCAGTTGCTATTTTTAGCACTGATCGCTGTATAAATGACAATGGTCCCAAAATAGTGTCCGATGCGTCCCCCGTAATGTCGCAGTCAGGATGTGTGTGTGTGTGAATAAAAAATAAATAAATATAGATAATACCGTATAAGCCGAGTTTTTCAGCACATTTTTTTTTTTTTTTGGTGCTGAAAATGCCCCCTCGGCTTACACTGGAGTCACCTTTTTTGCGCCTGGACTTTGGGGACCCGGTGCCGGCCGGCCGTATGTCCCCTAGACCCCAAACTTCGCACACATTTAGCTCCACTCTTCCTCTACAAGTGTGCAAAGCTTGTTGGCCGGGGAGCACCGTTTTTAAAAAAAAAAAATTATTTTCCAAAGCTGTGCACCCCTTCCATAGACTCCCATGTTAAACTGTAATTTTGGGGACCAGGTACCGGCCGGTCGTAGGTCCCCTGGACCTGAAACTTGGCACACATGTAGCCCCATTTCTTCTTTTATAAGTGTGCAAAGTTTTTTGTCTGGAGGACCTACGGCCGGGGAGCACCGTGTGTGTGTGTGTGTGTGTGTGTGTGTGTGTGTGTGTGTGTGTGTGTGTGTGTGTGTGTGTGTGTGTGTTTTTTTTTTATTTATTTTTTATTTTTTTCAAAGCCGGGCACCCCTTCCATAGACTCCCATGTTAAACGTCAGTCTAGTCATGGGCACAGTGAGGCATGGGCATGGAGACCCTAGGCTTATACTCGCGTCAATACGTTTTCCCAGTTTTTTTGTGGTAAAATTGGGTGCCTCGGCTTATATTCGGGTCGGCTTATACTTGAGTATATACAGTGTGTCTCTATCTCTATCTTCATTTTTTTTATTTTATTTTTCCCCCAGTATCCAGTCAGAAGTCTCCTTTGAAGGGGCATATGGGAACCTGAAGAGACTTTATGACAAGGCGGCCAAAATGTTTCATCAGCTGAAGAAGACTGAGAATCGTAAGCTGACACCCAGCAAGAAGAGGTGAGAGGAAACGCCCCACTGAATGTATTACAACAGGAAAAATGGAAATTTAAAATTTTATTAACTAATTACCTTGCATGCCTGCTGTGTGTATTCTGTTTTACCAGATTACTGGCCGGCTATATTTTAGTCCTGAAGCTCAGGATAATTAACGGGTAAAGCGGAAATGTAAACCCAGTCACCAAAATCTCATATAATCTTTCACGTGTTTCATGTCGTTTCAGAAATCGTTTTCATGCCTTTTTTTTTTTTTTTTTTAATCTTCAGCTTTCATTAACCCCTTTAGCCCCGGACCAATATGCAGCTAAAGGACCAGGCCCCTTTTTGCGATTCGGCACTGCGTCGCTTTAATTGACAATTGAGCGGTCGTGCAACGTGGCTCCCAAACAAAATTGACGTCCTTTTTTTTTTCTTTTGGTGGTATTTGATCACCTCCTGCGTGGTGTTTTTTTTTTTTTTTTTTCTTTTGCCGATCTAAACAAAAATAGAGCGACAGTTTTGAAAAAAATGCAATATTTTTAACTTTTGCTATAATAAATATCCCCAAAAAATATATTAAAAAAACAAACTTTTTTTCCTTGGTTTAGGCCGATACGTATTCTTCTACATATTTTTGATAAAAAAAATTGCAATAAGCGTTTTATTGATTGGTTTGCGCAAAAGTTATAGCATCTACAATATAGGGGATAGATTTATGGCGTTTTTATAAATATATATATTTTTTTACTAGTAATGGCGGCGATCAGTAATATATATATATATATATATATATATATATATATATATATATATATATATATATATATATATATATATATTTTTTTTTTTTTCCATGACTGTGACATTATGGCGGACACATCGGACACTTTTGACACATTTTTGGGACCATTGTCATTTTTACAGCGATCAGTGCTATAAAAATGCACTGATTACTGTAAAATGACACTGGCAGTGAAGCGGTTAACCACTAGGTGGCGCTGTAGGGGTTAAGTGTTCCCTGCATTGTGTTTCTAACTGAGGGGGGGTTGGGCTCTGTGTCACATGACACCGATCTCTGCTCCGAGTACACGGAGCCGAGATCAGTGTCATTGTCACTAGGCAGAGCAGAGAGATGCTTGTTTACACAAGCACCTCCCCGCTCTATACCTTCGTGAGACGATTGCGGGGATCCCCGCGGCGATCGAGTCTGCGGGACCCGCGGTTCCGACTCACGGGGATGGCGGCAGGGTCGCGAGCGCGCGACCACACAGACAGGCACTTAAAGGGGACGTACAGGTACGTTGATGTGCCTGTCCGTGCCATTCTGCCGACGTAAATGTACAGGAGGCGGTCGGCAAGCGGTTAAAATAATTCCTGGTGATCCTGCCATGAGGGTCCTTGTCCAGGCACTTCCTGTAATAGGGTGACAACGCTCTGTCCGTGTCTCTTATTTGTGTTCCTGGGTTGTCACTCTGTCACACAGGCTTCCAAAAGAGACAAGCGGTTGTTCCAACACACATTACACAGGCCTGGGTCACTGTTTTCACTTTTAGGATGCCCACCCTAAGAAATGCTGTGCAGCCATCACTGGGCAAATATCGCTGATTCGGGTTTTGTGCTCCTAATTGTTCTCCATGTTCTATTTTTAGATGTAAGGACATAAAACGATTGCTGGTCAGCTTCATGTATCTGCAGAGATTACTACAGCCGAAGAGCAGGTCAGTGACCCCTCATGTGTCCAACAACTGACACTAGATGCGTTTTTAAGTTTTTAGGTCGTCCAAAAACATTCTTTCCTTTCTAATTGTTTCACCAGACAGGAAGTGATGGAAAATCTACTAGAGGGACGTGGATTAAACAATGCTTTTTCTTCGAGCTGGAAACGGCTAGAACCCCTTTTCAACCTTTTTATTGCTGGGTGTTGCAGATTTTCTAATACTTCCTGTTTGTTGGAACCATTATCACTGGAAGTGAAGGGAAATTTCCCCATTGGAGCCCCAGATAGCAGCAATAACCTAAAGAGGGTTCCAATCCTTCCCCCCACATCATACAAAATGAAAAGCTGTAGTTAACCCCGTATGGGAAGTTGTACCAACAGGTAAGCTTACAATCACTTTCCTGTAGGTACATTGAATAGCTCCCAAGTATGCACTGTTTAGGAGATCTTCAAATCGTCAATACCCGATGACGTCACCCATGCATGCGCAGTGACTCTCTTCATTTAGGGTACAGAGTGTGCTGAAGAATTCAGAGCTTCATGCAGATGTGCGGGAGGGAGGTCATTGTAAGCTCAGCCATTGAAAACGGGCAAAGCCGAAAGGAAGACCTGGTGAAGATGGAAGCCCCAGGTAAACGGCTTGTGTTAAAGGGACATCTACACTGATAGTCAGAGCACTGGTTATTTGTGTCCTGATTATCAGTGCAGTCCCAACTGTGCCCACCAGTGCCTCCTCCTCCTCAGTAGTGCCCACCAGTGCCTCCTCCTCCTCAGTAGTGCCCACCAGTGCCTCCTCCTCCTCAGTAGTGCCCACCAGTGCCTCCTCCTCCTCAGTAGTGCCCACCAGTGCCTCCTCATGCGCGCACATCGGTGAAGGAGAATAATTGCCGATTTGCAAAATTTGATAACAAACTATGAAAAAAAAATTTTTTTTTTTGTTTTAGCAAAAAAAAACAACAACAACCCAGTGGCAATTAAATGCCACCAAAAGAACACTGTGAAAAAAATGATAAAAATGTCATTTGGGTACAGTGTTGCATGACCGTGCAATTGTCATTCAAAGTGCGACAGCTCTGAAAATTGACCTGAGCAGGAAGGGGGTGAAAATGCCCAGTAAGCAAGTGGTTAAAAAGTCAAATATAATAAAATTATATGTAAAGATATATAGAGATAGATAGATAGATAGATATATCTATTATAGAGAGAGAGATGGATATATTTTTTAAAAACTTGTTTTTGGCCAAGTGTCTCCTGAATTTTCTGTTTTGGCACCAAAAGTTTCAATTTTGGTGCACCTCTATATTCATTTCTTATAGATGAGAAGACCACTAAAAATCTTTTCACATTTGAATGAATGTGGATATTTTACTGGTCTTGTTCCGGATGTTTTAAGTCTCATAATCTTATAATTTATGTATCTTTTGTAGCTTTGATGGAGGATATTTGGCCCTTGATTGGCTGTCTTTTCCTGTATGATGATAACCATAAAGAATCTTGGACTATTGAGACAATTGTTTGCTGCTTTTTTTTGTTTTTGTTTTTTTAAGTGGATTTGTTTGTTTTTTTTTTTGTTTTTTTTTTTTTTTGTGCAGCTCTGGGCTACCTTGCAGTGTGACTGGGATACACAGAAAACTGTTTTCTGTGTGTCCTTGCGGTGACGGGGTGTTTTTACAGTACTGTAAAATGTCTGTCACTGCATCATATGTGAGTTCAGACTAAAATACTTTTCTTGAAGAACACTGGTCCCCCCCCCCATCTGTGTTTTTATGATCATGTTCTCTGTGCGGCTTTTGGTACAAAAATGAGGCATGCTGATAATGAGAGCGCCCATCTTGGGCTGGCCTGTGGGTTTTCTTGTTTGCCGGTGTCCAGTCCTCCTGTAGGCAACAATAAAAGCTAAAAAAAAATCCTACTCACGCACTTCCCAAGCAGTGATGGAGATGAGAACTTATGTAGCAGTCCCAGAGGGAGCAAATAAGAGAAGTTCATTATAAGGGATAATGGTGTTATTATTATTATTTAGTATTGTTAGCACTATAATGCTGCAGTCAAACAAAGTTATTTTATCTCGGTCTAATCTGGTTCTTTCTCCCTCCTGTAGCTCGGTGGACTCGGAGCTGACCTCTCTGTGTCAGTCTGTTCTGGAGGATTACAACCTGTGCATGTTCTACCTACCGTCCTCCCAGAATCTGAGCTCCGCCAGCGAGGACGAGGAGGAGTATGATGGAGGTTACTCCTTCCTGCCAGACCTGCTTGTCTTTAGGATGGTGGTGATCTGCCTGATGAGTGTTCACAGCCTGAAGAGGGCAGGTGAGTCCTGAGGTTGGTGCCCTGAGTGATAAAAGTAATTTTTGGTTCTTTTTGACTCTCACCCCCTCCCCCACCCACCATTATTAGTTTGGCCTTGTCCGCGATGGGTGTAATAAAGTGTATGCCCACTGGAGGGCCGTGTTTACCTGCACAGGGATGCCATAGGTATTCCGTTCATCTCTGTGTAGGTATTCTCATTAATCCTTACACGTCTGAGCCTATGTTGTTTGTTTCCAAGTTAAAAATCTGTATTTTTTTGATAGAAAATTACTTGGAAACCCCCAAACTCTCTCTCTCTTTCTCTCTCTCTTTCTCTTTCTCTTTCTCTCTCTTTCTCTCTCTTTCTTTCTCTCTCTTTCTCTCTCTTTCTCTCTCTTTCTCTCTCTTTCTCTCTCTTTCTCTCTCTTTCTCTCTCTTCTCTCTCTCTTTCTCTCTCTTTCTCTCTCTTTCTCTCTCTTTCTCTCTCTTTCTCTCTCTCTCTCTCTCTCTCTCTCTCTCTCTCTCTCTCTCATATAATTTTAGCAGAGACCCTAGAGAATAAAATGGTGGTTGTTACAATATTTTTATGTACCCGGTGTGACAGCTGCAGGCATCACCCGGTATAACCCTTCAAGCATGAACTTCAATTTTACATCGGTCGATGTGAAGGGTTAATATCATTTTGGGACACAGCAAATGCAAGGATACGGACTCTGCTGCCAATCGGACATCTGTGCGGGTGCACGGCACTGAATGCAGACAATGAGGTTAACCGCTTGTGGACCACCTCCTGTATATATACATCAGCAGAATGGCACGGACAGGCATAGGCACGTTACAGGTACGTCCCTTTAAGATGCCGCCGGCCTCGCGACCCTGCCGCTTTCTCCGTGAGCTCGACGTGGGTCCTGCGGACTCGATCGCCGATCCTCTCACAGAGAGATACAGCGGGAGATGCTGATGCAAACCAACATCTCCCCGCTCTGCCTAGTGACAATGACGGTGATCACCGCTTCCTGTAATCGGAAGCGGTGCTCACTGTCTTGTCACACACAGCCATCCCCCTACCGTTAGAAGCACTCATCAGGGAACACTTAACGCCTACAACGCCCCCTAGTGGTTAACCCCTTCACTGCCAGTGTCATTTGCACAGTAATCAGTGCATTTTTATAGCACTGATCGCTGTGAAAATGACAATGGTCCCAAAAAATGTGTCAAAAGTGTCCGATGTGTCCGCCATAATGTCGCAGTCACAATAAAAATCGCTGATCGCCGCCATTACTAGTAAAAAAATAAATTATTAATAAAAATGCCATAAAACAGTCCCTATTTTGTAGACACTATAACTTTTGCGCAAACCAATCAATAGCTTATTGCATTTTTTTTTTTTTTTTTTTATTTTTTTTTTATACCAAAAATATGTAGAATACGTATCGGCCTAACTGAGGAAAAAATATATTTTTTGGGGATATTTTATTACAGCAAAATGTAAAAAATATTGCTTTTTTTTTTTTAAATTGTGGCTCTATTTTTGTTTATAGCGTAAAAAATAAAGACCGCAGAGGTGATCAATGCCACCAAAAGAAAGCTCTAGTTGTGGAGAAAAAAAGGACGCCAATTTTGTTTGGGAGCCACGTCACACGACCGCACAATTGTCAGTTAAAGCGTCGCAGTGCCAAATCGCAAAAAGGAGCCTGGTCTTTTAGCAACAAAATGGTCCGGGCTGAAGTGGTTAATTTACTAAAATTGGAGTGTGCAAAATCTGGTGCAGCTGTGCGTAGAAACCAATCGGCTTCTAACTTCAGTTTGTTCAGTTAAGCTTTGATAATAAAACCTGGAAGCTGATTGGTTTCTATGCAGGGCAGCACCAGATTGTGCTCTCTCCCGTTTTAGTAAATCAACCCCATTGTGCGTTCATTTGGATCAGTGTCTGTGTCCTTCCAGTTGCTGAGTCCCAATTGACATCAATAGGACTGCCTGAACGGTAACACCTTGGGGACCTCTGTGTAGGTAAACACCACCCCTCCACAGGGGCACACACCCAGTGGGAACAAGGCCTTATCTTCAGGAGTGTCCTCCTTTTTTCATGCCTTTGCCTCTCTGACCTCTCCAGATTCCAAGCAGTACAGCGCTGCCATTGCGTTCACCCTGGCCCTCTTCTCCCACTTGGTCAACCACGTGAATATAAGACTGCAGAGCGAGTTAGAGGAGAGCTCCGTCCCCGCCTTCCACAACGACAATCAGGTGAGTCTGATCATTGTAGAGCTTTATTCTCCAATCACACCTCAGCGTTCTGTTCCAAAACGCTGGAGGAGAAAAAAAATCAATTCTTCTCTATTGAGACGGTTCACATCTCAGATACAAGTCGCCTGAAGCCCGCTTAAAGATTCTGGAGCTTTTTCTGTAGTTCGAATCAGGCAGATTGTGCATTATTTTTATTTTTTTCATAGAAATTCATGGTAAACGCTTGATTCACATGGTTTTAAACGTTTTGACGCGTGTTTTCGAGCCTTTTTCTGCTCTAATGCAATAATTTAAAAATTTATAATGATTAAAAAAAATATATAAAATCTATAAATAATATCATTAATGAATAAATGTAACCCCAACCCAAATATTACCCCTAATAATTCTAACCCCTAATAACGCTAGTCCTAAGCCTAATATTACCCCTAATAACGCTCATCCTATCCTCTAATAATATTTTTAAACCTAATATTACCCGTAATAATAACCCTTATCCTGACCCCTAATAATAATCCTAACCCCTAATAATAATCCTAACCCACTATTACCCTTAATAATAATCCTAAC
>CM055126.1:59448578-59639162 GCA_029206835.1 Rana muscosa | reverse complement strand
GCCATTTTCCCATGGCCTGGAGGACTCATTGATTTCCTCCTCTAGCGCCCGGAATGACGTCACCGCGCGCCGCGCCACTTCCGTTTCCGGTCTACGGCAAGATGGCGACGGCCGGCGTCTTTTCAGCCCAGCTTCCTCTATAAAGATGCCAGGAAAAGAGGCGCCCATTCCTCCTGTTTGCTCTTAGCGACACGGTTCGAGCCCGGACGGCGCATGGAGCATGAGGAAAGGCCCGGTACGGCCAAGGCTACAGAGGAGGCCACAGGAGGTGAGTCCTACCCAGCCAGCAGGGGTTATGATGGGGGAGGTACCCCGACTCTTCCCCCTTTTGCTCTGCACAGGGGTGTTTGGTACTAAAAAATTCCCTGTGTATATTTGTTTTTTTCTGCAGGAGGGGACGTCACTGCCCAGGGGTCTACCAGCCGTCCCTCTAAAGGCCCTGCTCGCATCAAAAGATGTGGCTACTGCAACGATAGGTTGCCTCCAGACTATTCCAGACCTTTCTGTTTTAAATGCATTCAGAAATTGGCTGGAAAAGAAACATCTCAGGTCATGAAAGACTTCTTGTCTGTCCAGACCCAGATGCTGACTACGCTTAAGGAATTTCAATCCTCACTCAGGTCTAGGGAACCAGAACCTCAGACAAGTGGGGGGGGGGCTCTTCCTCTCAGGAGAGTTCTTTGACTCCCAGGGTAGTTAAAAGACGCCCGCAGCCTCTAAAATCCCTACCTTCACAGGGTTCGGAGCCGGAGGAGGATTCAGATATCTCCGATCGAGAAGTATCTGATGAGGGTCTGTGGATAGTCAGGCAGAGGACGAGGAAGAGGGCTCCAGGCCAGGAAGGCACATCTTCTCGGCCGATGATATGGAGGGCCTCCTTGGGGCAATTTATGCTTCTGAGGAGATCCAGGAGCCTGCGGAACAGGTTTCCGCACAGGATAGAATGTATCAGGGTTTGTTGAAGTCTCACCCCAAAACCTTCCCCGTCCACCAGGCACTGAAGGACATTATCCTTCAGGAATGGAAGGATCCTGAAAGGAAGCTCTTAAGACCAAAAACGTGGAAACGTAGGTGCCCTTTCAAGGAGGAGGATGAAGATAGGTTCTTCAAAGCACCCAGTTTGGATGCTTCCTTAGCCCAGGTATCCAAACAGTCTGACCTCTCCTTTGAGGATACTGGTAACCTCAAAGATCAGATGGATCGGCGTGCTGAAACCACCTTGCGGAGGGCCTGGGAAGCCAATGCGGCAGCCATGAGCCCGGCGCTGGCTTCAGCATGCGTAGCCAGGAATGCAGATGCATGGATCTCAAAATTAACGGACCATGTTTCAGGCACTTCCAAATCCAAGGAAGTCTTGGAGTCGTTGCAGCTAATAGGTAACGCGGTGGCGTACCTAGCGGACGCAGCGGTAGAAACCGTAAGAACCACCGCAAAGACTGGAGCCCTCTTAAACTCTGCTAGAAGAGCTGTATGGGTTAAAACCTGGGATGGTGATAGTGCATCCAAGACCCGTTTATGTGGTCTCCCATTGAGGGCTCCCTTCTTTCTTTATCGTACACCACGGGACACAGAGCCAGTCATTACATAATGGGTTAAGGGTCACCAGCGGTGATTGGACACTGGCACAACCAATGGAAGACAGTTCCCCTCCATATAACCCCTCCCATCAGGGAAGTACCTCAGTTTTTTCGCCAGTGTCGAAAGGTGTTGGACGCGTTAGGAGGTGCTAAAGAAAAGCTCTACCAAAGAGACCCTCTGGGGGTAAAAGAGCTATGCTTTCGGATCCATCCAAGACGCCTACAAATGAGCTGAATCTGGATGGGATCCGGGCCTCATCCATGAGGCGTCGCCTGTAATGTCTCTCTTCGGAGGACTGGGCTCTAAGATCCAGCACTTTCGCTATTTCGCTATAAAGTCCTGGTAAGAGTCTTGTACAAGGCCCAGGGGAGAGGTATCCTTTAAATAGGAACCCATATCCCTGAAGGTTGGCACACATAGCCACACCGTGAAGGGTGAAGTTTGGTATCTGTCTGAAAACTTTCAGCAGAAAAACCTGCGGCGTGGATAAGGTGAGATTAGAAGGTCCATAACTAGGTTGGGACCTTTTTCAAAAAAGTGGATGTCTTCTTTTTTTCCACCACTGGGGGGAGTAAAGAGCTGAATATACTCACCTCACTCTGTTCAGTGTCGGCTTCGGCGAAGTACACTGCTCGTCACCTCCGCTGCTGAGCTTGCTTGAGCTCCCCGCTCCTCCTTCCGGTGGCCGATACAGACACCTGCAGATGCAGGTAAGTGGGGACAGGGGCTGATGAGAGTCCTCTCTCACTATGGCCACCACCATAGCGCTAAAGGCCGCGCGCGCGCTTTATTGGAGGGGGGGGGGCCGAAGGCGTGCGCGGGCACGTGGCGCGCGCAGGCACAGAAACGGCGCCAAATTTAAAAGACTGTCAGTGTAAAAAGCACTGCAGCAGCAAGCAAGCTCGTTAGTTCTCTTGTTCCTGGCAGAGAAACGCAGCAGCTATACAGGGACGTAAGACTCCATGTGGTTGGATTGGGTACTTCCTAGAAGACATCCATGTTATGCATAGTTATGTGTTAAAAGTTGCATACTTAATGTATTTGCTAAACTGAACACGGTAGTATATGCATTTAGGTACCTTGTATTTTGTCTAAACAGTAAGTCTTCCAGGGGAAGTGATGCGGACAAAAAGAGATAAAAGAGCACCGCCGCCTGAGACAGGGGGCTCTAGCTGTGCTGATTCGGTACCTTCCTCTCCTGTGTTGCCAAAAGCACCTGTACAGGATGAGCCATTACCTCTGTCAGGTATGGCGGCTTCCCCAGTGAAGCCTGGGCCTGCATATGTCACTGAGGACACTTTATCAGCTGCCCTAAATAATCTGGAGGAGAAAATTGCTACTTTAATCGCTAAATCCTCTAAAAAGGACAATAAGCGAAGCAGATCTCCTCCAGTATTGGACCTCCCTTCAGAAGTACCTGAGGAGGAGGAGGATGAGGAGGAGGCTACATCAGCAGAGGATGAGGAGTCAGACGGATCAGGGATATCGGATGAGCCTTTTTCGGTATCCCAGATTTTAAAGTCACAGGTGCAATGCTATGCAGGAGCCGTGCGAGCTGCATTTAGGTTACCCTCTTTGGAGGTAACAGAATCACCTGTCTCCTCCCTAGGATCATTAAGATCCCTGCAAGGTGCATGCTCCTTCCCGGTTCATCCGTTACTAGAGGATCTATTGTACGCAGACTGGCAACATCCAGATAAGCGTTTTTCACCTCCAAAAAAGTTTAACATTCTTTATCCTATGGAGGAAAATTTTTTAAAGAAATGGAGCCTGCCTACGGTAGATGCGGCTATTTCTTGTGTAAATAAAAACCTGACATGTCCAGTGGATAATGTACAAGTGTTTAAAGATCCTTCTGAGAAGAAGTTGGAATCCTTACTGAAATCCTCCTTCCTTTTGGCCGGCTCAATTATCCAACCTGCAGTAGCAGCAGTCGGTATGTGTCAGGTCGTCAGCCAACAGGTAAAGCAGGGGCTGAAGGAGCTGCCTTCAGAGCAGGCTAAAAATTGGGAGAATTTGCCTAAAGCCTTATGCTTCACAGTGGATGCCATGAGAGATTCTATCATACAGGCATCACGCCTTACACTCCAGCTGGTACAGATGCGCAGAGTACTTTGGCTTAAGCATTGGTCAGCGGAAGCCCCATGCAAAAAGTTGTTGGCAAGTTTCCCATTCCATGGCGAACGCCTTTTTGGGGAAGATTTAGAAAGATATATCCAAAAGATATCAAGTGGTAAAACGACTTTTACCTGAGAGAAAGAAAAACAAGAGACCTTGTTTTAAACACACTCTCTCCCCAGCTCCCGGGAAATCTGACTCCAGCCAGTGGCGACGGCCTTTTCAGCCGCCCAAAAAAGCCAAAGAACAGGCTCAGAAGAACAAGAAGCCGTGGGGTTCAAGAGCTAATAAGCAAGCCCCCAAAACCTCTCATTGAAGGGGCGCCCCCGCTCGGCCGAGTGGGGGGAAGGCTTCGTCAGTTCTCAGCGACTTGGCGGACAGAAACCCAGGACAAATGGGTGGTATCCACAATATCCTCAGGGTACAGACTGGAATTTCGAGAGATCCCATCTTCTCAATTCCGAAGTTCAAGACTCTCCAAGGATCCACAAAAAAGAGGATCCTTCTTCAAAGGTTTGAATCACTTAATAGCTCAAGGTGTGGTTACAGAGGTACCCCAAAAGGAGCAAGGTTCAGGTTTTTACTCAAACCTCTTTGTGATTCCAAAACCGAACGGAGAAGTCAGACCCATCCTGGATCTAAAAAATCTAAACCAGTTTCTGAACGTTCGCCATTTTCGAATGGAAACGATTCGATCCGTGGTCGCTACTTTAAAAGGCGGAGAATTCATTGCGTCCATAGATATCAAAGACGCATATCTACACATACCAATCCTCCCCGCTCACCAAAGATTCCTAAGGTTTGCGGTAGAAGATCGCCACTTTCAATTTGTGGCCCTGCCATTTGGTGTAGCCACCGCGCCCAGAGTATTCACAAAGGTGCTAGCTCCTCTGTTAGCAAACCTAAGAACACGGGGCATTGCGGTAACAGCCTATCTAGACGATCTACTATTAATAGATCAGTCAAAGGAGGGATTGGATCACGCTGTAGACACTACAGTAGGATACCTGGAGCATTTAGGATGGATTATAAACTTACAAAAATCCTCTCTCCAGGCCCAAAGAAGGATAGTGTACCTGGGCATGATCATAGATACAGCCCAAAACAGGGTATACCTGCCAGAGCCAAAGATACAGTCTCTGAAAGACCTGATCCACAAGGTCAAAGCAAACAAGAGGCCGTCTATTCGCCTTTGCATGAGACTATTGGGAAAGATGGTAGCCTCTTTCGAGGCGGTCCCTTACGCCCAGTTTCATTCGAGACTACTTCAAGGCAATATTTTAGCCTCCTGGAACAGAAAGAGCCAAGCTCTGGATATACCCATGCGCCTGTCCTCACAAGTACGCCACAGCTTCAATTGGTGGCTAGAAGCCAGGAATTTACGGAAGGGAAAGTCCTTCCTCCCAGTGGCCTGGAAGGTGGTATCTACGGATGCCAGCCTATCGGGCTGGGGTGCAGTATTCGAGGAGGCTTCTACCCAGGGAACCTGGGCCAAGACTCAGGGGATCCTGCCCATCAATGTGCTAGAGATCCGGGCGGTATATCTAGCCCTCAAAACCTGGACATACAGGTTACAGGGCTACCCAGTTCGGGTTCAATCCGACAATGCTACGGCAGTAGCTTACATCAATCACCAAGGAGGCACCCACAGTCGGGCAGCCCAAAGAGAGGTGAACCGGATCTTGGCATGGGCAGAAGAGCATGTACCTTGCATCTCTGCAATCTTCATTCCAGGGATAGAAAACTGGCAAGCAGACTACCTGAGTCGTCAGCAGCTGCTACCAGGAGAGTGGTCTCTTCACCCAGAGATCTTTCAGGCCATATGTCTGAGATGGGGAAACCCAGATGTAGACCTGCTAGCTTCCAGGTTCAACAAGAAATTGGACAACTTTGTGTCCAGAACGAGAGATCCTCTAGCCTACGGGACAGACGCTCTAATAACTCCATGGAATCAGTTCTCACTGATCTATGCATTCCCTCCGATCCCTCTTCTACAAAGACTGCTTCGCAGGATCAAGGAGGAGGGAATACCAGTAATCCTAGTGGCCCCAAACTGGCCCAGGAGGCCTTGGTATGCCGAGATCGTAAAAATAGCGATAGGAAGGCCCTGGAAGCTTCCACTTCGACACGACCTGTTGTCACAGGGTCCAGTATTCCACCCTTCCTTACAAAGGCTAAATTTGACGGCCTGGCTGCTGAGACCCACATTTTGAAAAAGAGAGGGGTCTCTGGCCTGGCTCTTTCTACGCTCATTAATGCTAGAAAGCCAGCCTCCAGACTCATCTATCATAGAGTCTGGAAAGCATACGTTTCCTGGTGTGAATCCAGAAGTTGGAATCCTCTGAAATATGAAATAAGTAGGATTCTTGCTTTTTGCCAGTTAGGAGTGGATATGAAATTAGCCCTTAGCACCATCAAAGGGCAAATATCGGCTCTATCAGTCTTCTTTCAGAGACCATTGGCATCTCACTCCCTAGTTCGGACATTCATTCAGGGGGTACTGAGGATAAATCCTCCAGTCAGGTCTCCCTTGTGTCCATGGGATTTGAATTTGGTATTGTCAGTGTTGCAAAAGCAACCTTTTGAACCTATTCGCCATATTCCTTTAATTATATTAAGTAGGAAATTGGCCTTTCTGATTGCTATAGCTTCTGCTAGGAGAGTATCAGAGCTAGCAGCTCTTTCTTGTAAAGAGCCTTATCTAATTTGTCACAAGGACAAGATCGTACTACGACCCCATCCGGCTTTTCTGCCTAAGGTGGTGTCGGCTTTTCACTTGAATCAAGACATTGTTCTGCCTTCCTTTTTTCCAAACCCGCGGACGGCGGGGGAAAAATTATTACACTCTCTAGATCTAGTGAGAGCGGTAAGGGTGTATCTGCAAGCAACCGCTCAGATACGTAAAACAGATGTTTTGTTTATTTTACCAGATGGTCCCAAGAAGGGCCAAGCGGTATCAAAATCCACCATTTCCAGGTGGATTAGACAAGTAATTGTTCAAGCTTATGGTTTAAAGAACAGGACTCCTCCTTTTCCTGTTAAGGCGCACTCTACCAGGGCGATAAGTGCTTCATGGGCAGTGCACCACCAGGCTTCGATGGCTCAGATCTGTAAGGCTGCAACTTGGTCCTCAGTCCATACATTTTCCAAATTCTATCAAATAGATGTGAAAGGACATGAGGATTCCGCCTTCGGGCGAAGTGTGCTGCAGGCAGCAGTATAGGGCTTCTGGTCCGCAAGCGGTCGGTTTGATCTGTGTCTCCCCCCCTTCATATGAGCATTGCTCTGGGACGTCCCATTATGTAATGACTAGCTCTGTGTCCCGTGGTGTACGATAAAGAAAATAGGATTTTTATAACAGCTTACCTGTAAAATCCTTTTCTTGGAGTACACCACGGGACACAGAGGTCCCACCCTTCTTATGGGAACCTTACTGCTTTGCTACAAAACTGAGGTACTTCCCTGATGGGAGGGGTTATATGGAGGGGAACTGTCTTCCATTGGTTGTGCCAGTGTCCAATCACCGCTGGTGACCCTTAACCCATTATGTAATGACTAGCTCTGTGTCCCGTGGTGTACTCCAAGAAAAGGATTTTACAGGTAAGCTGTTATAAAAATCCTATTTTTCGGTACAGGACTTGACCAAGCCTTGTCCAGGTCCACCGAAAAGGGTAAGAAATTTCCTACCAAACCTAAAAAGGAAAAAAGGAGATTTTTTTCGAGGCCCCCAGGGTAAGAACCGGTCTTCAGACAAAAGACCTATCAATACTAGGAGGTAGAGTGCTGGCAAGGACAAACAGAAGGGAGGTATCCTTTTCTCCAGCCAAAAGCCTAATGACAAGAACTCTAAGTGACGTAAGGGTAGGGGGAAGGCTTTCCCAGTTTCTCCCCAGATGGGAAAGCATATCTCAGAGCCCCCATGTCCTCCAAATTTTAAAAGAGGGCTACAAGCTAGAGTTCCTTCACTCCCCTCCCCCGAAGTTTCTGGTAACGCATCTACCCAGGGACCCCTTAAAAGCTGCAGGTCTGGTACAGAATGTCTCAGATCTGGAAAGGCAGGGAGTAGTTATCCCGGTACCTACGGAACAACAAGGTTTGGGCGTCTATTCCCACGTTTTCGTTGTTCCAAAGCCGTCAGGGAAGCATCGACTTATAATAAACTTGAGACCCTTGAACGCTTATCTGCGTCGCAAGAGGTTTCGGATGGAGAGCGTGTACACTCTCAGGAAGCTTCTTCTGAGGGGGGTGTTCATGGTGACCATAGACCTAAAGGACGCCTATCTACACGTCCCGATATTCCCAGCACATCAGGCTTTCCTCAGGTTTGCAATCACTTCCGCCCAGGGAGTGCAGCATTGGCAGTTTGCTGCGCTTCCCTTCGGACTGTCATCCAGTCCAAGAGTCTTTACAAAGATCATGGCGGAGGTGATTGCTTACCTGCACCTGCAGGGTATAGCAGTAGTCCCCTACCTCGACGATCTGCTTCTCTACAATCAGAGTCGATATCTCCTTCTTGCAGACCTGGCCAGGGTCGGGAGCACCTTGGAAAGCCTGGGGTGGATCATCAACAAAGAAAAATCCTCGATGGTCCCAGAACAGAAGAAAGTTTACTTGGGATTCCTAGTGGATTCCTTAGAAAACTTGTTTTACCCCAGGACAAGGTCCAAGGTCTTATGACAACGGTCAGGTCTATGTTGGAGGCAGAGGAATCTTCTTTCAGAAGCATCATGCGGGTGCTGGGTCTAATGACCTCTTGCATCCCAGCGGTGCCGTGGGCTCAGCTCCACTCCAGACCTCTCCAAGAATTCCTTCTATCCTCTTGGGACGGATCAAGGGAATCTCTAGACTACAGGGTCCCCATCCCAGTTGTGGCAAAGGAATCTCTGAGGTGGTGGCTCCTTCCTCAGAATTTACTGGTGGGTCGTCTGTGGAGTCAGTCCAACCCTCTCAGGATAACCACAGACGCAAGCGCCTGGGGTTGGGGGGCTCACTTAGACGAGCTCAGGGTTCCTGGAACCGAGGTCAGAGGGGCGCCTCCTCAAACCTCCGGGAATTGTTGGCGGTCCGGGAGGCTCTAAAGGCCTTCGAGGAGAGAGTCAGGGGCCGAGAGGTCCAGATTCTATCCTACAATGCCACCACAGTGGCATTCCTGAACCATCAGGGAGGCACCAGGTCGCGTACCCTTCTGGCTTTGTCTCTGGAGATCCTGAGCTGGGCAGAGCTCCGGATTCCCTCTATCACAGCGGTTCACATAAGAGGGGTTCACAACGTAGAGGCGGACTTTTTAAGTCGCCACCCGATTCTCCAGGGAGAATGGGAGTTGAACACAGAGGTGTTCGATCTGGTGTGCCAACGGTTCGGCAATCCGGAGATAGACCTCTTCGCCCGCAGGGAAAACAAAAAGCTAAAGAGGTTCTTTTCCCTGACCCGGGAATGGGGCTCAGAGGGAGTGGATGCGCTGGCCCAGGTGTGGAGTTTTCATCTGGCCTATGCCTTTCCTCCTCTGAGTCTGATTCCGAGGATCCTGCAGAAGCTGGACCTCTCAGAATGCTGTCTCATTTTGGTCACCCCCTGGTGGCCCAAGAGAGCCTGGTTTCCCACTCTGGAGAACTGGTCGGTAGCTCCCCCTCTCCATCTACCAGTTCGGTCAGACCTTCTTCTTCTTCAGGGTCCGGTCTTCCACCCAGAGCCCAGCTTCTTCAAACTGACGGCCTGGTGCTTGAAAGGCAGAACCTGCGGGAGAAGGGCTGTTCAGAGAGAGTGATCACCACTCTCCTCTCTAGTAGAAAGGAGGTCACCAGGCGGATTTATGCTAAGGTGTGGGGGGGCTTCTCTCGCTGGTGTTCAGAGAGAGAGGTTTCCCAACAGGAAACTTCGGTCATTCTGGAATTTCTCCAGGATGGAGTTGATCTGGGGCTGGCTACCAAGACACTAAGAGTTCAGGTAGCAGCCTTATCTTACTTCCTGGACAGAAGATTGTCCCAGGACCCGTTGATTAAAAGATTCTTGTCAGCTAGGGACAGAATGTCTCCATTACAGATCTCTAGGGTTCCACCCTGGGATCTCTCCTTGGTTCTAGAACAGTTAACCTAAGGCTCCGTTCGTAACTTCTCACAGTTAAGTTTACCTTTCTGCTGGCGATAACGACAGCCAAAAGAGTAGGTGATATGCAGGCTCTGTCAATTAAAGAGCCGTTTTTTCGTTTATTTGAGGACAGGGTTGTTCTCAGGCAGGACCCCCTGTACCTTCCCAAGGTAGTATCAAAATTTCATAGAACGCAGGAAATAATACTCCCTTCTTTTTGTTCCAATCCCCAGAATGAAAGGGAGGCTTCCTTTCATTGTTTGGATGTCAGACGATGTCTGTTTTCTTATTTGGATAGAGTTAGCATTTTCAGAAAATCCAGCCACTTATTTATTAATTTTTCTGGTCAGAAAAAGGGCCAACAGGCTTCTAGAGTAACCATAGCTAGGTGGATAAAACAAGCAATCTCCCTAGCTTATGACCAGGCTGCTAAGACAGCCCCGAAGGTTAAGGCACATTCCACTCGGTCTCTGGCGACCTCCTGGGCAGAAAGGGCCGGAGATTCGGTCGAACAAATCTGCCAAGCTGCGACATGGTCAAGCCAGAACACTTTTTTGAAACATTATAGAGTGGAGTTTCTGTCGCCTCAGGACCTCTCATTTGGTAGGAAGGTCCTGCAAGCGGTCGTCCCACCCTAAGGTAGGCCTGCAAATTACTTGCTTCTCTCTCATTGTGCCGTCCTGGAAGACGTCTTGAGAAAAGTACCAGTTACTTACCGGTAATGGTCTTTCTGGTAAGTCTTCCAGGACGGCAGGCCTACTTCCCACCGCTCTGGTTAAGTATATTAATATATATATATATATATATATATATATATATATATATATATATATATATATATATATATATATATATATATATATATATATATATATATATATATGAGTTGTTGTGGTATGTTGTTTTTCACTCTCGTGCACTAGTGTGGAGTACTTTTTCACAAACTGAGGAGCACAGGGAGGGGTGGGGTTTTTAACCTCTTTGATTGTGTTTCCTGTCAGGTGGACTAGTCATCTCTCATTGTGCCGTCCTGGAAGACTTACCAGAAAGACCATTACCGGTAAGTAACTGGTACTTTTCACGTCGTTTTTTCTCTTGTCGAGAAAAACTACCGTCTGTGGGCTCCACGGCAGTGTTTCCCTATGGGAAACACTGTCGCGGGAAACATGTCGAAAAAAACGACGAGAAAAATTAGAACATGTTCTAATTTTTCTCGTCGTTTTTAATGCCGTTTTTCCCGTCGAAAAAAAACGGCAAAAAGCCCACAGACTATCGTTTTTCTCGTCGAAAGGAAAAAATTTCGTTTTTCTCGACCGAGAAAAACGGCCGTGTGTACGCGGCAATACAGGAGAGAATTTCCCCTCCTAGGGGGTAGATTTCCTCTCACTTCCTGTTGTCTCCTTCCGTTTTGTAAGTAGGAGTCGTTTGTAACTTGGGGACCACCTGCATTAAAACTCGGGCCAAACCCCATTTCTAGTTTTTAATAATACAGGGAAGGGGGAGGGCCACTTTGTCAACTTTTAGAGTTGTCGTCAGAAAAGGTGTCCCCCTTTGGGGAGATTTGCCCTCTCCTTCCTGCTTTGGTGGCAACTGAAAAAATGTAGATTTTGTTTTATGTCCTGTCCAGCTGATGGTAATCAAAGGGATAGAAAGTGAAAGCAAATCTCCCAAACCAGGGGGTAAGCAACCTCGGCCCTCCAGCTGTGGTGAAACTACAAATCCCATCATGCCTCTGTCTCTAGGAGTCATGCCTGTGATTGTCGGGGTCTTGCAATGTCTCATGGGACTTGTAGTTTTAAAACAGCTGGATGGCCGAGGTTGCCCACCCCTGTCCCAAACGGTGACACTGGTAGCAATAAAAACTAGACCGAAATCCTCAGTCTTCTGTACTTTTATACAATACTGAGAATCAGGGCCGCCACCAGGAATTTTGGGGCTCCTTACACAGATTCAGGCATGGGCCCCCTAGAGCAAAGGAGAACCGGGGGGGGGTGTGCTGCTGCTGCAAATTTAGAAGCAGGGGGGTTTACCTCTGGTCCCCTTACAAAAAAGGGGGGTTGCCATCCGGGCCCCTAGGGACCTCTGGGCCCCTTACAAAAAAAGGGGGTTGCCATCTGGGCCCCTTACAAAAAAAAGGGGGGGTTGCCATCTGGGCCCCTTACAAAAAAAAGGGGGGGAGGTTGAGAATAAAAAGGCTGGAATTCACGTACATTTTTAATTTTTGTCTCTCTTGCATGTGACAGATGACCCGGAATCCAGGGAGGTCGCAGAGGTGATAGAGAAAGACGCGGAGCCGGAGATTAACCAGGTCAACAAGCAGCCGCGATCCAAACCCAGAAACAAGAAGAACCCCAAGTACTCCCGCCTCTCCCTCTTGCGTAGGCGGAGACACGCGCGGAAGGCAGACGAGAGCGACCTGAGCGAGGGGTTCGATTCGGACTCCAGCCGCGGCTCCGCCAAAGGAAGCGACAACTCCGACAGCGCTTCAGAAAAGAGCGAGGAGGAGGCGGCCTTTGACATAGAATCCGATTCGGATATGAACAGTCAGGAGTCGCGGTCCGATTTAGAAGACATGGAGGACGACCACGGCGATGAGCGCAGAAGTCCAAAGGAGCCCAAGGAAGCGGCCAAAACCTGCGAGGAAAAGTCGGTGAGCCCGGCCAAACCTGAGGCTCAGGAGACCCCGGTTACCTGTCCCGGACCCACCACCAGCGAGGCCAGTATAGCCAGCAACCTCCAAGCCATGTCCACCCAGATGTTTCAGACCAAACGTTGCTTTCGCCTGGCGCCGACCTTCACCAACGTCTTTGTGAAACCTTCGTCTGAGCCGGCGGCCTACAGCACCAAAGAACAGGTGCCCCTGGTGAATGGAGACGTGGAGAGACTGAAGTCTGCAGAGCAAGGTAAGAGGGAGCTTGGTCCTCCAATGTCAAAGTAATGCTTAACCACTTGCCGACTGTGTCACTCAGATACACTGCGGCACAATGGCTCTCCTGGGCTTAACACTGTATGGGTATGTCCTACCCGTTTTTCAGCCACCAGAGGGCGCATGTACATGGCAGGGGGGGCCCGGTGCGCGTGGCCGGCGGTCACGAGCGCCAGCACGTGTGTGTGTGCACACAAATCCCTGTTCTGTCAGAGGAGAGGAGCCATATCGTCTGTTCCTATTAGGTAGGAAAAACAATATGGCTCCCCTCCTAGTCACTCCCATCCCCACACAGTTAGAAAATGCTGAGGGAACACATTTAGCCTCTTGATCGCCCCCTAGTGTTAGCCTCCTTCCCTGCCAGTGACATTTACACAGTAATCAGTGCATTTTTGTAGCACTGATCGTTGTATAAATGCCAATGGTCCCAAAAAAGTGTCAAGTGTCCGATCTGAATATCGCAGTACTGCAAAAAAAAAATCATAGATCACTGCCATTGCTAGTAAAAAAAAATTAAAAAAAATATGCCATAAATCTTTCCCATATTTTGTAGTTGCTCTATTTTGCGCTATAAACAAAAATAGAGCGACAATTTGGAAAAAAACTTATTTTTTATTTTTTTTGCTATAATAAATATCCCCTAAAGTGTTTTGTTTTAAAAAAAAATAAAAAAAAATTCTTCATCAGTTTAGGTCAATATATATTCTTCATATTTTTGGTAAAAAAATATTGCGATTTTGGTAAAAAAAAAAAGGAATAAGCGTATGCTTATTGCCGGTGTTTTTTTTTTTTTTTTACCAAAAATATACAGAAGAATATATATTGACCTAAACTGATGAAGAAATAAAAAAAAACAAAAAACTTTAGGGGATATTTATTATAGCAAAAAGTAAAAAAAAAGAAATTTCAAAATTGTTGCTTTTTTTTGTTTATAGCGCAAAAAAAAAATATGTAGAGGTGATCAAATGCCACCAAAATAAAGCTCCTTTCTTTCTCGTACATCACGGGACACAGAGCGACATAGTCATTACTAATGGGTTATATAGATACCGTCAGGTGCTGGCACTGGCAACTTCCAAAACCGGAAGTACCCTCCCCTATATAAGCCCCTCCCATCCGGGAGCACCTCAGTTTTTTGCCAGTGTCTAAGGTGTTGGCCAGGAAGAAACATGTGTTTTTCACTGAGCTTGCGTACAGGTTCTTTTGGGCCTCAGTAAGCTATTCCGGATCCGACCAAAAAAGCTTCATAGCTAAACGGTCGGTACCCGGGCCTTGCAGAGAAGAGCAAGGTTTTGCCTGTAATGCTTCTCTTAGGAGAGCTGGACCCTGGGATCCAGAGCTCTGGTCATACCCACGACCAAGATGTTTTCTGTGCAGGGTGCTATACAGGTCCAGGGGAGTGGAATCCTTGGGAACCCGGTCCCTGAAGGTTTGATTACAATGCCTGCCGTGATAGGTGAAGTTTGGGCTTTTGTGGACCAAACAAAGTCCTGCGGCGGGGAACAGGTAAGTGGGGGCCCCCAGGAACTTGGTTCTATTGGGGGACCCCCAAGCCTAATTTGTCTTTCTGTCTGTTACCTAATGGTATTCCCGCAAAATTCTGTGCATGCCTGTAACTACTAAAAAAAAATGTAATAATTTTTAATGGTGGTCAAGAAAAAAAAAAATTTTTTTTTATATATATTTAAGATATTAGACTGCGGTACCTGTGTTTGTCCACTAGAGGCCGCTGTGGAATGTTTTCTTGTCATGTGGACTAGTTTCTTCTCAGCAGAGCAAGTCCAGGCAGATGGTGAGTTCTCTTATGGGAAACTGCTTCCTCTGCCATGTTACAATGCTCGTCCATCCCCCGGCCTGCGGCAAAGAGGGGCCCTGGCTCTTGTCCCTAGTCTCCATTTTTCAAAATTAGCGCCGAAGGCGCACATGGCCGCGCGCGTGCACGCGCCTCTATATATAGAGGTGAGCCAGGAAAGGGGGCGGAGCCTGGGGGATGACGCTCTGTGTGCGCCGCAGCGCTTCTGCGCATGTGCGGGCGTCCCAGCATGTAAAAACCACAGTTTTGTGTGGTGAGCTGGCTATGAAGTACAGAGACAGAGCTGGCAACATTTAAAAAAGGGCATACAGCAAGCGGTTGATACAGGCATCCCCTAGAAAGGCACATTAGTAGACACCAACTGTGATATAGCAGCAATTGTGCTAGACTATTCTCAGTAAAAGTGGTGTATTACGGCTGGAATACCTCAGCTTTAGGCTTAGGAATATGCCGTCCAGAAGCTCCGGAACTGAATCTTCCAGGAAGCGAAAGGGGTCTCATCGGGCTCGGAGGATCTTGGGCATACTTCTGCTGCACCAGTCTCCCCTGAAGTTCAGAGGTAAGTGACCGTAGAGACCCCGCAGGGGTACTTGGTACTGTGGCTGTCCTCAGTTCACCTGCTCCTGTGTATGTAACAGAGGAGTTTTTTTCCTCAGCTCTGGGAGGATTAGAGAGAGATTGTCAACATTTATCGCTGCCTCCCTGTCAGGGAAAGCACGCCCGATCTCCGTCTCCTCCTTCAGAGTGCCTGTTAGCAGAGCAACAGTCCCATACAGGGATCGACCTGCCTGAAGGGGATCAGGATGAGGTTGATTCTGTTATAGAGGAATCAACGGTGGGGGAACCTTTTCTCAGCATCTCAAGCTGAAAGATTATGGGTTCAGTCTCTGACTAACATGGTCCGATCAGCATTTAAAAATGCACCTTGCGGAACCATCAACCACTACTGTATCCTCGTTGGGGTCGCTAGAAGCCCCCAGACTGTTTGTTCTTTTCCACTTCACCCTTTACTGAAAGGGCTCATTTACCAGGATTGGGAACGTCCTGAGAAAATATTTATTCCCCCAAGAGATTTCCGGTGGTCTATCCCATGGAGGATAAGTTCATCAAAAAAAAAAAAAAAAAAAAATGGAACGTCCCTACAGTGGACGCAGCCATCTCTTGTATGTATAAATCACTGACATGTCCAGTGGATAATGTCCAAATGTTCAAGAACCCAATAGATAAAAGATTGGAGTCCTTATGAAAATCTGCTTCTTTCTACAGCAAGCTTGGTGACACAACCAGCAGTAGCAGCTATTGGGGTCTGCTAAGCAGTGAAGGATCAGTTGAAACAGGTCTTGAGGGACTTGACAGATCAGCAGGCTTTGCCCTAGCTGATCTACCTAGAGCCTTAGGCTTTGCGGTTGACGCCATAAAGGATTCAGTCCATCAGGCCTCCCGCCTTACGCTGTCTATAGTACATATGCGTAGGCTCCTATGGCTCAAAAACTGGTCTGCTGAAGCTCCCTGTAAAGAATGGCTGGTTAGCGTCCCATTTCATGGGGAACGCTTATTCAGGGAAAACCTGGACAAATATATCCAGAAAATTTCCAGCGGTAAAAATACGCTCTTGCCGGTTAAAAACAGAGTTAGAGGTCCCTCTTTAAGAGGCCTGCTTCTCCAGTCCCTGGGGCATCGGCTGTGTAACAGTTCCGACGGCCTCCTCGGTCAATTCCCGGGGGTAAAAAACAGGGACAATAGCAGGGTAATGAGAAACCCTGGGTCAGGGGAGGTACAAAACCTCCCCCAAAGTTAAATTCATTGAAGCCCCCACTCAGTCGGGTGGGGGGGAGGACTCCAGTTGTTCGCAAGAGACCTGGCGGGACACGATCAAGACAGATAGGTGCTCTCCGCAGTATGTTTGGGATACAGTTTGGAGTTAAAAGACTCTCCTCCTTCCCATTTTTGAGGTCAAACGTGCCAAGGGATCCCCGGAAGAGAGAGTCCCTCCTGTTGGCACTAGAACAACTATTGCTCCAAGGAGTAATTATGGAGGTTCCCCTGGAAGAATGAGGGTTCGGGTTTTACTCAAACCTCTTTACAGTCCCGAAGCAAACGCGGACGGGAGGCCCATATTAATTCTAAAAGGGCTATACAAATTCCTGTATATCAGGACTTTCCAATGGAGTCAATCCGATCGGTGGCCACTGCCCTATAAGGGGAGGATTGGTTAGCCGCGATCGACATCAAAGATGCTTATTTGCGCATTCCCATCTTTCCAGTCCACCAAAAATTTCTACGCTTTGCAGTAGAAGGGCGCCATTTTCAGTTCAGAGCCTTACCCTTCGGTTCGGCCACAGCACCACGAGTGTTTACAAAAATTCTGGCCCTTTATTGGCCAATCTAAGAACACAAGGTGTAATGATAATGGCATATCTAGATGACTTGTTGCTGATAGACCACTCAGTGAAAAAACTAGACGTGGTCGTTCACAAGACAATCAAGTATCTGGAATCTCACGGTTGGATTATCAACCGAGACAAGTCACCCCTAAAAACCAGTCAAAAGTCTGGAATACTTGGGGCTAAGGTTGGATTCAGGCCAGAGAAAAATATTCTTGCCTCGAGGAAAGGTGTTGTCTTTGAAAGATTTGATCCACTTAGTGGGTACAAAAAAGACAGCCGTCCATACGCCTGTATATGAGGCTGCTGGGAAAGATGGTGGCATCATTCGAAGCAGTACCCTACGGTCAATTCCATTCAAGGAATTTGCAAGGGGCCATACTGTCAGCCTGGAACAAAAAAGTTCAGGCCCTAGACTTACAATGTCCTTGTCCCCTTCCGTTCGCAAGAGCCTCCGTTGGTGGTTGGTTCCCCAGAATCTGGAAAAAAGGAAATCCTTCAGTCCGATTTCTTGGAAGGTGGTCACTACAGATGCCAGCCTTATAGGCTGGGGAGCAGTACTGGAGCAATGGTCTCTCCAGGGCAGATGGTCGGATGCAGAAAAGGCCCTGCCCATCAATCTCTTAGAGATACGAGCAGCCCGGTATGCCCTAGTAGCATGGACATCCAAACTCCAAGGGTCCCCTGTCAGAATTCAATCATCAGGGGGGCACCAGGAGTCGTGCAGCCCAGAGGGAAGTAAATTACATCCTGAAATGGGCAGAAAAATATGTCCCAGCCATATCTGCGGTATTCATTCCAGGAGTGGAGAATTGGAAGGCGGACTTTCTAAGTCGCCAGCAATTAGGCCCAGAGGAAGGGTCCCTTCACCCCGAGGTTTTCTGGACAATATGTCAGCGGTGGGGAACATCGGATGTAGATCTTCTAGCATCCAGATTCAACGCAAAGGGGGACAGGTTTGTCTCTTGGACAAGGGATCCTCTAGCTTGCGGCTCGGATGCCCTAGTGTTCCCTTGGGATCAGTTCAAGCTGATATATGCATTGCCACCGCCACAATTGTTACCTCGATTACTCCGCAGAATCAGGGTAGAAAAGAAACCAGTGATTCTGGTGGCTCCAGCGTGGCCCCGAAGAGCATGGTACGCGGAGATTGTAAAAATGTCTGTGGGGAGTCCTTGGACTCTCCCACGTCGTCCGGACCTGCTTTCGCAAGGACCGATATACCACCCTTCCTTACCAGCCCTAGGTTTGACGGCCTGGCTATTGAAGCCCACATTCTAAAAAAGAGAGGGCTCTCTAATCCTGTGGTATCTACCATGATCAATGCCAGGAAGCCGGTATCCAGGCAGATCTACTATAGAATCTGGAAGGCGTACATCGCGTGGTGTGAGGCCAAGAAATGGCATCCACATAAGTACGTAATAGGTAGGATTCTGGACTTCCTACAGTGGGCTGTAGATAGGAAGCTTGCCTTGAGTACTATCAAGGGTCAGATTTCGGCCTTGTCAATATTTTTTCAAAGGCCCTTGGCTTCGCATTCACTAGTCAAAGCCTTTATACAAGGAGTGATGCGTATTAGTCCTCCGGTTAATATTCCCATATGTCCATGGGATCTAAACCTGGTTCTGTCGGTTCTACAGAAACAACCATTTGAACCATTACAGCATATTTCCTTGGTGCTTCTCACCAGGAAATTGATTTTTCTAGTAGCCATTTGTTCGGCTAAAAGAGTATCGGAATTAGCAGCTATGTCCTGTAAGGAGCCATATTTGGTTATCCATAAGGACAGAGTAGTGTTACGCCCTCATCCAGCCTTTCTTCCTAAGGTGGTATTGAGGTTTCATTTGAACCAAGATGTGGTTCTTCCTTCTTTTTTTCCCCAAACCTACTTCGGTAGAGGAAAAGTGATTACATTCTTTGGATGTAGTAAGAGCAGTTAAAGCTTATCTAAAAGCCACTGCTCAGATTCGCAGAACGGATACTTTGTTTATTCTGCCGGAAGGCCTCAGAAAGGGTCAGGCAGCGTCAAAATCTACTTTAGCCAAGTGGATTCGACAGGTCATAATACAAGCTTATGGCTTGAGAAGGAGACCGCCTCCGTTCAAAGTTAGGGCGCACTCCACGAGAGCAGTTGGAACTTCATGGGCAGTGCATCACCAGGCCTCCCTGGCTCAAATCTGTAAGGCCGCAACATGGTCTTCGGTACACACGTTTACTAGGTTCTACCAGGTGGACGTTAGAAGTCAGGAGGATGTCGCCTTTGGGCGCAGTGTGTTGCAGGCCGCAAAAGATCCTCATGTCTGATAGCGCTCAGCTTATATATGGTGTATCCCCCCCCTCATTTGGCATTGCTTTAGGACATCCCATTAGTAATGACTATGTCGCTCTGTGTCCCGTGATGTACGAGAAAGAAAATAGGATTTTTATAACAGCTTACCTGTAAAATCCTTTTCTTGGAGTACATCACGGGACACAGAGCTCCCGCCCCTCTTTGGGGACACTTATTGCTTTGCTACAAAACTGAGGTGCTCCCGGATGGGAGGGGCTTATATAGGGGAGGGTACTTCCGGTTTTGGAAGTTGCCAGTGCCAGCACCTGACGGTATCTATATAACCCATTAGTAATGACTATGTCGCTCTGTGTCCCGTGATGTACTCCAAGAAAAGGATTTTACAGGTAAGCTGTTATAAAAATCCTATTTTTTGTGGGGTGGGGGGGGGGGACACCAATTTTGTTTGGGTACAACGTCGTACGACCGCGCAATTGTCAGTTAAATTGACGCAAAAGAGCGAAAATTTTGAAAACTATTTTTTGCTATAATAAATATCCCCAAATTTTTTTGAAAACAATTTTTTTTTTTTCCCATCGGTTTAGGATAATTATATATTTTTCTACATATTTTTGGTAGAAAACAATCACAATAAGTGTATATTGATTGGTTTGCACAAAAGTTATAGCGTCTACAAAAGATTTATCGCCTTTTTTTTTTTATAATTATTTTAATCTGTGATTTTTAGCGACATTATGGCGGACACATCGGACACATTTTTGGGACCAGTGACATTTATACAGCGATCAGTGCTATAAAAATGCACTGATTACTGTGTAAATGTCACTGGCAGGGAAGGGGTTAACCACTAGGGGGCGATCAGGGGGTTGTTTGTATTCCCTCATGAGTATGTTTCTGGGGGAGGAGACACATATCGTTGTTCCTCCTTTAGTAGGAACAAACGATCTGTCTCCTCTCCCCTGACAGAACAGGGATTTGTGTGTTTTACAACCAGCTGAATATCGATCCATCTATGGCCCGGGCCTCAATATCGACACGGATGGAATGTTTGGAGTTGAGCTCCAAATGGACTCAGAGAACACAGCAGAGTGCGATGTGACGTCACTGTAAATGTATAATATTTTGTATCTGACCTCCTTTACCCCACATTGATTGACGGCCTATTTCATGCTTGTTTGTGTCTCCCACTTTGTTTTAGGGGACATCTCTGACTCGGAGGAGAGTATTGTGAGCAATAAGTCCGGTCACAATGAGAGGACTCTTCAGGAGAAGCTGGAGGTCATCACCGCCGAGGGGCTTCTGGCCACCGTCAAGATCTTCCTGGACTGGCTGAGGACCAACCCGGACATCATCATCATGTGTGCACAGGTAGACATAACCCAGTCGTCGTCACACACAGTGCCTTGAAAAAGTATTCATACCCCTTAAAATGTTCCACATTTTGTCATGTTACAGCCAAAAACGTAAATGTATTTTATGTGATAGACCAACACAAAGTGGCACATAATTGTGAAGTGGAAGGAAAATGATACAAATAAATATGTGAAAAGTATGGGGGGGGGGCATTTGTATGGCGCCCCCCAGAGTCAATACTTTGTAGAACCCCCTTTCTCTACAAGTCTTTTTGGGGGTGTCTCTACCAGCTTTGCCGATCTAGAGAGGGACATTTCTGCCCATTCTTCTTTGTAAAATATCTCAAGCTCTGTCAGATTGGATGGAGAGCGTCTGTGGTCAGCAATTTTCAAGTCTTGCCACAGATTCTCAATGGGATTTAGGCCTGGACTGTGACTGGGCCATTCTAACACATGGAATGGTTTAGATCAAAGCTTATTCATTGTAGCTCTGGCTGTACTTTAGGGTCCTTGTCCTGCTGGAAGGTGAACCTCCTCCCCAGTCTCAAGTCTTTTACAGACTCTAACAGGTTTTCTTCTAAGATTGTCCTGTATTTGGCTCCATCCATCTTCCCATCAACTCTGACCAGCTTCCCTGTCCCTGCTGAAGAAAGCATCCCCACCACATGATGCTGCCACCACCATGTTTCACAGTGGGGATGGTGTGATCAGGGTGATCTACAGTGTTAGTTTTCCCCACACGTAGTGTTTTGCTTTTAGGCCAAAAAGTTGAATTTTGGTCTCATCTGACCAGAGCACCTTCTTCCACATGTTTGCTGTGTCCCCCCCATGTTTGCTGTGTCCCCCCCCCCATGGCTTCTCACAAACTGCAAACAGGACTTCTTATGACTTTCTATCACCAATGTCTTTCTTCTTGTCACTCTTCCATAAAGGGCAGATTTGTGGAGAAGCATGACTAATAGTTGTCCTGTGGACAGATTCTCCCCCCTGAGCTGTGGATCTCTGCAGCTCCTCCAGAGTTACCATGGACCTCTTGGCTGCTCCTCTGATGAATGCTCTCCTTGCCCGGCCCGGTCAGTTTAGGTGGACGGCCTTGTCTTGGTAGGTTTGCGGTTGTGCCATGCACTTTCCATTTTCCGATGATGGATTGAACAGAGCTCCGTGAGATGTTCAAAGCTTGGGAGATTTTATTATAACCTAACCCTGCTTTTATACTTCTCCACAACTTTATCCCTGACCTGTCTGGTGTGTTCCTCGGCCTTCATGATGCTGTTTGTTCACTAAGGTTCTCTAACAAACCTCTGAGGGCTTCACAGAACAGCTGTATTTATACTGAGATTACATGACACACAGGGGGACTCTTTACTAATTAGGTGACTTCTGAAGGTAATTGGCTCCACTAGATTTTAGTTAGGGGTATCGGAGAAAAGGGGGCTGAATACAAATGCCCCTCCCCCCCCCACACTTTTCATAATATTTATAATTTGAAAAACATTTATCATTTTCCTTCCACCTCACAATTATGTGCCACTTTGTGTTGGTCTATCACGGGCATCACTAAATGGCGGACCGCGGGCCACATGCGGCCCGCGGCACTCTGCCATTCGGACCGCCGCGGTACCGCCATGTAGGAGCCTTTTCTTCCTCCTGCCGTTGCTCTGTAATCCTCACAGAGCCGACATTGGGAGGCGGAACAATTCTGGGTGGAGGGCGGAGCTGCCCGAGATTATCAAACAGGCGATTGGCTGCTAGGACTGTCCTTCATCCTAGCAGCCAATCACCTGTTTGTTACCTCGGCCCTCCATCCAGAACTGTCCCGCCTCCCTCCCTGCAACTCCTCTCCTGCCCCTATCCAGACACGCTGTGCCTCCCTCCTCCGATCTGCCTGTGTAAGGTAGGACAGTGAGGGGGGTGAAGTTTAGAGCTAACAATTGAATGTGTGGGGAGGATGCCGAGCCTCAGGATTGCAGTGATGTAGGGGGGGGAGGGGCTGAGGACATCAAAGAGGGGGAGCTGAGGACTGTAATGTGGGGGGAGCTGAGCACTGTAATGTGGGGGGAGCTGAGCACTGTAATGTGGGGGGAGCTGAGGACTGTAATGTGGGGGGAGCTGAGGACTGTAATGTGGGGGGAGCTGAGGACTGTAATGTGGGGGGAGCTGAGGACTGTAATGTGGGGGGAGCTGAGGACTGTAATGTGGGGGGAGCTGAGGACTGTAATGTGGGGGGAGCTGAGGACTGTAATGTGGGGGGAGCTGAGGACTGGAGTGTGGGGGGGGGACTGAGGACTGGAGTGTGGGGGGGGGACTGAGGACTGTAATGTGGGGGGGGGACTGAGGACTGTAATGTGAAGGGACTGAGGACTGTAATGTGGGGGGAGCTGAGCACTGTAATGTGGGGGGAGCTGAGCACTGTAATGTGGGGGGAGCTGAGCACTGTAATGTGGGGGGAGCTGAGCACTGTAATGTGGGGGGAGCTGAGCACTGTAATGTGGGGGGAGCTGAGCACTGTAATGTGGGGGGAGCTGAGGACTGTAATGTGGGGGGAGCTGAGGACTGTAATGTGGGGGGAGCTGAGGACTGTAATGTGGGGGGAGCTGAGGACTGTAATGTGGGGGGAGCTGAGGACTGTAATGTGGGGGGAACTGAGGACTTTAATGTGGGGGGACTGAGGACTGGAGTGTGGGGGAGCTGAGGACTGGAGTGTGGGGGGGGACTGAGGACTGTAATGTGAAGGGACTGAGGACTGTAATGTGGGGGGAGCTGAGAACTAGAGTGTGGGGGGACGACTGAGGACTGTAGTGTGGGGGGACGGACTGAGGACTGTAGTGTGGGGGGGGACTGAGGACTGTAGTGTGGGGGGGGACTGAGGACTGTAGTGTGGGGGGGGACTGAGGACTGGAGTGTGGGGGGGGACTGAGGACTGGAGTGTGGGGGGGGGATTGAGGACTGGAGTGTGGGGGGGGATTGAGGACTGGAGTGTGGGGGGGGATTGAGGACTGGAGTGTGGGGGGGGACTGAGGACTGTAATGTGAAGGGACTGAGGACTGTAATGTGGGGGGAGCTGAGAACTAGAGTGTGGGGGGACGACTGAGGACTGTAGTGTGGGGGGACGGACTGAGGACTGTAGTGTGGGGGGGGACTGAGGACTGTAGTGTGGGGGGGGGACTGAGGACTGTAGTGTGGGGGGGGACTGAGGACTGGAGTGTGGGGGGGACTGAGGACTGGAGTGTGGGGGGGGGATTGAGGACTGGAGTGTGGGGGGGGGGACTGAGGACTGGAGTGTGGGGGGGGGACTGAGGACTGGAGTGTGGGGGGGGGACTGAGGACTGGAGTGTGGGGGGACGACTGAGGACTGTAGTGTGGGGGGACGGACTGAGGACTGTAGTGTGGGGGGGGACTGAGGACTGTAGTGTGGGGGGGGACTGAGGACTGTAGTGTGGGGGGGGACTGAGGACTGGAGTGTGGGGGGGGACTGAGGACTGGAGTGTGGGGGGGGGATTGAGGACTGGAGTGTGGGGGGGGATTGAGGACTGGAGTGTGGGGGGGGATTGAGGACTGGAGTGTGGGGGGGGACTGAGGACTGTAATGTGGGGGGAGCTGAGAACTAGAGTGTGGGGGGACGACTGAGGACTGTAGTGTGGGGGGACGGACTGAGGACTGTAGTGTGGGGGGGGACTGAGGACTGTAGTGTGGGGGGGGACTGAGGACTGTAGTGTGGGGGGGGGACTGAGGACTGGAGTGTGGGGGGGGACTGAGGACTGGAGTGTGGGGGGGGGATTGAGGACTGGAGTGTGGGGGGGGGGATTGAGGACTGGAGTGTGGGGGGGGGGACTGAGGACTGGAGTGTGGGGGGGGGGACTGAGGACTGGAGTGTGGGGGGGGGACTGAGGACTGGAGTGTGGGGGGGGGACTGAGGACTGGAGTGTGGGGGGGGGACTGAGGACTGGAGTGTGGGGGGGGGACTGAGGACTGGAGTGTGGGGGGGGACTGAGGACTGGAGTGTGGGGGGGGACTGAGGACTGGAGTGTGGGGGGGGACTGAGGACTGGAGTGTGGGGGGGGACTGAGGACTGGAGTGTGGGGGGGGACTGAGGACTGGAGTGTGGGGGGGGACTGAGGACTGGAGTGTGGGGGGGGACTGAGGACTGGAGTGTGGGGGGGGACTGAGGACTGGAGTGTGGGGGGGGACTGAGGACTGGAGTGTGGGGGGGGACTGAGGACTGGAGTGTGGGGGGGGGGACTGAGGACTGGAGTGTGGGGGGGGGGGACTGAGGACTGGAGTGTGGGGGGGGGGGGGGACTGAGGACTGGAGTGTGGGGGGGGGGGGACTGAGGACTGGAGTGTGGGGGGGGGACTGAGGACTGGAGTGTGGGGGGGGGGACTGAGGACTGGAGTGTGGGGGAGCTGAGCACTGTAATGTGGGGGAGCTGAGCACTGTAATGTGGGGGAGCTGAGCACTGTAATGTGGGGGAGCTGAGCACTGTAATGTGGGGGAGCTGAGCACTGTAATGTGGGGGAGCTGAGCACTGTAATGTGGGGGGACTGAGGACTGTAATGTGGGGGGACTGAGGACTGGAGTGTGGGGGAGCTGAGCACTGTAATGTGGGGGGATTGAGGACTGGAGTGTGGGGGAGCTGAGGACTGTAATGTGAGGGGACTGAGGACTGTAATGTGAGGGGACTGAGGACTGTAATGTGGGGGGGGGCTGAGGATATTAAAGTGGAGAGGGGAGGAATGTAATGTGGGGGGGGGGCTGAGGACTGTGATTTGGGGGACTGAGGACAGGGGTGTGGAGGGGGGACTGAGGAGAGTAATGTGGGGTTATGATGTTAATAGGGGCAGAGGACAGTACTGTTAATGGGGGTTGATGTTAAGGAAGTGTGAGGACACTACTGTGGAAGGAGTGGAGGGGGATGATGTAAAGGGGGAGCTGAGGACACTCATCAAGAGGGGATCTTGATGTGAAGGGGGGAGGGGACTGTGATGTGCACTGGGGACTAAGGAAGCTGATATAAGAATGGATTAAGATCTGTGCATGTGCATTAGGTGCACACGTCGTGGGTGGATCAGCCTATTTTAATGGGCTGCACTACCCACATGAAAACCGAGAGAAAGAAGTCCTTGACCTTTTTTTTAAAAAAGAAAATTGCGCCGCACCAAGCCACATTGTGCTGCAGCAACATGTCGTTTGGCGAATGCGAAAATGCATGACAGGGAACCAAAATGATATTCGGACCTCTGCTATAAGAAAATTTTACTGACCGGACCTCAGCGAATTGTAATTCAATACCCCTGGTCTATCACATAAAATCCCAATAAAATAAGTTTTTGGTTGTAACATGACAAAATGTGGAAAATTTCAAGGGGTATGAATACTTTTTCAAGGCACTGTAACCCAGACGTCATCACGTGTGCACAGGTGGACATAAAGGCAGCCTGACTGACTCAGATCTGTCTACACTGGCTGACCATTGCGGCCAATCATCAGGTAAATAGTCTTCAAAAGACAACTTGGGTTCTTCCATGAGATCATCTGCGTTGTTGATCAAGTTTTCAACGGCACCATCCCGATATCGATATTGTCCCAATAAAGAAATGAACAATAAGGGTGCAATCCGATGTATAACCTCTCATATGGGGCAATCCAACGGAACTTCCTTTTAACCTGGTTTAGTTGAATACAAACGTGTAGCGTAATGTCTTCTAAGAGGACCTCAACAAAATGGTGGCCCTCTGCACACACAGACACTGACTCCTAGTTCTATGAATGTAACGAGATGGATAAAAGATGGTTTTCAGCTCCTGTTCTCCACCTGTAGAGAACTCCTCAGACGCGTTTCACCCCTTTCATGGCTTAATCATAGAGACTGAAAAAGGGTGAAACGCGTCTGAGGATTTCTCTACAGGTGGAGAACAGGTGTGGAAAACCATCTTGTTGCATTCATGGGGGGGGGGGGGGAGAGTCTGTCTGTGGGGGGGGGGAGAGTCTGTCTGGGGGGGGGCGGGAGTCTGTGTGTGTGTCTGGGGGGGGAGTCTGTGTGTGTGTCTGGGGGGGTGGGGGAGTCTGTGTGTGTCTGGGGGGGGTGGGGGAGTCTGTGTGTGTGTGTCTGGGGGGGGTGGGGGAGTCTGTGTGTGTGTGTCTGGGGGGGGTGGGGGAGTCTGTGTGTGTCTGTGGGGGTGGGAGGAGTCTGTGTGTGTCTGGGGGGGGGGCGGGAGTCTGTGTGTGTCTGTGGGGGGGGGGGAGGAGTCTGTGGGGGGGGTCTGTGTGTCTGGGGGGGGGGAGTCTGTGTGTCTGTGGGGGGGGTGTCTGTGGGGGGGGAGGAGTCTGTGTGTGTCGGGGGGGGGGTCGGGGAGTCTGTGGGGGGAGTCTGTGTGTGTGTCTGGGGGGGGGGAGTCTGTGTGTGTGTGTCTGGGGGGGGAGTCTGTGTGTGTGTGTCTGGGGGGGAGGGGTGTGTGTGTGTGTCTGGGGGGGGGGCGGGAGTCTGTGTGTGTCTGGGGGGGGAGTCTGTGTGTGTGTCTGGGGGGGGGAGTCTGTGTGTGTGTGTCTGGGGGGGGGAGTCTGTGTGTGTGTGTCTGGGGGGGGGGGAGTCTGTGTGTGTCTGGGGGGGGGAGTCTGTGTGTGTGTTTGGGGGGGGGAGTCTGTGTGTGTGTTTGGGGGGGGGAGTCTGTGTGTGTGTTTGGGGGGGGGGTCTGTGTGTGTGTTTGGGGGGGGGGAGTCTGTGTGTGTGTGTCTGGGGGGGGGTCTGTGTGTGTGTCTGGGGGGGGGGAGTCTCTGTGTGTGTGTGTGTCGGGGGGGGAGTCTGTGTGTGTGTCTGGGGGGGGGGAGTCTGTGTGTGTGTCTGGGGGGGTGGAGTCTGTGTGTGTGTCTGGGGGGGAGTCTGTGTGTGTGTCTGGGGGGGGGGGGGGGGAGTCTGTGTGTGTGTCTGGGGGGGGGGGGGAGTCTGTGTGTGTGTCTGGGGGGGGGGAGTCTGTGTGTGTGTCTGGGGGGGGGGGGGAGTCTGTGTGTGTGTCTGGGGGGGGGGGGAGTCTGTGTGTGTGTCTGGGGGGGGGGGGAGTCTGTGTGTGTGTCTGGGGGGGGGGGGGGAGTCTGTGTGTGTGTCTGGGGGGGGGGAGTCTGTGTGTGTGTGTGTCTGGGGGGGGGGGGAGTCTGTGTGTGTGTCTGGGGGGGGGGGAGTCTGTGTGTGTGTCTGGGGGGGGGAGTCTGCGTGTGTGTCTGGGGGGGGGTCTGTGTGTGTGTGTCTGGGGGTGGGGGAGTGTGTGTCTGGGGGTGGGGAAGTGTGTGTGTGTCTGTGGGGGGGGAGAGTCTGTGTGTCTGGGGGGGGGGAGGAGTCTGTGTGTCTGGGGGGGAGTCGGCACAAAGCTGATTGGTGGCTTGGATATCTCAAAAAGTGACAGGTCCTCTTTGACTGCAGGTAAAGTTTTTTTTTTTTCTTTTTTTAACCCTTTCATTTCCTTCCGCAGAGCTCGCAGAGTTTGTGGAACAGATTATCTGTGCTTTTAAACCTCTTACCATCGGCATCCAAGATCCAGGAATCCGGTAAGGTAACAGCCCCTCTAACATACAGTCCCCATACAGAAAGTGTCTGCGTTGCCTGTAACAGCCAATCAGATTCCAGCAGCCTTGTTTGGTGCAGGGTAGAAGGCAAAAGGAAATATCTGGTTGCTGTTGCCAACACGACTACTTTTTATGACTGAGGTCCTCTGTTTGATATATCATTGGTTAGTGAACGTGAGTGACTCCATCTTGATTCCAGGCTGTGTGTTCTCTCTCTCTCTCTCAGGAATCTCCCTGTGTAGCGAGGTCCAGAACTTACTGCAGGGGTGTGAGCAGGCAGACATGTGCACCCACCTGCTGCTCCCGGAGGACGCCGCCCTGAGGAACCTACCTCCGCTCAAGGCTGCGCACCGCAAGTTCAACTTTGAGAAGGAGAGGCCGGATCTCACCGTTCTGGAGGAGGTACAGAAACGTCCTCATTCAATAAGATTTGTTTACAAATTTGGGGGTCAGTTACTTAAAATACATATTAACATATTAAAGTGGAAGTAAACCCTCCTAGCGTTCAACGACGCCGCCCGTTGTGATGGCAACCCTCAGTGTTGACGGCGCAATGAGCATGCGCCGGATCTAGCGGTTAATACTGGGGGGAAAAAAGCATTCACCGCATACAGGCAAAATTTGGAGACGTCCCGTCCCGTTTTTAGAACGATACCGGACTGCGGAGGTTGAAGAAAACAGAAAAAGTGAGTAACGATTTCTAATGGGTACTTTAATCTAATGGTCCAAAAAAAAAAAAAAAGCAGTATCTAGGGAATTCCTGCTTGCTCCCCTTCTCTTTCTAGCGACACAGATCCACATCCTGTGGGGGAGAGGAGACCGATGGTGTGTCCCTTGTACATAGGGACAACCATCGGTCTCCTCCCCCCAGTCAGTCCCCTCCCCCCCCCACAGTAAGAATCACTCCCTAGGGAACGCATTTAACCCCTTGATCGCCCCCTAGTGTTAACCCCTTCCCTGCCAGTCACATTTATACAGTAATCCATGCATTTTTATAGCGGGGATCGCTGTATAAATGTGAATGGTCCCAAAAATGTGTCAAAAGTGTCCGCCGCAATATCGCAGTTACGATAAAAATCAGTGATCGCCGCCATTACTAGTAAAAAAAAAATTATAAAAATGCTGTAAATCATTCCCCTATTTTGTAGACGCTATAACTTTTGTGCAAACCAATAAATATACGCTTATTGCGATATTTTTGTAAAAAAAAAAAAAAAAAATGTAGAGGAATATGAAATAGATGGGAAAGGAGGAAACGGGATTTTAAACGGTGCAATGGATAAACCACGTGGAGATGAGAGGGAAATCGTCTTGATACAAAAAATATTTTTATTTATTTATACATCATATTATAGAAAAGATCCTAGGTAGGCATATTCTGTACAAATGGTGGTCACAATTAGCAGGTTATAGTCAAGACAGACAATGGAGGGAGTCGCATATACCCGACATGTTTCGCTAACATAGCTTCTTCAGGGCTATGCGAAGACAATCCATGCTAATACTTACAACTGTGCAAAAGAGAAACACAATTACTAATAGACAGTGACAGTAGATATTGACAGTGACTATTAGTAATTGTTTCTCTTTTGCACAGTTGTAACTATTGGCAGGGATTGTCTTTGAATACCCCTGAAGAAGCTATGTTAGCGAAACATGTCGGGTATATGATGTATAATTAAATAAAAATATTTTTTGTATTGAGACGATTTCCCTCTCATCTCCACGTGGTTTATCCATTGCACCGTTTTTAAAATCCCGTTTCCTCCTTTCCCATCTATTTCAAATACTCAGGCCCCTTTCACACTGGGTGTGGTTTGCAGGCGCTATTGTGCTAAAAATAGCGCCTGCAAACCAAACCCTAAACAGCGGCTGCTTGTTTCTCCAGTGTGAAAGCCCCGAGGGCTTTCACACTGGAGCGGTGCGCTAACAGGACGTGAAAAAAAGTCCTGCTAGCCACATCTTTGGAGCAGTGAGAGGAGCGGTGTGTTTACCGCTCCTCCACCGCTCCTTCCCATTGAAAGGAATGGGACACCGTGGTAATACCGCCGGCAAACCGCGACTGTAGCCGCGGTTTGCGGGTGGTATTAACCGTTTTTCGGCCGCTAGCGGGGGTTAAAACCGCACCGCTAGCAGTCGAAATACCTCAGCAATCCCGACGGTATAGCGCCGCTAAAAATAGCGGCGCTATACCGCCACCGCGCCCCAGTGTGAAACCGCTCTAAATGTATGGGATGTGGTGCCCATTTTTAAAAGTGTTTCGCCTCTGATTGGACTAAACCAGTACAATGTAGAAGAATACATATCGGCCTAAACTAAGGATAAATGTAAAAAAATTAAAATAAAAAAGGGTTTTTTATTATAGCAAAAAGTAAAAAATATTATTATATATTTTTTTTTTTTTCAAACTTGTCCCTCTTATTTTGTTTATAGCGCAAGAAATAAAAACTGCAGAGGTGATCAAATACTACTAAAAGAAAGCTCTATTTGTGGGGAAAAAATGATAAAAATTTCATTTGGGTACAGTGTTGCATGACCGCGCAATTGTCATTCAAAGTGTGACAGCGCTGAAAGCTGAAAAATGGCTTGGGCAGGAAGGGGGTGAAAGTGGCCAGTAGGCAAGTGGTTAAATAAGTCCATAATAAATGAAAAACCATAACAGAATATGTTGGAGAATGAATCTTCATATTACAGAATGTCTCATAACAATGGCGGTTTTCTCTCCGCAGTCCATCGCGCGCAGCTGCTACATCCGAAGTTTCGGACATTTCCTCACCCATCTGCAGGGGAAGGTTCTACAGTACAACCCGGAGCTCGCCATATTCACCAGTATCTCCGAGACCCAGCAAGACAACACCCTCCACCAGGCCCAGGCCCAGTTCCGGATGGTGCGTATCTGTTACTCCCTACATTGCCCAATGAGTACGGAGCTCCCAGCATTTGTCATTATTTATCTAAGAGCTCCCACTTACAGCAGAGGGACTCAGTTCTCAATGGAACACGAGTGCGGTGACTTGTGGTCCATTGACTCTTATTGGAGCCGTGTAACCAGAGTCTGCAGGAGCCTGTGCATTGTACCTGCGATCCTCTGATTGTGGGTGTAATGTCCTCCCATGCTGCTATCTACAAAGTAATAAATGCACTTTTCCCATTTTCATAAAAAAATAATAATGTATTATTGTTTCCCAAAAGATAGACTTGGGGAAAGATTTACTAAAACTGGTGCTGCTGTGCAATGGTAGCCAATCGGCTTCTAGCTTTAACTTGTTAAATTATGGTTTGACAATAAAACCTGGAAGCTGATTGGTTTCTCTGCACAGCTGCACCAGATTTTGCACTCTCCGCTTTTAGTAAATCAACCCCTTATCGCCTTTAAAGCGGTGGTCCGGCCTCCCCCTCCAAAAATTAAATCATCAGCTACACATACTGTAGCTGCTGACTTTTTTTAATATTAGGACACTTATCTGTCCTGGAATCCAGCGATGTCGACACTCCCAGCCGATGATTCCATCGGCTGTCAGGTCCTGCCACCACCATTGCTGGTACAGTGAAACCTCGGATTGCGAGTAACGCGGTTAACGAGCCTTTCGCAATACGTGCATTGTTCTAAAAAAAAATCCTGACTCGGTTTGCGTGTGTCTCGCAAAACGAGCAGGATTCGGGCCACAGCAGTGTGCAGTTACCGCATTTGGCCTGAGGTGGGGGAGCGGTGCGGAGCCGTTCAGAAAAAACTTTCCTAGTATTTCCGAGGCCCTCCGGCGCCCCCCCCCCCCACCTCTGGCCACATGCGGTATTGCACGCCGTAGAAGTCCATGTGAATTTTTTTCGTTTCCTTTGACTTCTATGGAGAAACTCGCTTTGATATGCGAGTGCTTTGGATTGCAAGCATTCTCCTGGAACGGATTATACTCATAATCCGAGGTTCCACTGTAAGTAGAGCTGCACGATTCTGGCCAAAATGAGAATCGCGTTTTTTTTTTTTTTTTGCTTAGAATAAAGATCACGGTTCTCGCGGCGTAAAATCTTTCACATTTATACCAAAAACTTTGGGCTAACTTTTCTGGTTTTGTTAAATTCATTAAAGTAATTTTTTCCCAAAAAATTGCATTTGAAAGACCGCTGTGCAAATACAATGTGACATAAAATACTGCAACAACCACCATTTTATTATCTAGGGTCTCTGCATATATATATATATATATATATATATATATATATATATATATATAATACACATACATATATACCGTATTTATCGGCGTATAACACGCACCCCAAGTTTAGGAGGGAATTTTAAGGAAAAATAACTTACATTTAAATGCAGCCTTATCATTGTCCATTGCAGTTTTGTCACAGTGCAGCCTTGCCCCAGTGTCCTTTGCAGCCTTGCCCCAGTCGCCGTGCAGCCTTGTCGCCGTGTCGCCTTGCCCCCAGTGTTTATTGCAGCCTTGCCAATTTAAAATTGGCTCCGCCGAGACTGCGTGGAGCGGGGTGAACGCAGGCAACGCAGCTGAGATGCACATAGCCGAGTGTACTCGGCTCCGCTCACAGTCACACCGAATCCCGCCCTATGATGGACATAACACAGGTCCAATGGCGGGACAGGGCGTGACTGTGAGCGGAGCCGAGAAAAGCAGAGTAGAGCCGAGTACACTCGGCTATGTGTATCTCGGCGGCCAACCCTCCCCGCTCCGCTCACAGTCGGTGGAGATCAATGGGGGATAGGTGGGTATCGGCGTATAACACGCACCCACGATTTTCCCCTGATTTTAAGGGGGAAAAAAGTGCGTGTTATACGCCGATAAATACGGTATATATATGTGTGTTTTGGGGGTTCTAAGTAATTTTCTAGCAAAAAAAATAAAATAATAATTTTAACTTGAAACCAGCAAATGTCAGAAAGGTTTAGTGTTTTTTAAGTGGTTAAACTTTCCTCGTTTACACACTAAAGTCTATTCCTTTGATGTAAAAGACAAATTGTTACAATATTTAGACTTTGGTTCCACTGATATAGAATGTTGTGATACTTGGCAGACTGCCTGGATTTTCTTTTTTCCTTTCTTTCGACGGCTGTTGGTTTTTCGGCTTCAGCAGAGGAGAGAGAATTCTCTGCATAGAAAAGATTGGGAAATACTTTGTCAAGATCGCAACGGGAAAAAAATCGCGATGGCGATTCTTGACGATTAATCGTGCAGCTCTACTGGTAAGGGAACTCGGCCGTTAAGCCTTGCAGCTTCACGGCCAGGTCCCTCCTGAGCAAGCTTGCTGCGCTCTTACTGGTCCGGCAAGGGGGAAGGAGGGGACTGAACTTCTGATGTATCGCGCTGCGGCGAGGTCTGGCGGAAGTGGGGACAGGGTTCCTGTCAAACACGGGTACACCCCCCCTCCCTCTTAAAGGTGCCAAATGTGGCACTGGAGGAGGGGGCGGGGGGGGCAGCTAAGCGGAAGTTCCAATTTTGGGTGGAACTCGGCTTTAAGTACAGGGCTTTGTAGATTAGCCACTAGATCAGGGGTCTCCCAACTACGGCCCTCCAGTTGTTCAGGAACTACAATTCCCATCATGCCTAGTCATGTCTGTGAATGTCAGAGTCTTGTTATGCCTCATGGGGCATGTAGTTCTGCAACAGCTGGAGGGCTGTAGTTGGAGATCCCTGCACTAGATGGAGCTCTCAGCGTAGTATGTCTGTCTCTCTTAGGCCCATTCATACTTGCAACTGGGGCTATTTGCGATTTTAGATGTGGAGGACCAAGCAGGGGTTCCCAGTGATCAGCTGTGGGCAGGAAGCCCCATTGAAAACCATGGGAGGCTTAGAGCTCCTGCAGGTATTCGCAGCTGCTTGCATGTAATCGCTCCATGGAGCAACAACTACCTGAAGTAGTTTATTAGGCTGCTTTTACATTAATCCATGGGTGCAGCGCAGTGCACTTGTGACTTTCCTGCGAGTTCTTTGCACTAAGCCATAGACTTCTATTATATCCTGCAGGTTTGGTGCACCATAACTCCTGAATGCATACGTTTTTTGGTGCTCCTCCAGAAAGTGGACCACACCTGCAGAATATGATAGAAGTCCTATGGCAAAGCACAGCTAACCCGCAGGTGCACTCGTTGTGCAGGTAGCCTTCAGTGCATAAATGTAAAAGCAGCCTTATAGGGGGCTCAGGACAGTAAGTGCTCATTTACATTTGTGCCCCGGGGGGGGGCAGTAAAACCCCCTTTATTCATTGTGACTTGCGATTGGTTACCAAATCACTTACCTGGCACTTCCTCTTCCAATGGTTGAGCACCCCTGTCCTAGACTGTCTATCACTTTTAAGGATCTGCAGCAAAGTTCTTGAATTCCTTGTCCATAAGTGTCTCGCTGCAGCTGCCCAGTGACTGTGGCACTGGTAAGGCCCCTTTCACACTGGGGCGGGAGGTGCGCTGGCGGTATAACACCACTATTTTTAGCGGCGCTATACCGTCGGAATTGCGGCGGTATTCAGCCGCTAGCAGTGCGGTTTTAACCTCCGCTAGCGGCCAAAAAAAGGTTAATGCCGCGGTTTCCCATTGCTTTCAATTGGGCTAGCAGGACTTTTGGAGCGGTCCTGCTAGCACACCGCTCCAGTGTGAAATCCCTCGGGGCTTTCACACTGGAGAAAAGGCAGCGGCTGTTTAGGGTCGGTTTGCAGGCGCTATTTATAGTGCCTGCAAACCGCCCCAGTGTGAAAGGGGTCTTAGTCCCAGCATAGCCTGACAGGTTGTGATTTGTAGTTGGACCCGATCCCTGGTATCGGCTATGATGAGGTCAGCAGTTTTCGGGTTCCATGTCATGGCATCTCAGCTGTCTGGATTGCTTTGGACAAAAAAAGGTTCTATCCAATGCCAAGAACAGCCGCAGTCCCACCCACTAGAAAATTTAAAGAAGGTTCTGTATGGCGTTTACTAATGTGATAACTTTTTATGTATTGATTTCTTTCCCCAGGCGCAGGAGGAAGCTCGCCGGAACAGACTCATGAGAGACATGGCCCAGCTGAGACTCCAGGTACACACTCTGATTGTCCTATTTCTGGGTGTCTTTCCAGGGGAGGGCAGTGCTGTCCACTGATACTTTCTAGAACTGTCTCTGTATTAAAATATGTATGAGCCATAATATTCAACTTCTCTTTTCATTGAGGGCGATAGAAAATGATTAACTGTTGTGGTGGTCTGCCGCTACAAGCAAGTTTTCTGCTGCCAGCCCCCTCCTTGGCTCCTCAGCTCTGTGAACTGATTAGCAGATCTTAGGAAGTGGCATTCATCCATCACCAGGGAGAAATCGGAAGTCTTGCTGTGGCGAGATTGGTAGATCGGGTCAGGTTCAGGGCAGAACTTCAAGTCTTGTCCATTGTATACATCCCAAGCATGTACAGCTGGCAGTTAGATTTTCTTTCCAGCAGTTCTTAGACCTGGGGGAGTGGTTCCTATCACTGGTGGAGGGTGCCAAATGTTGGACCTACTGACCTCCTCCAGGTTCAATATCAAACCCTACAGTTTTGTCTTCAGATACAGGGACCCTCTGGCTTAAGTGGTGCATGCTCCGTACAGCCTAATCTTCAATTTCATTACCCTAAAAGATGGAGGGCATTCCAGTGGTCCTCATTGCTCCCAAGTAGCCCAGGAGGATTTGGTACTCCAACTCTGATGGGGACTCCTGGCAGACACTCTGTGGACTCTCCCAAATCATCCAGTTCTTCTGTCTCAGGGACCAATTTACCATCTTGTTTCACAATCACTGGCTGTGACAGCATGGTGGATGAAGCCGAGGTTCTGAGGGACACCATCTCTAAATATTTTTCTTTCCTATGATGCTTAACCACTTCAGTCCCGGACCATTTTGTTGCTAAAAGACCAGGCCACTTTTTGCGATTCGGCACTGCGTCGCTTTAACTGACAATTGCGCGGTCGTGCGACGTGGCTCCCAAACATAATTGACTTTTTTTTTTTTTTTTTTCCCCACAAATAGAGCTTTCTTTTGGTGGTATTTGATCACCTCTGCGGCTTTTATTTTTTGCGCTATAAACAAAAATAGAGCGACAATTTTGGGGAAAAAAAAACGATTTTTTACTTTTTGCTATAATATCCCAAAAAAATATATAAAAAAACATTTTTTTTTTTGTCCTCAGTTTAGGCCGATACGTATTCTTCTACATATTTTTGGTAAAAAAAAATAGCAATAAGCGTTTATTGATTGGTTTGCACAAAAGTTATAGCGTCTACAAAATGGGATAGTTTTATGGCATTTTTATTAATAATAATTTTTTTTACTAGTAATGTCGTGACTGCGACATTATGGCGGACACATCGGACACTTGACACATTTTTGGGACCATTGTCATTTTTACAGCGATCAGTGCTATAAAAATGCACTGGTTACTGTGAAAATGACACTGGCAGTGAAGTGGTTAACCACTAGGTGGCGCTGTAGGGGGTTAAGTGTGACCTGGTGAGTGCTTCTAATTACTGTAGGGGGGGGGGTGGGCTGTGTGTGACAAGACAGTGATCACCGCTTCCGATTACAGGAAGCGGTGATCACTGTCATCGTCACTAGGCAGAGCGGGGAGATGCTTGTTTACATTGGCATCTCTCCGTGAGACGATCACGGGTATCCCCGCCGTGGTCGGGTTCACGGAGCTCGCGGCCGGCGCGCGCACAATAGCGCTTCCTTAAAGGGGGACGTATACATACGTCCTTCTGCCCAGGAGTGCCATTGTGTCGACGTATATGTGCGTGTTGGCGGTCGGGAAGTGGTTAAAGGGGTTTGTAAACCTTCGTGTTTTTTCCCCTTAATGCATCCTATGCATTAAGGTGAAAAAACACCTTGCAGTGTCCGGCCCCCCAGCCCCCTAGTTTTACTTACCTGAGCCTCTAATTTCCGTGGGCGCGATCCCACCGTCGCTCTCTCCATGGATTCTCAGCTCTTGATTGGATAGATTGATAGCAGCGCAGCCATTGGCTCCTGTTGCCGTCACTCAAATCCAATGACGCGGCCGCCAGGGGGCGGCGCCGAGTCCTGCATTCAGCGGCTACGGACGCCGAATGCAGCACTCGGGATTGCGCCCGCAAGGCAACCCTCTCGGGACAGCGTTTCTCCTAGGGGAGTTATCTGATGCAAGCAGGGGCCGAGAGAGCCGCAGGGGGACCCCAGAAGAGGAGGATGGAGGGCCACTCTGTGCAAAACTAACTGCACAGTGGAGATAAGTATGACATGTTTGTTAGTTAAAAATAAAAATAAAAAAAATAATCGAACCTTTAGTATCACTTTAAAGCTTGGAAGGCTGCTTTCTGCAAGGTCTTCCATCGCAGGGCATTCTTCACTTGGTTAGAGGCCTCCTCTGATTGGCCAAAAGGGAAAGAGGAGGGTGAATGACCTCACAATTTCTACCTCAGCCAATCAGAAGAAGATTTGTATTCAATGATAAAGATGCAAGGCTTCTCCTGAATGGTGGAGAAACATTCAGCTTGGAAGTCACCTGTACTGCTGTAGAACACAGCGCCTGCTTACTGTATGTAGCCAACGCGGCTACAGTATATGACGGCACACACAGCGGCCGCATCAATCTGTAATGGAAATAGTTTGGCCCAAACAAGCTATTAAAGTGATATAAAAACTGGAATTTCGAGGGTTCTTTCAAAAGTTTCAGCAGTTTTTGATTTTTATATCTATATATAACTTTTTGAAGAACCCTCGTACTTTAATGTACCTGAGACTAAAACTGTGTGGACTAACCTGAACTTGCCTGTTTGCAGTTGGAAGTGTCACAGCTAGAGGGCACCCTCCAGCAGCCCAAATCTCAGTCCTCCATGTCTCCGTATCTCATCCCGGACACACAGGCCCTCTGCCAACATCTGGGCGTCATCCGACAGCTGGCAAACAGCGGGCGCTTCATCATTATCATCCCTCAGACAGGTAAGAGGAAATATGGGCTGGTGAGTTTATTGGTTGTTAATACAATATCACCTCATCACTATCTGAGACAGTAGGCCTACCAATCAATGAATGGCTGTATTGATACATTGGCACTGATCAGGTCTTCTTTCCTTTTTTTAGTTATTGAAGGATTGGACTTTCTAAAGAAGGAAAATGCTGGAGCTCGGGACGGGATCCGTTACTTAGAGGCGGAGTTTAAAAAAGGAAATCGGTGAGTGTTGACTAGTGCAGTGTTTCTCAGGCACCCCATTCTAAAATGTAAAGAACTAAACCAATAGATGTACATAACGGAGCAACATCCACATATGTGTACACAGAAAAGTCAGTGCTACTACCCATACAACGCATAGAAAGCAGAGCTCCCGGGTGCTCGATCCACAGTCGCCGGCTGAGCAGAGTAATGTAGAAAAGATGATCCGCACTTCGGTTATTGCTCTTAAAAAAAATCGTAATTTTATTGAAAAGCCACAGTGAACAAATGCAGAAGAAGTCAGTTTCCGCCTATAAGGCCTTAGTCATAACTTTAGGACTAAGGCCTTATAGGCTGAAACGCATCAACTGACTTCCTCTGCATTTGTTCACCGTGGCTTTTCAATAAAATTAAGATATATTTTTTTTTTTTTTTTTTTTAGGAGCAATAACCAGAGTGCGGATCATCTTTCCTACAACATCACATGTAGGATATCCAGGAGAAAGGAAGATGGCCGCTCCAGATGGAAACCTTGGTGGTGATCTACCGACAGATCTCAGGTGCAGACAATGCAATCAGCAGAGCAGGAATAACAGGGATGTATTTCTGGACAGCCGCACTCTTGAACGATGGTAGCCTTTATTAAAATGTGGACAGCAGCAGCTATGACTAAACACTAGATATATAGCTTCTGAGGTTTTTGTTTGCTGTGACTTGTAGTGCTGTCCTCATTTTAATAAAGGCTACCATCGTTCAAGAGTGCGGCTGTCCAGAAATACATCCCTGTTATTCCTGCTATGTAGGACATTCCACAATGGAGGTGATTTATTTTTACAAAACAAATATACCTTTTGCACACTGGTACTGACTAGTATTCTCATGTTTTGCCTCTCTCCAGGGATCACTTTAGCCAAGTGAGGGAGAAGAGGAGAAGAGATGCAGGCACCTTATCAACCATATACATCATCGGTTGTTAGGATGCCGGCAGCTGCTGGACCTCAAAGTGCACAAAATTGTAACGATGCACAATAAAAACCTGTGGTTTGTGCAACAAAAAGACAGGCGTGGTCCACTTGTTGCCTTGTCAACAATTTTTAGGCATGGGGGGGGGGGTCATCTGACATTGGCAATGGGTTACCGTATATACTCGAGTATAAGCCGAGGTCCTAATTTTACCACAAAAAACTGGGAAAACGTATTGACTCGAGTATAAGCCTAGGGTGAGAATGCAGCAGCTACTGCAAGTGGAAAAGAGGGTCAACAATGCCCATTTGCAGCCTCACTGTGCCCGAGTCAGTGTACCTGTATTCTTGACAGGCTGCGGGCGTCCATTTTTCAAAAGTCGCGGATTCCTCCTGGTCCCGTGATAGGCGGTAGCGGAACACAGTGTCAAACGCCTATCACGGAGGTCCTCTCATCCTCGGACTCAGTTTCCTAGCAGACACTGTGTTCAGTGTTCCGCCAATCACGGACCTTCTTTCATCCTCGGACAAGAGGACATCCGTGATAGGCGGAACACTGAACACAGTGTCTGCTGGGAAAGTCCAAGGACCTCCGTGATAGGCGGTAGCGGAGCAGTGTCAAACGCCTATCACGGAAAAGGACCAGGACCAGGAGGAAGCCGCGACTTTTGAAAAATGGACGCCCGCAGTCCTTCAGGTACACTGACTCGAGTATAAGCCGAGGGTTATTTTCAGCCCTAAAAAAAGGGGCTGAAAAACTTGGCTTATACTCGAGTATATACGATATTTGACATGATATTGTGTTGCACTATCAGTCTAAGGCTCATAAGGTCATTTATAAACATCATACAACCAAGAAGATATCGGTCGTACCAACAATCGATTTGAGTTTGATTCAAGGACTGAGTCATGGTGCCGCGTGTCATATTATGCAAACGTGCGCCCTCTGGTGGTCAGAAATAGGAATTGTCAATGTAATTTGTATTTAAAGTGTATCTGAGCACCACAAACCAGAAATGCTATATAATTATTATTATTTTATTATTTTTTCCATAATTTTTATTGTTTTCTGGATAATTTGTACAAACAATCATACAGAATGTGTCAAACGCTTATATTGGAAGATGGTTCATCTGATAATAATTTGTACTCTTAACGTAATATTAATTGTTAAGCATGGGTGAACAGTTGACCATTTTACAGTTTTAACATTTTAAAAATTTGAGATTCCTTATCAAAAACCCATTTTGCGTAATTTCGATTTTTTTTGAGTATAATAAAATAAGGTATAAAATAGTACTAAAAGAAAAAAAGGGATTTTTATAACAGCTTACCTGTAAAATCCTTTTCTTGGAGTACATCACGGGACACAGAGCGACTTAGTCATTACTAATGGGTTATATACATTACCTTCAGGTGTTGGCACTGGCCAATTCCAAACCGGAAGTACCCTCCCCTATATAAGCCCCTCCCATCCGGGAGCACCTCAGTTTTGTAGCCAAGCAATAAGTGTCCCAAAAAGAGGGGTGGGAGCTCTGTGTCCCGTGATGTACTCCAAGAAAAGGATTTTACAGGTAAGCTGTTATAAAAATCCCTTTTTCTTTTTCGTACATCACGGGACACAGAGCGACTTAGTCATTACTAATGGGACGTCCCAAAGCAATGCCAAATGAGGGGAGGGATACATAAGCTGGGCGCCATCAGGCATGAGGCTCTTTTGCGGCCTGCAACACACTGCGCCCAAAGGCGACATCCTCCTGACTTCTGACGTCTACCTGGTAGAACCTAGTAAACGTGTGTACTGAAGACCATGTTGTGGCCTTACAGATTTGAGCCAGGGAGGCCTGGTGATGCACTGCCCATGAAGATCCAACTGCTCTTGTGGAGTGCGCCCTAACTTTGAACGGAGGCGGTCTCCTTTTCAAGCCATAGGCTTGTATTATGACCTGTCGAATCCACTTGGCTAAAGTAGATTTTTGATGCTGCCTGACCCTTTCTGGGGCCTTCCGGCAGAACAAACAAAGTATCCGTTCTGCGAATCTGAGCAGTGGCTTTTAGATAAGCTTTAACTGCTCTTACTACATCCAAAGAATGCAATAACTTTTCCTCTACCGAACTAGGTTTGGGGAAAAAGGAAGGAAGAACCACATCTTGGTTCAAATAGAACCTCGATATCACCTTAGGAAGAAAGGCTGGATGAGGATGTAATACTACTCTGTCCTTATGGATAACCAGATATGGCTCCTTACAGGACAAGGCGGCTAATTCCGATACTCTTTTAGCCGAACAAATGGCTACTAAGAAAATCAATTTTCTGGTGAAAAGAACCAAGGAAACGTGCCGCAATGGTTCAAATGGTTGTTTCTGTAGAACCGACAGAACCAGGTTTAAGTCCCATGGACATATGGGAATACTAACCGGAGGGCTAATACGCATCACTCCTTGTATGAAAGCTTTGACTAGTGAATGCAAAACCAAGGGCCTTTGAAAAAAATATTGACAAGGCCGTCTGACCCTTGATAGTACTCAAGGCAAGCTTCCTATGTACAGCCCACTGTAGGAAGTCCAGAATCCTACCTATTACATACTTACGTGGATGCCATTTCCTGGCCTCACACCACGTAATGTACGCCTTCTAGATCCTATAATAGATCTGCCTGGATACCGGCTTCCTGGCATTGATCATGGTAGATACCACAGGATTAGAGAGCCCTCTCTTTTTTAGAATGTGGGCTTCAATAGCCAGGCCGTCAAACCTAGGGCTGGTAAGGAAGGGTAGTATATCGGTCCTTGCGAAAGCAGGTCCGGACGATGTGGGAGGGTCCAAGGACTTCCCACTGACATTTTTACAATCTCCGCGTACCATGCCCTTCGGGGCCACGCTGGAGCCACCAGAATCACTGGTTTCTTTTCTACCCTGATTCTGCGGATTAATCGCGGTGGGAATGCATATATCAGCTTGAACTGATCCCAAGGGAACACTAGGGCATCCGAACCGCAAGCTAGGGGATCCTTTGTGCGAGACACAAATCTGTCCACCTTTGCGTTGAATCTGGATGCTAGCAGATCTACATCCGGTGTTCCCCACCGCTGGCATATTGCCTGGAAAACCTCGGGGTGAAGAGACCATTCCCCGGGCCTAATTGCTGGCGACCTAAAGTCCGCTCTCCAATTTTCCACTCCTGGGATGAAAACCGCGGATATGGCTGTGACATACCTTTCTGCCCATTCCAGGATGCAATTCGCTTCCCTCTGGGCTGCACGACTCCTGGTGCCACCCTGGTGATTGATATATGCCACTGCTGTGGCATTGTCTGATTGAATTCTGACAGGTGACCCTTGGAGTTTGGATGTCCATGCTACTAGGGCATACCGGGCTGCTCGTATCTCTAAGAGATTGATGGGCAGGGCCTTCTCTGCTTCTGACCACTTGCCCTGGAGAGACCATTGCTCCAGTACTGCCCCCCAGCCTATGAGGCTGGCATCTGTAGTGACCACCTTCCAAGAAACCGGACTGAAGGGTTTCCCTTTTTCCAGATTCTGGTACCAACCACCAATGGAGGCTCTTTGCGAATGGAAGGGGACAGGGACATTGGTAAGTCTAAAGCCTGAACTTTTTTGTTCCAGGCTGACAGTATGGCCCTCTGCAAGTTCCTTGAATGGAATTGACCGTAGGGTACTGCTTCGAATGAAGCCACCATTTTTCCCAGCAGCCTTATACACAGGCGTATGGATGGTTTTTCTTTTTTGTACCCACTAAGTGGGTCAAATCTTTCAAAGACGACACCTTCTCTGGAGGTAAGAAAATCTTTCTCTGATTTGAATCCAGTCTTAGCCCCCAAGTATTCCAGGCTTTTGACTGGTTTTAGGGCTGACTTGTCTCGGTTGATAATGCAACCGTGAGATTCCAGATACTTGATTGTCTTGTGAACGACCACTTCTAGTTTTTTTCACTGAGTGGTCTATCAGCAACAAGTCGTCTAGATATGCCATTATCGTTACACCTTGTGTTCCTAGTTTGGCCAATCGTAGGGCCAAAATTTTTGTGAACACTCGTGGTGCCGTGGCCAGACCGAAAGGTAAGGCTCTGAACTAAAAATGGCGCCGGACAGATGGGAATATGCAAATAAGCATCCCTTATGTCGATCGAGGCTAACCATTCCTGCCCTTGTAGGGCGGTGGCCACCGATCGGATCGACTCCATCCGAAAAAGTCCTGATATGTAGGAACTTGTTTAGCCCTTTTATATTTAATATGGGCCTCATGTCCCCATTTGGTTTGGGGACTGTGACAAGGTTCGAGTAAAACCCGAACCCGTTTTCTTCCAAGGGAACCTTCATGATTACCCTTGGGGCAATAGTTCTAGTGCCAGAAGGAGGGATCCACTCCTCTGGGGATCGCTTGGCACGTTTGACCTTATAAAATGGGCAGGAGGAATGTCTTTTAACTCCAGCCTGTATCCCAGACTTACTGCGGAGAGCACCCATCTGTCTCTGATGGTGTCCCGCCAGGTCTCTGTGAACAACTGAAGTTTTCCCCTCACCCGATTGAGTGGGGGCAACCCTTCATGACTTAGGGGGAGGTTTTGTACCTCTCTTGACCCAGGGTTTCTTGTTACCCTGTGATTGTCCCTGATTTCTGCCCCCTGGATTTGACCGCGGAGGCCGTCGGAACTGTTTCACAGCCGATGTGCCAGGGACTGGAGAAGTAGGCCTCCTAAAAGAAGGACTTCTACCCTTGTTCTTAACCGGTAAGAGTGAACTTTTACCGGCAGAAATTTTCTGGATATATTTGTCCAGATCTTCTCCAAATAAGCGTTCTCCATGAAATGGGAAGCTAACCAGCAGTTTTTTTACAGGGAGCTTCAGCAGACCAGTTTTTGAGCCACAGAAGCCTACGCATATGTACTATAGACAGCGTAAAGCGGGAGGCCTGTTGGATTGTATCCTTTATGGCGTCCACCGCAAAACACAAGGCTCTAGGCAGGTCAGCTAGGGCAAGAGCCTGCTGATCTGGTAAGTCCCTTAAGACTTGTTTCAACTGATCTTTCACCGCTTGGCAGACTCCAATCGCTGCTACCGCAGGTTGTGTCACCATGCTTGCTGTAGAGAAAGCAGATTTTAGTAAAGACTCCAATTTTTTATCTATTGGGTCTTTGAACATTGGAACATTATCTACTGGACATGTCAGTGATTTGTTAACAGAAGAGATGGCTGCGTCCACTGTAGGGACCCTCCATTTTTTTATGAACTTATCCTCCATGGGATAGATCACCGGAAATCTCTTGGGGGGAGCAAATATTTTATCAGGATGCTCCCAATCCTGGTAAATAAGCCCTTCCAATAAGGGGTGGATTGGGAAGGAACAGACAGCCTGGGGAGCTTTTAGCGACCCCAGCGAGGAAACCGTAGTGGATGGTGGTTCCGCCAGAGGCATTTTAAATGCTGATCGGACCATATTAGTCAGAGACTGAACCCATAATCTTTCAGCCTGAGATGCTGAGAAAGGTTCTTCCACTGTTGATTCCTCCATAACTGAATCAACCTCATCCTGATCCCCTTCAGGTAGGTCGATCCCTGTGTGGGGCTGTTCCTCCACTAACAGGCACTCAGAAGGAGGAGACGGAGATCGGACGCGCTTTCCCTGTGACAGGGAAGCAGCGATCAATGCTGTTAATCTCTCTTCCAATCCTCCCAGAGTTGAGGATAAAACCTCCTCTGTTATATATACAGGAGCAGGTGGACTGGGGACAGCCGCAGCACCAGGCACTCCTGCGGGGTTTCTACGGCTACTGACCTCTGAATTCTCAGGGGAGATTGGTGCAGTACAAGCATGCCCAATATCCTCAGAGCCCGATGGAGACCCCTTTGGCTTCCTGGAAGACCTATTTCCGGAGCGTCTGGACGACATATCCTTTAAGCACAAAGCTGAGGTATTCCCGTCGTCATACACCAATTTTGCTGGTAATAGTCTAACAAAGTTGCTGCTATATACCAGCTGGTGTCCACTAAAGTGCCTTTCTATGGGGATGCCTGCATCAACCGCCTCTGTGTGCCACTGTTTGTTGCTAGCTCTGTTTGCATCCAGCTGACACTTGTACTGTGTCTTTATACAAGCTGGGACGCCTGCACATGCGCAGAAGCGCCGCGGCGCGCATCGAGCGTCATCCACCCGCCCCGCCCCTTTTTTTCATAGGAGGCGCGTGCACGCGCCCGCGCACGTGCGCCATTGGCGCCCTTTTCGAAATCAAACAGGGGACTAGGAGCCAGGGCCCTTTTTGCCGGAGGGCCTGTGCGGTGGATGAGCGCAGCAACAGGGCAGAGGAAGTGGATTCCCACAGAGAAACTTACCAGCTGCCTGGATCTTTTGACTTGAGAAAACCAAAGATCCACATGACAAGAAAAATGGACTACAGCGGCCTCTAGTGGTTTAACACAGGTACCGCGGTCCCCTTTTTTTTTTTTTTTCTTGACTACTATTCAAATTTTACATTTTCAGTAGTTACAGGCAAACACAGATATTTAGCGGGAATACCGTTAGGTAACAGACAGAAAGACAAATTAGGCTTGGGGGTCCCCCAATAGAACCAAGTTCCTGGGGGCCCCCACTTACCTGATCCCCGCCGCAGGACTTTGTTTGGTCCACAGAAGTCCAAACTTCACCTATCACGGCAGGCATTGTAATTAAACCTTCAGGGACCGGGTTCCCAAGGATTCCACTCCCCTGGACCTGTATAGCACCCTGCACAGAAAACATCTTGGTCGTGGGTATGACCAGAGCTCTGGATCCCAGGGTCCAGCCCTCCTAAGAGAAGCATTACAGGCAAAACCTTGCTCTTCTGCTGCAAGGCCCGGGTACCGACCGTTTAGCTATGAAGCTTTTTTGGTGGGATCCGGAACAGCTTACTAAGGCCCAAAAGAACCTGTACGCAAGCTCAGTGAAAAACACATGTTACTCTTTGGCCAACACCTTAGACACTGGCAAAAAACTGAGGTACTCCCGGGTGGGAGGGGCTTATATAGGGGAGGGTACTTCCGGTTTGGAATTGGCCAGTGCCAACACCTGAAGGTAATCTATATAACCCATTAGTAATGACTAAGTCGCTCTGTGTCCCGTGATGTACGAAAAAGAAAATGGAAATATTGAAAGCAAACTCCTCCATCCATGTCTCATGCTCCTTCCTTCCTTTTTTTTTTTTTTTTTTTTTTGCTGAGAAGTAATTTTGAAAAACACTCCCCTGGCATTTCTGGCAGTGGCCATCTTGAGTAAGGGCAGATTCATGTAGCATTTACTTCCTGGAATCCTCCCTCCCATCCTGATAACTCCTGGGATGTATGACATTGTTTGCCTAGGCATGGAAACCAGGAAGTAACTGAATAAATGCAACAAAAAAAAAGTTTAAAACAAGTAAATATGATCTACTTTCCTATCTATTTACTAATACTAACAGCTTAACGTTTTGAAATGGTCCATGTTGATTGAGGAAGCGACGTTCCGCTTTAACTGCATTGTGAGATAACCTTGTGAGGGCAAAACTCTCTCCTGGTTTTGAATAAAGATGATCATGCATACATAATCTCGCCTGCTGTCATGTGTCCTAGCTCTTGGTATCCATCCATCCCATTGGGATAAGGCACAGCCTGACCACTTTTTTTTTTTTTTTTTTTGGGGGGTCTTGGCTGGTAAGCAGTTTGTGATTGGGGGTGTGCACTGTCTGGGTGTGAAGAATTCCTCTTCACTTCTGGAGGTTCGGTTGACGCGTTTCAGCCTATAAGGCCTTAGTCTTAAAGTTATGATTAAGGCCTTATAGGCGGAAACGCGTCAACTGATTTTCTTCTGCATTTGTTCACTGTGGCTTTTCAATAAAATTACGTTTTTTTGAGCAATAACTGAAGTGCGGATCATCTTTCCTACATTACTCTACTCAAATTTTTCAATCATTTGCTTATTTTTTTTTAACCTGCACTATTTTTTTTTTCACTTGATTGTGTGATGGTTATAATGACCTTATGCACTTTATACTGATAGCGCAACATCATTTTTGTTTTAATGGTTTGTTTATTGTATATGTGGATATGTTGCGAGTGCAGCTACCGCTGATCTATATTTTTCTCCGTTGGATGGTGACACGTTAATTGTTCGGTGACACTTTTGCGCAATTTATTTTTATTTTAATATAATCTGACATGATGGTTGTGCTAATCCCGGTTTGTTTCAGGTATATCCGCTGCCAAAAGGAAGCTGGGAAGAGTTTTGAACGAAATAAATTAAAGCGGCAGGACGTTGACGCCTGGTAAGAGGACCTGTGCTCTCCTCTGATAGACTTCCAGCCATGTGTGACGTCCCTGTATTCATCACCTTCAACCATCTTCTCCATGTTTATTGGCCTTTCACATAAGGTCTTCTTATTCCAATGTCTTATTTCAATGTCTTCGTTGTGACCCTTTTGAACATTAATTTCTCCACAATGCCTACAGTTACAGAGGCAAGATTTGAAAGCCCTCTACCATGTTAACAACCCAACTGGTGGACAAGGCACTCTCTGTGCCTTGTCCATCTGTTGGGTTGTTAATGTTGTAGAGGGCTTTAACCACTTCAGCCCCCGGACCATTTTGGCTGGTTAAAGACCAGGCCCCCTTTTTTCGATTCGGCACTGCGTCGCTTTAACTGACAATTGCGCGGTCGTGCAACTTGGCTCCCAAACAAAATTGATGTCCTTTTTTTTTCCCCATAAATAGAGCTTTCTTTTGGTGGTATTTGATCACCTCTGCGGTTTTTATTTTTTGCGCTATAAACAAAAATAGAGCGACAATTTTGAAAAAAATGCAATATTTTTTACCTTTTGCTATAATAAATATCCCCCAAGAATATATAAAAAAAAAAACTATTTTTTTTCCTCAGGATTCTTCTACATATTTTTGGTAAAAAAAAATTGCAATAAGCGTTTGGTTTGCGCAAAAGTTATAGCGTCTACAAAATAGGGGATAGTTTTATGGCATTTTTATTAATATTTTATTTATTTTTTACTAGTAATGGCGGCGATCTGCGTGTGTGTGTGTTTGTTTTTTTTTTGTTTTTTTTTTATTATGACTGCGACATGGCAGACACATCGGACACTTTTGAAAAATTTTTGGGACCATTGTCATTTTTACAGGGATCAGTGCTATAAATATGCACCGATTACTGTGAAAATGACACTGGCAGTGAAGGGTTTAACCTCTAGGTGGCGCTGTAGGGGTTAAGTGTGTCCTAATGTGTGATTCTAACTGAAGGGGGGGCGTGGCTTGGCGTGTGACGTCACTGATCATCGTTCCCTATGACCGGGAACAGACGATCAGTGACACTGCCACTAGGAAGAACGGGGAAAGGTTTGTCTACACTTGCCTCTCCCCGTTCTTCAGCTCTGCGACCTGATCGCGGGACACCGGCGGCAATCGGGTCCGCGGACGTGATCATGGAGCTTCGGACCGGGTCGCGACCCACGGACAGGTTCTTAAAGGGGACGTACCTGTACGCCCTTGTGCCTGTCCATGCCATTCTGTCCACGTACATCGTTGTGCGGCGGTCCTTTAAGTGGTTAAGTTGTGAAAGAGTCTCTTTAAAACTCTTTTACTGCTTGTCAAGGGTATGTATAACTTTAGCGTCCATAATCTGGCCATGCACTCGCTTTATCGTGCTCATTGTGGTGTCCCCGTGGCCAGTATAATGCCGTTAATACTGAAGCAATTAACACCTGTCCCAGACTTCATGGCTCCACAGTGATTGGTCTGTGGAAATAGAACTGACGTTTTTCGTAACCTTTTACTCTTCCGGTCCTCTTCTTTGACAATTTGCATCAGTCTTAAAACATTTCATGACCCCATGGCTATTGGTGACCCTTTTGCTGCTGGAACACTTTATGCATCCTTCACACACACACATCACCACCCTATAGAAATGATCAGGAGGCTTTACACCCACCCAGTTCACTTCTACACTAAAGCCCAAATTCTGCTGTGCAGGTTGAACACAAGCTCATGTCTCGTTCAGACAACTTTCATTGTGATGTGAGCTCTGGGTATGTATGCTAAAACTGCTCTGCCCCCTACAGGCATCTCTATAAGATTCTGGACAGCTGTAAGCAGTTGACGGTGTCACAGGGCAGCAACGAAGAAGAGACGGCCGGGATGGTCACCATTATAACTGGCTTTCAGATAGAGGAGCCCGAATGCTTCTCCTCTGCCGTGCAAGTGAGTATATACAGTCTCCATCACATGACTACCTGTACACAGGGGGGGAGGGGGTGTATGGCAGGTTAGGGTTCTGGTTGACTAGTGCCTGTTCATATCAGCCAGTCAGATTCCCCCTATGGCACAGGTGTCAAACTGGCGGCCCACCAGCAGAACTACAAGCCCCATGAGGCTTTGCAAGGCTGACGGTTACAAGCATGACACCCACAGACAGAGGCATGATGGGACTCGTAGTTGTAGTTGTACAGCTGGAGGGCCACCAGTTTGACTCCCCTGGGCCCCCGGCAAAAACTCGTAAGCTGTTTTATCTTAAAGCAAATAAAGATTTATGCACTTTGATGTTTCGAGTAATTGGAAAACGTTCGAAGCCTGAGCACTGATTCCTCAACTCCTTATGGGAACCTTATTGGTTTGAGTGCTGCTTTTTCTCATTATACGTAATTACGTGGTCACATGATGGAATATACAGCAATGTTTCGGAGCCACGCAGTTACCCTTCGTCAGGCAAGTGACCTGACGAAGGGGCCCTGCATGGCTCCGAAACGTTGCTGTATATTCCATCAGCCCCACTCTTCCCCTACAAGTTTGCAGTTTCTTGTCCGGGGGACCTACGGCCGGGGAGCACCGTTTTTTTTGTTTTTTTTCAAAGCCGGGCACCCTTTCCATAGACTCCCATGTTAAACGTCAGTCTAGTCATGGGCAAAGTGAGGCACACCCTAGGCTTATACTCGAGTCAATACGTTTTCCCAGTTTTTGTGGTAAAATTAGGTGCCTCGGCTTATATTCGGGTCGGCTTATACTCGAGTATATACGGTATGTATTTTCCTATTCTATTCCTTTATTTATTTTTTTCTATTTTATTATTTTTGGGAATTTGAATAGTTTTCGAATATTCAAAGAATAAAATTAGAATAGAAAATAAAGGAATAGAACAGAATTTTTTTTTTTTTTTTTTTTTTCTATTCTATTACTTTATTTATTTTTTTCTATTTCATTATTTTTGGAAAACCTATTTGAATTCGAAAACTATTCAAAGTTGTTTCGAAAACCTTTCAAAACGAATCCCGAAAACGAATTAAACAAATTTTAACTAAACGGCATTTATGTAAATAACGAATGGAAACAAAATTAAACAATTATTATTTTATTTTTTTGTTCTGCACATGTCTAGTTTTACATCTGCAGGAGAGGTGGGAGGGGTCACATGAAATGGCCTGGTGGCCCAATTTTGGCCCCAGCAGGCCTTGTGTTTGACATTTGCTATGATTTTAAAAACATTGGATACAATTTTTGGTTTGTAGACAGTCCAGGAGATCTTTGGCTCCTGCGTCCATTTTGGTCACATCTGTGGTTAGTTTGTATATAATAAAAACACAAAGTTATCTTCTAGAACTTCAGGTTTCCTTTTCAGAAAACTTTTCCCGTGTCATGTTGAGTTCAGTTCTGGCGAGTTCTCTATGAAATATACGGAATTTAACGTTTTGTTGTTGTCTTCAGTCTGCTCTGCAGGTTGCCGCCAGTTCCAACATCGAGATCAAGAATGTTCTAGATTTCTACAAGCAGTGGAAGGAGATGGGCTGACAGTCCGAGGTAATGACCGTTTCATACAAAAGCAAATCACATCCTTCAATCTCCCTTATGAGCCGTGGCTTTCAATATGGTGGTAACTTGGAAATGGCCTGAAAATGGAACCAAACATCTAAACCAACAAGCCCTTCCAAGAAAAATAAAGTTCTTTTTTTTTTGATGTGTCTTGTATGAAAAGCCCCGCAGCCACCTACGTCTACGATGGTAGAGGACTGCGGTGTCAGAAAACAGAAGGAGCTTGTCCATCCGAGGCTGGAAGAGAGAAGGGGGAACCCATCTCGTTGCTTTGTGATCTTGGTGTTTTGATATGTGATCTCCCGACCACAGATGTCCATCTTCCAGGCCTCTGACCGGACTGGGACCGGATTCTTTCCTCTTGTGTAGTGTGGTGACTGGACGACATCACCCCCTGACTTTCCTGAACCCTTCACCTTGCTTGTCCCCCCCCCCCCCCCAATTCTCAGCCTCCCTTCCCTTATCCTGTATCCTTTCCAGCCCTCCCATTACCCAGCATCCCCTGTTTTCTTTACTTAGATCTTGTCCAATGCTGGAGCAGATTTGGAGATTGTAAATAAAGGAAACAGCACTATTTTATTTAAGACAAGTGTGAATGTTTTTTTTTTTTTTTTTTTTTTTTAATTCGTAACAGAGGATGGTGGTAATTTTTCATGAAAGCGGAACTGAAGTTCTACTGTAAGAAACCCAGAGGAGTCAGGCTTTTATTGGAGAAGAGACGTGCACTGTGTCTTCTGCAATAAAATGTCTCTACCTGCTTGCTCTCTGTCTTCTCTGGCACTGTGGACTGAGCTGTGCGTGCGCAGCTCCGCTTCAGTGCGGGCCCGGTCTCTGAGTGCTGAGATGATGGCTTCCTGCACAGGAGTGACGTCACCCCCTGCCGGCCAATGAAGAGGCCCAAAGACCGCCACTCAGAAGAAGATGCTGGCGCAGGACAGTTAAACAGGTAAGTACTATGACTTTGGTTCCACCTTAAAAAGGTAGTAAACCCTGATGAGTTTTACTTCGTCTTTCATTTACTGCAAACCCTGCAAAGTAAAAGCATAATGGGCTAGTATGCATCGCATACTAACCCATTATGTGGCACTTGCCTGCAAAGGAAGCCTGCGACGTCCCCGCTGGTGGCCACGTCCATCTTCACCCCTCTTCCTTTCGGGGTTGTGGACTCCGGCTCTGTTATTGGCCTGAGTCGCGTGACGTCACTCCCGCGGCACGGGCACTATAGGAACGCCCTTGTAAAGCTGGCCATGGATAAAAAAAAATCCAGATGGTTCAGCAGGGGCCGGCTGAATTTCGATCAGCGTGTTACTGCCACTCTTCAAGTCGATTAGATGGTGAGATCTCTACACTTTAATAATTTAAACTTATTTTTTTTCTTTTTTGTTAATATTTTTTACGCGTTTCACATAAGCGCAAAATTGAAAAAAATTATTTCATATGTAAATAACTTTTCAATGCCTTGTACCATTGCTGACAACTGAAGTGTAAACAAAACAATTGGGATAGGTATCGGTAATTGGTATCAGTGAGGACTAAAATGATCTGAATGAATGAGTGACCGCTACACATGTGAACACACGCCTCTAGGCGCTTTTTGCAGCCAGTGTCTGCTTGGCTGGTGCGGTCATTAACCCGTAGGATCTCAACGCGCTTGGGACACACAGTCGTACACACACATTATTTTTATATATATATATATATATATATATATATATATATATATATAAAAATAATGTGTGTGTACGACTGTACAGTATATATATATATATACTGGGCCAATTTGGACAAGATCCTACTAGCATGTCTTTGGAGTGTGGGAGGAAACCCACGCAAACTCCAGGCAGATGGGTGTCGTGGTCGGGATTCGAACCAGCGACCCTTTTGCTGCTAGGTGAAAGTGCTAACCACTACACCGCTGTGCTGCCCTCTGTACTCATACTCGTAAATAAAAATGGTAACGGTGCATCCCTAGTTTTAAACCTTGCAAGTACTGTATGTCCTGGGCTGTAATTTGGCCTTCCTGTAAATGGGGGTTGATCTGCGACCGGCCTGGAGTACGATCAAGTCAGATTCCGGCCCTTGCATTTTTTATTTTTTTTTTTCAGAGCCCGATTGCTTCTTATTCCTTGGTGCATGCCTTTGTACAGGGGATCATGTATGTTGGACTACCTTTTTTTGTTTCCAAGGAATTTCAATTGGGTTCTTTCTGTTACAAAAATCTCTTAATCCGCTTATGATCTTCCTTAAAGGGGTTGTAAAGTTTTGTTTTTTATTTTCTAAATAGGTTCCTCTAAGCTAGTGCATTGTTGCTTCACTTACCTTTTCCTTTTGATTTACCTTCTAAATGTTGTTTTTCTTTGTCTGAATTTCTCACTTCCTGTTTCTCCTCAGTAAACTTCACACCATCATCCGAGTGGTGTGGAGTCAGCCAGAACAGCTTACTGAACAGCTTACTGAGGAGGAACAGGAAGTGAGAAATTCAGACAAAGAAAAAAAAATATTTAGAAGGGAAATCTAAGGAAAAGGTAAGTGAACCAACAATGCACTAGCTTAGAGGAACCTATTTAGAAAATAAAAAACAAACCTTTACAACCCCTTTAAGTTCTTTTGAGATAAAAGGTTGTGTTTTTGGTTACCATTTAATTTGGCTCTTTGGATTTCCTACCTGGCTGTCTTTTCCTGTAATTAACCGTTCCTGGTATTCCACCGTGACAAGGTGATTATTCGGCCTCGGCTATCGTTTTTCCTAATGTGGTTTCTGCCCTCAGTATCGATCAGGACATCGTATTGCCTTCTTTTTGTCCAAAGCCTCAGTTGTCGGGGGACATAGCTCTTCAGGTACATCTTGCGAACACAAACCGCATCCAAAGCATGAGTTCGACTGCCGCAGTTTGGCAATTGGATTCTCTCTATGTGCTTCCTGAGGGCCCAAAGAAAGGTCCTGCAACTTTCAAGTCTACAATTTCCTGTTGGATTTGTTAACTTATTTCTCAAGCTTACAGTTTTGAAATTCTAAGTATGCCCATACTGTTTGTGAAAAATGTCTTATTAAATTGACAAATTTGTGTTAAAAAATAAAATAAATACTTTACGTTTTTCCTTCCACGTTTTCTAAATACTTGTGGCAACATTTTTTGTGGGGGTTTAAACTGTCCTGGTGCTCCAGGGCCTCCAAAAATGTGTATAATCTATTCATAGAAAGCCTGAAGGTGCTCCTTAGATTTGGGGCCTTTCTATGTGGTTGGCTGTGAAAAAAAATTCACACATGTGGTATCGCCATACTTGGGAGGAGTAGCAGAATATGTTTTGGGTTGTAATTCCAAAGCCTCGTACACACGGTCGGACTTCCATCGGACTTTTCCATGGTTTTTTGTCCGAACGGAGTTGGTTGGGAACACCCATAGCATACACACGCTCTGACTTTTCTGCAAACTTTCTTAAAACTTCTTACAACATTGTGCGTTTTTTCTGCTCTTTTCTGCCACCCTTTGGTCAACTTCTGCTATTGTTGGTTGATTTTAACATTAGTTGTTTTGTCCATCGGACTAAAGTCCGATGGTTTTCTGTACACACGGTCGGACTTTACTCCATCGGACTTTTGTTGGGCAAAAGTTTGTCCGTTTGCAGACCCAACTTTTGTCCGATGAAATCCAAAACCAAACGAAAAAAGTTTGTCCGATGGAGCGTACACACGGTCGGATTGTTGGTCCAACTTGCTCAAAACGAAGTTTGTTGGGCAAAAGTCCGACCGTGTGTACGGGGCTTTAGTGTGTCTATGCTGTGTGTTAGAAAGATCTTATTGACAACTTTGTGTAAAAAAAACAAATACATTTTCATTCTGCATTTTCCAAAAACTTGTGTCAAAAAAAAAAAGAGGTCTTCAAAGGATGCACCGTGCCTCTTTGAAGATATCTTGGGGTTTGTGTTTGCCAAAATGGGCCTTTTGTGAGTGTTTCCACTGTTCTGGCGTTCCAGGGTCTCCAAAAACGTGATAGTCAGGAAGATAGATGTGTAATGAATGCCCCTAGAAAGCCTGAGAGTGCTACTTGGATTTTGGGCCTCTGTGTAGCTAGGCTGTGAAAAAGTTTATCACATGTGGTATGCCCTTACTTGGGAGGAGTAGCAGTGTTTTGTGGTGCAATTTGAAGTATGACGTTACATAGGTTGAAAAGACACAAGTCCATCCATATACTCCAATCCTTCACCCACTGTTGATCCAGAGGAAGACGAAAAACCCCAGCAGAGCATGGTCCAATTTTCTACAGCAGGAGAAAAATTCCTTCCTGATCCCCGAGAGGCAATCGGATTTTCCCCGGATTAACTTTACCTATAAATGTCAGTACCCAGTTATATTATGTACATTTAGGAAAGTATCCAGGCCTTTCTTAAAACAATCTACTAGCTGGCCAAAACCATTATTCCACATTTTCACAGTTCTTACTGTAAAGAGACCTTTGTAACACCATTGTGTTAAAAAATTTCTAATTGACAACTTTGTGTCAAATTGTCATTTTCTTTCTGCATTTTTGAAAAACTTCTGGTAAAAAAAAAAATGAAATTTTCAAAAGATTCACTATGCGTTTCAGAAAATACCTTTGGGTATTTGCTTTCCAAAATGTGGTCATTTTGTGGGTGTTTCTCCTGTCCTGGCACCTCAGGGACTCGAGAAATATGATTGGTAGCAATATAATTACACACATCATTTATGCCTCCTTGAGGCCCAAAGGTGCTCTTTGGATATTAAGCCCCTCCTATGCATCTGTGCTGTGAAAAAGTCTGACACGTGGTATCCCCATGTAGCGCCCTCCCCAAAAGGTTGGGACGCTATTCAAAATATAGAGAGATGTCTGAGCCAGTAGTTGGGCTCAGACGGTTGAATTACATTTTTGATTTGCCTCCTGTTCTAGTTGTGGTTTGCCTGGTAGTGATTTCTCTCTTATTGCCTGTAGGTGGCGTTGCCACCTCCGGCACCTGTTGGAACACGGTCAAACCATGGTGCATTGAGTAGCCCTTCTCGGCAGCGGTGCAGTGGGAGTGGTCCACCCGCTGTGCCTGCTGGGAGGGGATGCTTAAGGGGCAGACGCCATTGATCGGGGTCCGTTCCTACCCCGCAGCCCTCCGGGCGCGAGGTGTGTGTGTGTGGTTCTGGTCTCGGGGCCACGAGGCTGCATCGCTATCTAGTAGGCCCAGCTAGTCTGGCTGAGGCCTACATTTAGAGAGGGGATCCCAAGCTGTCCGTCCAAATAGGGAGTAAGCTATCTTGGTGAAGGAGACCGGGGGAGGACCTGCCCTGGAGGAGACCGGCAAAGTGCTGCTGTCTCGGGTGAGGCCTGGTAACTTTTTTTTATGAAGGAGGGATCCACTATACTACAAGCCCTGCAGTTCAGCGGATTGGCTTAAAGGCTCTTTCACTGCACGGCTGGAAGTTTGGGACTTTGAAATCCTGTGGCAGAGGATTCCTGGACTATCATTTCATTCAACTTTAAAAGGTCTGTGGCAGAGACTTTATTCATTTCAAGAGGTCCGTGGCAGAGACCCATTTCACCTTGGGCAGTCTGTGGCAGAGACCTTGTTCACCTTGGGCAGTCTGTGGCAGAGACCTTGTTCACCTTGGGCAGTCTGTGGCAGAGACCTTGTTCACCTTGGGCAGTCTGTGGCAGAGACCTTGTTCACCTTGGGCAGTCTGTGGCAGAGACCTTCTTCACCTTGGGCAGTCTGTGGCAGAGACCTTGTTCACCTTGGGCAGTCTGTGGCAGAGACCTTGTTCACCTTGGGCAGTCTGTGGCAGAGACCTTGTTCACCTTGGGCAGTCTGTGGCAGAGACCTTGTTCACCTTGGGCAGTCTGTGGCAGAGACCTTGTTCACCTTGGGCAGTCTGTGGCAGAGACCTTCTTCACCTTGGGCAGTCTGTGGCAGAGACCTTGTTCACCTTGGGCAGTCTGTGGCAGAGACCTTGTTCACCTTGGGCAGTCTGTGGCAGAGACCTTGTTCACCTTGGGCAGTCTGTGGCAGAGACCTTGTTCACCTTGGGCAGTCTGTGGCAGAGACCTTGTTCACCTTGGGCAGTCTGTGGCAGAGACCTTGTTCACCTTGGGCAGTCTGTGGCAGAGACCTTGTTCACCTTGGGCAGTCTGTGGCAGAGACCTTGTTCACCTTGGGCAGTCTGTGGCAGAGACCTTGTTCACCTTGGGCAGTCTGTGGCAGAGACCATCTTCACCTTGGGCAGTCTGTGGCAGAGACCTTGTTCACCTTGGGCAGTCTGTGGCAGAGACCTTGTTCACCTTGGGCAGTCTGTGGCAGAGACCTTGTTCACCTTGGGCAGTCTGTGGCAGAGACCTTGTTCACCTTGGGCAGTCTGTGGCAGAGACCTTGTTCACCTTGGGCAGTCTGTGGCAGAGACCTTGTTCACCTTGGGCAGTCTGTGGCAGAGACCTTGTTCACCTTGGGCAGTCTGTGGCAGAGACCTTGTTCACCTTGGGCAGTCTGTGGCAGAGACCATCTTCACCTTGGGCAGTCTGTGGCAGAGACTGCCCCGTTGCTGGTTCGTGTGTCATCCTGGCTGCTAGGCCATGTGACAGGGGACTATCCGGGTGACCTATTAATACCCACTGTAACATTGAGAGTGGTAAGTGACTTTGAGCTGATATTTTTGGCTAGTAACGCTGAGTGCCTGAACCTTCCCCTGCTGTTCTATACCTTCTACTTCTCAACGTTTTCCGCATAAGAAAATGAAGCCTAACTGTTTGTTTGAGGTTTTACATCTGTGTGGACATTACATTACTACAGACTTTCTCTACCCGGACAACACAGCTCAAGAGGTAACGTGCAAAACCCAAAACTAACCAGCAGCTTCTATGGGAGTAGCACTACCCCCGTAACTTTCACGCAAACTAAATATTCTACAATGATTTGGCTTATTTTTAACATAGAAATGTAGCAGAATACATTTCCGCCTAAATTTATGAAGAAAGACTATTTTATATGCAAAGTTCTATAGCGAAAACTAAGAAAATGTTTATCAACATTTTCAATCTTTTTTTCCCTTTATTTAGCAAAAAAAAAAGTGGTGATTAAATATCGGCAAAAGAAAAGCTTTATTTGTCTTGCAAAATAATATAAAATTCATTTTGGTACAGTGTTGACTAATTGTCATTCAAAATATGACCGCGCTAAAATCTGTAAAATCACCTGGGCAGGAAGGGGTAAAACAGTTTGGTCTTCAAGTGTTTTTTTTTTTTCTATTTAAATTTATTCCTATTACAAGGGCTGAACTCCACCCCTTTGTGGCAGTGGCAGGTACGCTTTATGGAGAGATCTGAGGTCTATTAGACCCCTGATCCCTCCTCTGAAGCCTTGTGTTTGATCAGATGCTTCCATTACTGTAAACCCTCCCCCTTTTTTGCTTCCCTCCTTTCCCTTACCCCTTATTTTTTCATTATAATATATTATATAATATTAATTTATTCCCCCTATCCATTTAAATAATTGTACCCTAAATAGCACCCACCACAACCTTTTTTCCCGAATTGTTCACGTTATTGTCATAAAAGTTTATTGAGAGAGAGAGAGATTTTATAATATTAATTTGCCCCCCTCCCCCCTTTTTCCCTTTTTAAATTTAAATGTAGAATTTGTTTTACCCCTCGCTATACAGTTGCAATTACCAGCATTCTGTAACTATTAAAATCCTCCTTTTTAATAATAATAATTAATATTCAATTCATTTTACCCCACGTTTTCAATTATATTCCTTTTTGTCTATCTATGCCTATCCAACAACAATTTCCGCTTCCATCCCATTTCTTCATTTAACAATAATTTAATAATATTCAATACATAATTCATATTATCCCCTGTTTTAATTACATTCCTTTTTATGCCCATCTAATAATTATTTTCGCTTCTATTCCATTCCCCCGTGTATTATCATTTCAGAATCTTTGTTTCACTAGTGTATGTCACTCTCTTCTTTCTTTCCTTATTTCCCTCCACTCCCCAGCCCCGCCTTATCCAGCCCACTGCTTGCCTTCTCCTAGCCTATATATATATATATATATATATATATATATATATATATATATATATATATATATATATATATGGCGTCCTCCGATATCCACCCTTTTATGTCTGTTGTATAAGGAGCGCGACTTGCCATCGCAAGTGCGCACGCTGGCGAAACGCGTCCCACACATATGACGCCGTCATCTCCTGCAGTCTGGCTGTCTGTGTCCCCTACCTCGCTCTGAGTTCTCCTGGATTGTTGTCTCCCGGAAGCCGGCTCCTCACATCTGCCTAGTGACACTTCTGAACCCACACTGCAGTGCCAGCGGCCCCCGATGACCCACTGCTGAGACCGTCATGCTTGACATAGTCCTATCTATTCTGTTACGTCTCTTTTTTTTTTTCATCTACAAAATGTGAGTTTATCCATTGTATTTACCATTAAAGCCTGTGTAAAAACTACTGCACTCAGAGGCGCCTTCTCTCCTTGTTTCTTCCATTAGGAGAGAGTTACCGCTCAGATGTGACTGGTGACTCATTCACAAGATCCAGAGCCGTGGGTGCAGGCAATGCATATGACAATGCAAAAAAATCTGAGGAAAACGCTTGGACAGCCGCACTCCAAAAAAGGTTCTTTTATTTAAAACAAAAGCACAAATAACATGCCACAGCAAAAAAACAGCAAGTATGAGCTGACGTTTCGCACTGCGATTCAGTGCTTAATCATAGCTATGATTAAGCACTGAATCACAGTGCGAAACGTCAGCTCATACTTGCTGTGGCATGTTTTGTGCTTTTGTTTTAAATAAAATAACCTTTTTTGGAGTGCGGCTGTCCAAGCGTTTTCCTCAGATTTTTTGCATTGTTTCTTCCATTACTGTACCAGCTACGGAAGCACAGCACTGAAACTGATGAAATTCTCGTCACTTCTAGCTTCATTAGTCACAGAAGGGATCAGGGAATGGGCGTTCCTCCATCTTGTCTGTGTGCAGCCAACCTGAATGCTTACAGCCGTTCTGGACTTCCTGTGGAATGAGAGCCTGGGCATGGTTATGAATTGGATTGGGCCAACATGTGACACCTCATGTGTGTCAAGTCTTTCTCCAAATACAGGAGGAGACTCACTGGAACCAACCCAAACTAATGCCCCATATACACGACCGGTTTTCCCGTCGAAAAAAAAATAAAAAAAACGATGGTTTTCCCGACGGAATTCCTCTTAAGCCTGCCTTGCATACACTGTCACACAAAAGTCCGGTGAACTTTTGACTGCCAAGAACGTGGTGACGTAACAGACTACGACCAGCCGAGAAAATTAAGTTCTATGCTTCCGAGCATGTGTGTTTGTTTTGCTCGTCGGAAAAGCATACAGACGAAACGATTTTCCCGCTAGGATTTTTTCCTGACGGGGAAAAAAAAGAGATCCTGCTCTCCTTTTTTTTTTTTTTTTCCCCGGCAGTTTTCCTGTAGGAAAAAGTCAGATGATGGAGCATACACACGGTCAGGTTTCCCGACGAAAAGCTCTCATCGGACTTTTTCCGACGGGAAAACCGGTCGTGTGTACGGGGCACAAGACTCCAGGTACACTCACTGCACGGTGGCACATATCTGGGTGTCTTCCCTTCTACTGCCACTAGATGGCAGCATTGTCTACTGACTGACAAATCCTAGAACTGTGTCTATACCTGTGTATATCCAGGCAAGAAAAAAAAAGGTATGTGTGTATATATATATATATATATATATATATATATACACACATACATACATGTGTGTGTAATATAAATATATATATATTAATGTGTGTGTGTGTGTGTATATATATAATATATATATAGCATTTTTAAAAAGGGGAAACGTACTTTTCAGCAATTTAATGAAAAAAAAAATATTTAAATATATATAATTTTTTTCATTAAATTGCTGAAAAAGTATGTTTCCCCATTCTAAAAATGCAGAAAAATACCTATTGGTCTTAGAGACATCCAGAATGCTCCTAACATCCTGTAGTGAGTGGACAATGATGCCTCTGCTACACTAAAAATCCCAAGGAGTGTTGTCAGACTTTTCCAATTATTTACTGCTGGACTACAGGAAAACCCCTCCTTCCTTAATTCTATAACGTAATAGGGAGAAGTTTTTTTTATAGTACACTCATGCGAACTGAGCAGGACTGAGCGGTGATGTCACTGGGTGGCCCCGCCCTCTTGTGACATCACTGGGCCAGGAGCGTGTCGGGGCGGTGATGTCGCACGGGGGGGGGGGCCCCCACACGGTGACATTGTCGAGTGACTCATGCACTAAGCTATTTAAGAACTGTCAGGCGGAGGAGCAGGCAGTCGACAGGAACCTTCATCTGTGCCGAAGCTTTTTTTTTTTGCCTCTTCTTTTTCCGGTCGTGCGGTGGGTGTCATGATTGACGTTGGATCTACTTCGGGGGACTTTTTTTTTTTCTAATAAAGAAATTGCCAAAAACTGTGTTTTTCATTTATTTTTGACACCTTTTCTTTTTAGTGAATACTGAAAGTACTCATTCACATAGGGGGGGGCGAAATCTTGGGGCCCCCTTGTTAAAGGGGGCTTCCAGATTCCAATAAGCCCCCCTGCCCACAGACCTCCACAACTCAGGGTTGTGCGGAAGAGGCCCTTGTCCCCATCAACATGGAGACAAGGTGCTTTGGGGTGGGGGGGGCAGGGGTCCCTAGCCCCAAAGCAGCCCCCCATGTTGAGGGCATGTGGCCTGGCATGGTTCAGGAGTGGCGGGGGGCTTGCTCGTCTCCCCACTCCTTTCCTGCCAGTCTGCATGCTCAGATATGGGTCTGGTATGGATTTTGTGGTGGACCCCACGCCATTTTTTGTTTTTTTTTGGCATGGGGTTCCCCTTAAAATCCATACCAGACCTGAAGGGCCTGGAATGCATTGGGGGGACCCCACACTGTTTTATTCTAATAATTTGTAATCGCCGGCATGTTTTCTGTACATTCAGCTGTCAGCGGGGAACCCACTGACCGCTGATGAGTCATCCGTTGTTAAGGATGCGCCGTCCATCTTCACCGCCTGCTCCTTAGAAACCAGCTTTTGGGGGGGCCCCACACTGTTTCTGACAAATACTGCATGCTATACTGCCAGCAAAACCCTGGTGATAAATATTGAATCTTTTTTTTTACTCTGTTCTGTCTGTAAATTGGATTTAAGAGCTTACCCCATGGTATTTTGGCAATAATTACCGGAACATTTTTCATTTTACGGTAAATACTGCATAAGCATTTTTTTGTGAAATAACTTTTTTTTACCACATGCGATAATTTCTGCAAATGAGTCATGTGACCGTGTTATCGCATGCTGTAAACGTTAGCGAATTGACCCCAAAGTTAGCTTATACGCACTGCGTGTATTTAAAAAGCACACCTAATTATGTATTAGTAAATACAATGGTGCATTCATTTGTGGCTTTTAAATCTGCTTTTAGCTCAGCTTAACCACTTCAGCCCCGGAAGAATTGGCTGCCCAATGACTGGGCCATTTTTTTTGCGATTCGGCACTGCGTCGCTTTAACTGACAATTGCGCGGTCGTGCGACGTGGCTCCCAAACAAAATTGATGTCCGTTTTTTTCCCACAAATAGAGCTTTCTTTTGGTGGTATTTGATCACCTCTGCGGTTTTTATTTTTTGCGCTATAAACAAAAATAGAGCGACAATTTTGAAAAAAAAATTCAATTTTTTTTCTTTTTGCTATAATAAATATCCCCCAAAAATATATAAAAAAACGAATTTTTTCCTCAGTTTAGGCCGATACGTATTCTTCTACATATAAAAAAATAAATAAAAAATCGCAATAATTGTATATTGATTGGTTTGCGCAAAAGTTATACCGTCTACAAAATAGGGGATAGTTTTATGGCATTTTTTATTCTTTTTTTTTACTAGTATTGGTGGCAATCTGCAATTTTTATCGTGACTGCGATATTGCGGCGGACACTTTTGACACTATTTTTGGGACCATTGTCATTTATACAGCGATCAGTGCTATACAAATGCACTGATTACTGTGTAAATGTCACTGGCAGGGAAGGGGTTAACCACTAAGGGGCGAGGAAGGGGTTAAAGTGGATGTAAAGCCACTCTCATCCTTTCTAAACTACTGCCATAGTGCTGATCTATAAGGATATGGATGCCTCCTGCATGTATCCTCATCTGTCAAATGTCTCCCCCTCTGTCTGTTATAAGAACTGAAAAACTGCAGATTCTGTGGGTGGGTCTGTTGTCTGGAGCTCGGTGGGTGGAGTCGTGATGTCAGTAGACTCCCCGCCCACCTCTACACTCCCCTTGTCAACATCCATTTTCTCCTGTGTATTCCTACTGCTATGATCACTAACATCCAGTCAAAATCCAGAAAAGTAACCACATGACTTCAGAAAAGGAGTGGGGGTGGGAATTAAAAAATCTAAAGCTAGTGCACAAGATATGTAAATAACCTGTCACTCAAAGCAAGGGGGCGGAACGGACAAAGGTTTTTCTCTGTTTGTCCGTTTTATCTCACTGAACAATAAAAGAGGATTGCTCAGAGCTGGATTAACTCTTTGTGGCAAGACCTGGCACAAATGATAGGAAATCTTATACTCTACATTGTGACAGCAAAAAATAAATAAATTCGGGTTTACATCCACTTTAAGTGTGTCCTAGGGAGTGATTCTAACTGTTAAGGGGCGTGGCTTACCGTGACTCGACACGATCAGTGTCCTGTCACTAGGCAGAACAGGGAGATGCCTTGTTTACGCTGGCATCTCCCCGTTCTGCAGCTCTGTGACCCGATCGCGGGACACCGGCGGACATCGAGGCCGCGGGTCCCGCGGTCACGGAGCTCACGGCAGGGGGAGATTGCGCGCCCGCACGGCATGAAATTCAATGTAACGTATATATACGTTACTTTGCGCAGCCGTGCCATTAGGTCAGCAAGCGGTTAAAGATAAAAAAAAAACAAAAAAAGGTATAAACTTCTACATTAAAAGTACATAATCGTTCAACTAATGACAATATACAAAATGTAACATTATAGAGATTTCATATATCAGCTATTTCTGTAGCCATCTATCTGGCGTTCCATTTTTTTCATCATTGTAATATCTGCAGAGATTTGAATTTTTTTTTTTCTTCCTATGTATTAACACAACGATTAAATAACATAAAAAAAAAAAAAAGAATAAAAGAAGTCCATGTCCCTTTTAAAATGCCTTCTTTCATCTGTTTTCCAAGGAAATGTTTTTGCGATACTCTTTGAAAAATTAATTGTGACTCCGGTTCTTGTTTATGGAAAGTCCGGGAGATCTCTGGGGTTCTCGGTCTGTTCATATCTTCCGATTGCTTTGTATATAATAAAAACCCTAAACTTGGCTTTCAGCTCCAGAACTTCGTGTTCCCACCTCAGAAGACTTCTGTCGGAAGAAGGATCCCGCTGTGGAGAAGACAAAGTCTGGTCGGCTTGATATGAAATAACTGGGAGGTCTTTGTTATGAACGTTTTGTTGTCCCACCAGCAGGGCACTGAAATCTCCAAAATCAAGATCTTTGAAGGCTTCTGGAAGCGGAAGGAGAAGCTCTGGTGGTCCAGAGTCAAAGATAACGGCAATTGTACAAGATCCAAACACAACCTTCGCCCTTTCCTCCACACCTGGGATGATTTCATTTGGCCTAAAGTCAGGACCAATCAGCAGAAGACTGGGGCAGCAAATTTTTAACCGCTTAAGGACCGCCACACAATCATTTACGTCGACAGAATGGCACGGCTGGGCAAATGGGCGTACAGGTACATCCCCTTTAATGTGCCGCCGTGTGGTCGCGCATGCTGCCGGCGACGCTCGTGACCCTGCCGGCGACGCTCGTGACCCTGCCGCGAGCTCCGCGACCCTGCCGCGAGCTCCGTGACCAGGGGACCCGCGGACTCGATTTCGGCCGGTGTCCCGCGATCGCTAGGGTGACCTCATTTTCAAACTGCCATTCAGGGACACCTTTTTTTGTGACCCCATACATTTCACGGGTTCATACTGGGACCTGTAGTACTTTACTAGTTGGGGGGGGTCACATCTTCGGCTCTGAGGGGTTCATGCTGGGACCTGTAGTCTTTCACTTTTGGGGGATCACATATATCATGAACTGCTGATATAAACCCCTGAGATCTAACACACCCCATAGATTTCACAGGTTCATGCTGGGACATGTAGTTCTTCACTAGTTGGGGGGGGTCACATCTTCAGCTCTGGTACGTCCCCAAAATTGAAGGACTACAAGTCCCAGCATGAACCCCTGAGATCTAAAGTTGTGACCCTATAGATTTCACGGGTTCATGCTGGGACCTGTAGTTCTTCACTATTGGGGGGTGTAGGGGGTGTCCCTTCTTCAGCTCTGAGGAGTTCATGCTGGGACCTGTAGTCCTTCACTTTTGGGGGGTCATGAGACCCATCACCCGATTCGCCGAAAGGTGGAGGGTGGAGACGCTGGGGAACCGAGACAGCAGCCCCCCCCCCGGCACCCTAAAATGGGGTAAGTGCTAAATGTAAGTGCGGGCCCTGTCTGACTGACCGACGGGGGAGGGGGGCCGCCTGTGATCCCATGACCACCAGCCGCCACTGCCTCTGCTGCCAGCTCATCTGCCGTCCTCTCTGCAGTCAGTGTGTCATGACACACATGGTGTTACATCCATCCCCGGCGCCCGGCCTCACCTCTGAGTATTGACAGTTGCTCTAAAATCCTGGCAGTTCCCCTCCCTCTGAGCATGCTGCCGGAGAAGATTGGGGAGGAGGTGGGTGGAGTTGAAGCACTAGGGGCAAAAGAGGAGGAGGAAGTTAAATCCTCCTACGCTCAGAATGCTGGGGCTTCAGCCGGCCAGGACACATACTGTTAATGAGTAAAGAAGTGGCGAGGCGGTGGCCTTTTTTGGGGGCATCAGATTGGCCCAGGGGGGTGGCTGTGTCAGTTTCATTCAGGGACACTGTATTGTCCCGGAATGAAGGTGCCCGGGACCTGGGAGAGATCTGCAAAATGCGGGACTGTCCCGGGCAATCCGGGACACGTGGCCACCCTACAGAGCTGAAGAACGGGGAGATGTCAGTGTAAACACAACATCTCCCCGTTCTTCCTAGTTACATGTCACTGATCGTCTGTTCCCTCTCATCGGGAGCAGCGATCAGTGACGTGTCACTCGTAGCCACGCCCCCCCTAACAGTTAGAATCACTCCCTAGGACACACTTAACCCCTTCTGCGCCCCCTACAGGTTAACCCCTTCACTGCCAGTGTCATTTTTACAGTAATCAGTGCATTTTTTTATAGCACTGATCGCTGCAAAAATGACAATTGTCCCAAAATAGTGTCAAAAGTGTCCGATGTGTCCGCTATAATGTCGCAGTCACGATAAAAATCGCTGATCGCCGCCATTACTAGTAAAAAAAAAATATTAATAAAAATGCCATAAAACTATCCCCTATTTTGTAGACGCTATAACTTTTGCACAAACCAATCAATAAACACTTATTGCGTTTTTATTTACCAGAAATATGTAGAAGAATACGTATCGGCCTAAACTGAGGACAAAAAATGTTTTTTTTTTATATATTTTTTGGGGATATTTATTATAGCAAAAAGTAAAACATATGTAATTTTTTTCAAAATTGTCGCTCTATTTTTATTTATAGCGCAAAAAATAAAAACCGCAGAGGTGATCAAATACCACCAAAAGAAAGCTCTATTTGTGGGAAAAAAAGGACGTCAATTTTGTTTGGGAGCCACGTTGCACGACCGCGCAATTGTCAGTTAAAGCGGCGCAGTGCCGAAATGCAAAAAGTGCTCCGGTCTTTGGCCAGCTAGATGGTTCGGGGCTGAAGTGGTTAATATTATTTGGTCTATTTATCAATGTTTTCACCCCAAGACCCAACATTTTGAAAAATGTGTGTCTTAGGAATGGATGAGCTAAATGTTCAGGAAACTATCACATGATAGCAGGCCACTGGCCCAATCAGCTAAGGCCGTGGAATGCCCTACCCAAATAGGACCACATGGCCATATTAAGATGTCATTGACCAACATCATCGACCAATCAGCTGAGGCTGTGGAATTTCCAACCCAGCATAACTTAGGGGCAGGGCTTTTATCAGTGGGAACATGGGGGAATGCAGTTCTGGCACCTCCAGCATTAAGCCCTGGTTCACACCGGTGCGATTTGTCATGCGATTTGACAGTTCCAAATCGCATGACAAGTTTCACCCCATTGCTGGCAAATTCAAAATCGCTGCGACTCTTGTGGCAGCGACTTTGAAAAAGGTTCCTGCTCTACTTTTTTTCCAACTTCATTGCGACTTGCATAGACTTCTGTTAAATGAAGTCACAAGCTACAATGAAATCAAAAGGTGAAAATTGCACTGATCTGCGGCTTTGAAATCGCAATTAGCGTTCTGCTAATCTGCTACCATTTCCTGTGTTTGATCATCTCTTGCTGACCCGATCCGTCTGACCATGCTTGATCTCTACCTGAACCGACCCTTGGCTTGCCCCTTGACCACATCGCTGCCTAACTCTTCTGCCTGTCTGCTTTACCGTTACCAACTCTGGCCTGAACCTGACTACCCTCCTGTCTGCTGCTTTGTGCCTGACCCTGTTCTGTGTCTTGCCTGTGACCTGCCAAGTGCCTACTGCCTGTGACCTGCCTGCCTGCGAAGTGCCTACTGTCTGACCTGCCTGCCAAGTGCCTACTGTGTGTGACCTGCCTGCCTGCCAAGTGCCTACTGTCTGTGACCTGCCAAGTGCCTACTGTCTGTGACCTGTCTGCCAAGTGCCTACTGTTTGTGACCTGCCTGCCTGCCAAGTGCCTACTGTCTGTGACCTGCCAAGTGCCTACTGTCTGTGACCTGTCTGCCAAGTGCCTACTGTTTGTGACCTGACTGCCTGCCAAGTGCCTACTGTCTGTGACCTGCCTGCCTGCCAAGTGCCTACTGTCTGTGACCTGCCAAGTGCCTACTGTCTGTGACCTGTCTGCCAAGTGCCTACTGTTTGTGACCTGCCTGCCTGCCAAGTGCCTACTGTCTGTGACCTGCCAAGTGCCTACTGTCTGTGACCTGTCTGCCAAGTGCCTACTGTCTGTGACCTGCCTGCCTGCCAAGTGCCTACTGTCTGTGACCTGCCAAGTGCCTACTGTCTGTGACCTGTCTGCCAAGTGCCTACTGTTTGTGACCTGCCTGCCTGCCAAGTGCCTACTGTCTGTGACCTGCCAAGTGCCTACTGTCTGTGACCTGCCAAGTGCCTACTGTCTGTGACCTGCCAGGTGCCTACTGTCTGTGACCTGCCTGCCAAGTGCCTACTGTCTGTGACCTGCCAAGTGCCTACTGTCTGTGACCTGCCTGCCTGCCAAGTGCCTACTGCCTGTGACCTGCCTGCCTGCCAAGTGCCTACTGTCTGTGACCTGCCTGCCTGCCTGCCAAGTGCCTACTGCCTGTGACCTGCCTGCCTGCCAAGTGCCTACTGTCTGTGACCTGCCTGCCTGCCAAGTGCCTACTGCCTGTGACCTGCCTGCCAAGTGCCTACTGTCTGTGACCTGCCAAGTGCCTACTGTCTGTGACCTGTCTGCCAAGTGCCTACCGTTTGTGACCTGCCTGCCTGCCAAGTGCCTACTGTCTGTGACCTGCCAAGTGCCTACTGTCTGTGACCTGCCAGGTGCCTACTGTCTGTGACCTGCCTGCCAAGTGCCTACTGTCTGTGACCTGCCAAGTGCCTACCGTCTGTGATCTAACTGCAAACTAAGTGCCTACTGTCTGTGATCTGCCTGCCTGCCAAGTGCCTACTGTCTGTGACCTGCCTGCCAAGTGCCTACTGTCTGTGACATGGGTTTCCAATGGCATAGTTCACACCAGAGCCGTCAGTTCCAGGGCTTTTCACTTCCTGAAAAAAAAAAGTAGAACATGCTTCATTTTTTCTGCACTGTACTGTACTACAACGCAGTAAAACGCATCAAAAACGCACTGGAACCAAGTATAGGTGGGGGGAAAAAATGTGAAAAAAAAAGCACCTGGAACGCATCCGGAAACGCATTAAAAAACGTGTCAAAAAAGCACCTGGAACAGATCTGGAGTGCATTTTTGTGGTGTGAACCGGCCCTTATTGTAATAGGAACATGTATGGAGAGCTTAGGTTGTACAGAGATGGTCAGGCACCTCCTCGTTAGTTGTTCTCGGGTGGAGAGCCATTGATCTGTGATAAGCCACACCGATGACAATTCTGGTGATTGTGGCCAATCCATTGTCAGAATCAAAAAAAAGAGCGATACCTTGTGCTATGCTAATACAGTGAAACCTCGGATTGCGAGTAACGCGGCTAACGAGCGTTTTGCAATACGAGCGCTGCATTTTACCAAAGCGGTGTGCAGTACCGCGTTTAGCCTGAGGTGGGGGGGGCGCCGGAGCCGAACGACCGTTCGGAAAGACACAGAAATACTCCGTTCCTGAGCCTTTCCGAGGTTTGCCGAGGTCAGCCAACCTGTTCTCTGGACTTTCCGGCCGTTTCCAAGGCTCTCCGGCGCCCCCCCCCCCCCCCGCCTCTGGCCGGATGCGGTATTGCATGCCATTGAAGTCAATGCGGAACAAATTATTTTCGTTTCCATCTACTTCAATGGGGAAACTCGCTTTGATATGCGAGTACTTTGGATTACGAGCATTCTCCTGGAACAGATTATGCTCGTAATCCGAGGTTCCACTGTACATCATATACACAGAATCAATCATAATGAATTCCTATAAATGATTGGTGACCATGTGAATAATAAAAGTATATAAATTCAAATAAATCAATAAAGTTCATGTGCTTCAAAAAAACTCTATAAATTGATACATTACACCACCTGTAAGCATCTTGCTGTCTCCTGGGGACATCTGCGTGTTATATGATCTGCGGCCACTAGGGCTTGGTCTACTCTCTGCTTATAATTCTGGCTGGATCTAAGGGATCTATTTGTTTCCCATACATGCTTGGCTGCATTATCTTGTTAGCCTCAAGTTTGCTCATTGATGTCCCCATGCAGTCTTTTTCTGCATACAGACTGCTATTTCAGCTGGTACGCTGAGTCTTGAGGTTTTCGTCTCTAGCTGCCTTTTGCTCTAAGAAGCACCTGAAATTTCATCCTGTTTTTCTGCGAGATGTGAATTGTTTCCACGCTCACTACAACGGTTCTGGGCCTGCTTATAAAACAATATATACCAAAAAACTTTTTGATTAAGGGATAATATACATTATACCCTCCTGCTCCCAAGATAGTAAGGCGTGTTTTCCTACTATCTCTGTTCGTCCTGAAGAAGCCTCACGGCGAAACGCGTAGACGCACACAGGGACCACATCTGTACAATCATCTCGTATACAGTGTTTTAATTTATTCTACTATAGTTACTGTCTTGTCTTTTATAAATAAAATATATTTTTTGTTTATCTCATGTGTCTTTGCCTTCAAAGTCCGACCCCTAGGTATCTCTAGTCTTGAGTTATCTTTTCACGCTTTTTCAAGTTATCCAACGGATGTGGCATTGTGAGTGCTTCCCTTTCCCTCATTTATATACACACCTGTAAGCATCCTTTGAAAACGTCTAGTGGGCGAGACGAAACACGTCAGCGGGCCACAGGTGGTGACGTCATTTCCGGTCGGTGGAACGCAATCTGATTTTAATTTTTTTTTAATGTGAGTGGATTACCTGCAAATTTCTTGTTTTTTTTACACAATTCATTTGCAGTTATTGGTTTTAGCGCAGGAATTCACATTAGCAGAACCAGCCTGGGTTCAGGTTTACTGAAATTTAAATTTTCATAAATAAAATTCCAGTGGGAGGGGAGATGAACGATTTTTGTGAACGATCTTGAAGGAAAAAAAACCTGCCAATATCCAGAGTTTGGATGGGAATTGTGACGAGTCCTTTAAGGTGGAGGGCGGGAATGTTGCGCATTGTTGGGAGAAGCTCCCGGGTTAAGCTCTGCGTTCTGCAGCCAGGACTCGGCCTTTCACAGGAAAGATTTGTGGAAGTTGGCGTCGCTCCCCCCCCCCCCCGCTGCAGAGATGGCTGCCCAGGTTCCCTTGGCGATGCCTCTCGACGCAGGAACGCTGAATGTTAATGAGACTTGAGGACCGAGGCGGCTGGAAGATCTCATCAGTCGCGGCTGAGCTTCGGGGTCTCCTCTGGAGTTTTGAATCCTTTTATCCTTCCCGGGATTAAAGCGGACCGGTCACGTTTTTGCATTTCACGAATAATCTTATTACCGCGCATTCCTGGCACATTGCACATCCTGGAGCCCGTACAGTACTGACACTTATACTGGAGAAAGCAGACTCAGCAAGGTTGGCAGCCGACAAATCAGAGATGGAAAAATCTCTTACAAAGTTTATTGTACCAATATACTTTCAAAGGGCCAATCATAAAGTGGTGTATTTTTATAAAAAAAAAAAAAAGGCAGAGACGGTCATCCTGTAAAAGTGTACATTCGTTCTGTGCAAAATGGGGGCAAAAAAAGGTATTGGGCTCATTTCTGTCCACGTCGAATGTCATTCCTTCATTAAAAATAGTGGTATAATACATCTTTATGGCCACTAGATGGAGCTGACAATCGTACTATTTATTTTCTATGACCAGCAGCGCCTTTTAGTGGCCATAATGTATCGTTTTACTGATTTACTCTACTCTGCATGAATGAATAACATCCAGCTTGGTAAGAAACGAGCCTAACACACAGAACGTGCCCCCCGTATACACAGAATGTGCCCCCCAGTACACACAGAACGTGCCCCCCAGTACACACAGAACGTGCCCCCCCGTACACACAGAACGTGCCCCCCAGTACACACAGAACGTGCCCCCCAGTACACACAGAACATGCCCCCCCGTACACGCAGAACGTGCCCCCCAGTACACACAGAACGTGCCCCCCCCGTACACACAGAACGTGCCCCCCAGTACACACAGAACGTGCCCCCCAGTACACACAGAACGTGCCCCCCCCGTACACACAGAACGTGCCCCCCTGTACACACAGAGCGTGCCCCCCCGTACACACAGAACGTGCCCCCCGTACACACACAACATGCAGTTTCACAGAATGATTAACCACTTCCCGCCCGCCATATAGCAATATGACGGGCGCAAAGTGGTTCTGTTATCTTGACCAGACATCATATGACGTGATCAGGATAACAAGCCGGTGCGGGCGTGCAGCGCGGCGGTTGGTGGTGCGGCGTGTCGATCTGAAACACTGCATCTCCGATCTGGGTAAAGAGCCAATGACGGAGGCTCTTTGCCACGTGATCAGCTGTGTCCAATCACGGCTGATTATGGTGTAAACAGGAAAAGCTGTGTACCGGCTTTTCCTCACTCACATCTGACAGACGCGAGTAGAGGAGAGCCGATCGACTGCTCTCCGGACAGGGGGGGACTGCGCTGATTATCAACGCAGCCCCCCTCCCCCGGAGGATGCTCACCAGGGATGCCACCAGGACCACAAGGGATGCCCACTGCTGATAACCACTAGGTATGCCACCCATGGACACCAAGGATGCCAATTATACACACAAATAATGCCAATCAGTGACCACATATGATGCCAATCAGTGCCCATCAGTAATGCCTGCCAGTGCCTCCTTATCAGTGATGCCCATCAGTGCCACCTATCAGTGCCATCTATCAGTGTCCATCAGTGCCATCCGTACCGATCAGTGCTGCCTATCAGTGCCCATCAGTGCCACAAATAAGTACCTATCAGTGCAGCCTTTCAGTGCCCATCAGTGTTGCCCATCAGTGCCACCTATGAGTGCCCATCAGTGCTGCCTATCAATGCCCATCAGTGCTGCATATCAGTGTCACCTATCAGTGCCCATCAGTGAGGCCTATCAGTACCCATCAGTGAGGCCTATCAGTGCCCATCATCAGTGCCGCCTTATCAGTGCCCGTCAGTAAATGAGAAAACTTACTTATTTACACAATTTTATAACAGAAACGAAGAAAAATATTTTTTATTTGTTTAGCAACAAATAAAAACCCCAGGAGGTGATCAAATACCACCAAAAGAAAGCTCTATTTGTGGGAACAAAATGATAAAAATTCTGTTTGGGTTCAGTGTAGCATGACCGCGCAATTGACATTTAAATAATGACAGCACAGAAAGCTGAAAATTGGAAAAGTGCAAACTTTGCAACTTTGTTTTATGAACACACCTTTTTGTATCATTGATTGGAAATATATTCATTCAGGAAACTTTGTAACAGACTTTTCTATACAGGATTCATCACAAGAGAAGCTCTGCAATTCTTTTTTTTTTTAAAAACACCCAAGTTTATGTAAAACTAAAATCACAATCTCAAAATATATATAAAAGCAAGTTCTGAAATAATTTTAATTTTTTTTTTTTTTATCTGCACCTTTCATTAAACCGAATCCCTGATGATCCTTCCATGATGATCCTTTTTCAGGCACTTCCTGTTATAGGGTGACAACACTGTATTACCAATTATGGTGTGTGGTGCTTGGCCCCTTAGTTTCAGTGAAGGGAACTCTCAAAGCGGAGTTCCACCCGGGATCTGACAATACATTACAGCCGCGAGCCATTTTTAAATGACATGTTTTCCTTTAGAAATTTAATTTTGCTGCGGCACTTTAATACACATCAGACAGATGCACCACTGTACAGGCATACTATAGACACCCCCCAGGCACGATATCTAAAAGGAATTTTTCACTTTAAGCATCATTATAATCACTGCTCCCGAAAAAAAGGCAGTTTTAAAAACACCTTTTTGGATTGTCACATGTCCCCTGGGGCAGGACCCGGGTCCCCAAACCCTTTTTATGACAATAACTTGCATATACTGTATGCCTTTAAAATGAGCACTTTTGACTTTTCATGTTCGTGTCCCATAGACTTTAATAGGGTTCACTTCACACTGATTTTTTGCATGTTCTGTAGCGAACCGAACCGTGGGGTGTTCGGCTCATCCCTAATCTCTATACCCACATTGATCTCTATACCCCCACTGATCTCTATACCCCCACTGATCTCTATACCCGCATTGATCTCTATACCCGCATTGATCTCTATACCCGCATTGATCTCTATACCCGCATTGCTCTCTATACCCGCATTGATCTCTATACTCGCATTGATCCCTATACCCGCATTGATCTCTATACCCTCATTGATCTCTATACTCGCATTGATCTCTACACCCGCATTGATCTCTATACCCGCATTGATCCCTATACCCGCATTGATCTCTATACCCTCATTGATCTCTATACTCGCATTGATCTCTACACCCGCATTGATCTCTATACCCGCATTGATCTCTATACTCGCATTGATCCCTATACCCACATTGATCCCTATACCCTCACTGATCTCTATACCCCCACTGATCTCTATACCCCCACTGATCTCTATACCCCCACTGATCTCTATACCCGCACTGATCTCTATACTCGCATTGATCCCTATACCCACATTGATCCCTATACCCACATTGATCCCTATACCCCCACTGATCCCTATACACCCACTGATCTCTATACCCCCACTGATCTCTATACCCCCACTGATCTCTATACCCGCACTGATCTCTATACCCGCATTGATCTCTATACCCGCATTGATCTCTATACCCGCATTGATCCCTATACCCACATTGATCCCTATACCCCCACTGATCCCTATACCCCCACTGATCCCTATACCCCCACTGATCCCTATACCCCCACTAATCTCTATACCCCCACTGATCTCTATACCCCCACTGATCTCTATACCCCCACTGATCTCTATACCCCCACTGATCTCTATACCCCCACTGATCCCTATACCCTCACTGATCCCTATACCCCCACTGATCTCTATACCCCCACTGATCTCTATACCCGCACTGATCTCTATACCCTCATTGATCTCTAAACCCGCATTGATCTCTATACTCGCATTGATCTCTATACCCCCACTGATCCCTATACCCTCACTGAACCCTATACCCCCACTGATCTCTATACCCCCACTGATCTCTATACCCCCACTGATCTCTATACCCGCATTGATTGCTATACCCCCATTGATCTCTATACTCGCATTGATCTCTATACCCGCATTGATCTCTATACTCGCATTGATCTCTATACCCGCATTGATTTCTATACCCGCATTGATCTCTATATCCGCATTGATCTCTATACTCGCATTGATTTCTATACCCGCATTGATTTCTATACCCGCATTGATCTCTATATCCACATTGATCTCTATACCCGGATTGATTTCTATACCCGCATTGATCTCGATACCCACATTGACCGCTATACCCCCATTGATCTCTATACCCGCATTGATCTCTATACCCGCATTGATCCCTATACCTGCATTGCTCTCTATACCTACATTGATCTCTATACCCCCATTTATCTCTATACCCCCATTGATCTCTATACCCGCATTGATCTCTATACCCGCATTGCTCTCTATACCTGCATTGCTCTCTATACCTGCATTGCTCTCTATACCTGCATTGCTCTCTATACCCGCATTGATCTCTATACCCCCATTGATCTCTATACCCGCATTGATCTCTATACCCGCATTGATCTCTATACTCACATTGATCTCTATACCCGCATTGATCTCTATACTCACATTGATAGAAGCTGCGTGCTCCTGGCTGTCAATGCCTATAGTTAAGAACAGATGCTGATTGGCCTGACTGTCCGCTGAGTCGGCATAATCTTTTCCAAGGTATCAGCAGAAAACAAAGTACATTAGGAAATATCACAACCTGATGAAAATGGTATATAAAAAGATCACATTAATGAGCGGGTCACAGATCACGAATTGATAAGAATCAGCCCCCATAACTCAGCGCAGAAATGCCGCATGGCGAAATCGGATCGCCGGGAGACCCACATCCACCCCCAGAGGTCTTATCACTGACGGGAATATCTACCTTCTCCCACTGACTGCGGAATGCTGATGATGTGTGTGAATTTATACAAAGTCCTTTAGGAATTTATCCTATGAATCTAATTTAATAGATTCTCCAGTGTTGGTAAAATATTGATAGGATTCGTCCACAAGTCACTCTAAAATATCAAGTGGAATGGAAGTCTTCTTTATGTAGCCAAGTGCTGGGCTACAGTAATATAGAGATGGAGACATTGCCCTTTATTCTTCTCGCCCTCTACCCAAATACTGATGTTATGCTGCACCATCCTCCTCTGACCAGCAGAGGGAGAGCTAAAGCCTTGCAAGTCCATAGACTTCTATGCAGAGCGTTGAGAATGTTGGGAGTTGTAGTTTGTGATAGTAGACATATAATGACTACACTATAACGGTTACCCCACGTATTCCAATATGCACTGTGTAGTAAGAGGAGTGGAGAGATGATTTTTATTAAACTGCCCGGAAAAGTTCTTCCACTTGGCACTGAGGGAGTTAGAGAGAGAGAGCCCCTCTGTATGAATACTTGTCTGTCAGCAGGAGACCAAACCAGTGGAGATCTAAGCCTAGGAGTGGGGACACCCCAGGGCATGCATCCCAACTGTCCCTGATTTCGAAGGACTGTCCCTCATTTGGAACAAAGTCCCTCTTTTCTCCTCATTTGTCCCTCATGTTGGTCTGATCCATATAGTTGTATATAAAATGCACTACTTATCTATCAAAAAGTGTTTCCCGGTGCTAAACCTTTAGTTCAATTTCTAAATTGCTGCATTTGTAAGTTCCAAGAGCCAATACAAAGGAATAGTAGTGGTTAAAAAAGCACTTGTTGGTTTAACCAAACTTATTTTTTTGTACAATTCTCCTTTAAGGGGGTGTGGCAAGGGTTGTGTCCTATGCCTACATACTTTTGCTAATAGGTGTCCCTCATTCCCATTTTCAGAGAGTTGGGAGGTGTGACCCAGGGCAATGCAGCACTGTCCACAACTCAGCACCTGCACCCTAGTCACAGGGAGACTGGAGCGCCCTCTCGCCCTCTGCTTCCCACTGCTGATCACCGGAGGCTTTCAGTGAGAGACAGAGGGGTCCCCCTTCTACAGCGAGAGGTCACTGCAGCAGACTGGTGAGAAGGCTATTTGCCCAATGCTGACTGCTACCAGGGACCCACTGCAGGAAACTGTTCCCAAGCCCGTGGCGGCTGGTGCTCAAACTTTTTTTGGGGGGGGGGGGGGGCAGCACAAATTACCACCCCCCCAACGGGAGCGGTGATCATCCCCACCACCCAAACACTCCCCCCCCCGGGGAGACAGATGGCAGTGATCACCCACCCGAACACCCCTCCCGGGAAACAGACGGCGGCGGTCACCCCTCCACGAGAGATATACGGCGACGATTCCCTGTGAATGTGCAATGTGAATGATGCCTTACTTTGTGGAGACAGATGGAAGGAAGATAGGGTTGCCACCTGTCCAGGATTCACCCGGACAGTTCAGGTTTTGATTCATGTGTCCGGGTTTCAATCCCCTTGAAACCCGGACAAATTATTCAGACATGAATGTAGCTCGGAACAGGGCCTGGCAGGAGGTGAGGGGGGCACTATGGGCGTTGCATTACTATTGTCTTTGGAGCACCCAAAGGTGTCCAAGGTCTGTTTATTATATGTGTATTTACTAAAAACAAAAATTGCTGTGTGCCGCAAAAGTGTTCGGGTTTGGCTTGAAGAAAAAGTGGCAACCCTAAAGGAAGAGCCGGGGCCCCGCTCTGACCGATTCTCCCGGCGAGCACACAGGGAGACATTCTCCTCCCAGCCGCACAGGAACAGGAAGTGTGTCCTGAGACACGATTGGCCAGGGAGTCCTAAGACTCCCTGGCCAATAGGGTCTTTCCTGATGGGCCAGGAGGAAGACAATAGTGAATATTCATTCGCTATTGTCACTGCGCCCCAAGCCCACCCTTTTTTGAAGCCTATTAGATCCTCAGGCTCTAATCATTTTATAAAAAAAAAAAAAAAAACATTGGGATCCATACGTCCGGCGTACCGCATGTAGATTAGGGGGCCGGACGCATTGATGGGGGTGGGGGCTGCGCCCCTAATGGATAGACCGCCACTTACCCAAACCACACTGCACTCTTTACCACACTTTGTAAAAACAGGGTTCCTCAAAAAGTGGGACTCTGAAGGACCATGAACACTCAAAGGAGTAGAAATTTTATATAAAATAATACAAATTTATTCAATAGATATACAATATACAATAAATCTGTATAATTTTATATAAAATTTTTACTCCTTTGAGTGTTCATGGTCCTTCAGAGTCCCATTTTTTTGAGGAACCCTGTTTTTACACATTGTATTGGGGATGTGGACCTGAACCTCTCTTCTCCCAATTAGTTAGTCAAACACCTTTTATTCTTTTCCGCACTTATTCCAAACTTAGAAAGCACCTATGCTAACCCTATACCGCATTATACCAAACCTTACCCGCATCTAGACCACAGCTACTTTGCACCTGTGCGGAGACTATGCGTTACCTATATTTCTGGGACTGTTTTTGAGTGCAAAGACACTATCAAAGGGCTCCAATGATAGCCGGCAGAAGAAAATCTCAAAGGAATGCCCCTCTCACAATAATTCATTTGCAATCCCATTTGTTTCCCTCCTTTTCTTTTGGACAGCGCCTACCCAGTCGGTCAAGGACCAGCATCACCGCCATGAATGCGCTCTGGCAGTATAGTTCCAGCTCTCGGTAGATTCAACTTTACTACCGCACACTTCTACACTTGAGGTGGCCTTGCTACTGTTTTTGCTTACCTGGACCCCAAATATCATCTTATGACTAGTCCTTACTGTTAATTACTTTGTATGCTAAGTGGTGTTATTACCATTGTTTATCCATTTTATGCTTACCTGGTTACCAATGTTATTGGGTGACAACATATTAAAGGAGAAGTATGGGATGGGTTGAATAACTAGTACATATCACATTAGTCACATATCAGCTAATCTTTTTTTTCCTACCTCTTTTAGTTTTTACAGCATGTGCACATGAACTTTCCTTCTGCTGGCAAAAACGGTCCATTTTCAGTTAGAAAGTTCTCAGGGGGGTGTGAACATCTCCACCAACACACCCCCTGCCTCTGTCCCCACTCCCCTAAGAGACGTGGCTGTGCTGATAGATAAAGAGGGGGAGGAGGGAGGAGGGAAAGGGAGGGGGGAGCAGCTACCTCTGTGAAGTCTCAGAAACAAGCAGAGGGAGGAGAGCCGACATCAATCAAGCAAAATTACAGTAAAGAGGGTGGATCCAGACTCTATATTCACACTATTGTCTGGATGATGCTGTATGAAAGACCTTAGAACCTCCCACAGGAGAAGTATGGGATGGGTTAAATAACTAGTAAATATCACATTAGTCACATATCAGCTAATTTTTTTTTCCTACCTCTTTTAGTTTTTACAGCATGTGCACATGAACTTTCCTTCTGCTGGCAAAAACGGTCCATTTTCAGTTTGAAAAGTTCTCAGGGGGTGTGAACATCTCCACCAACACACCCCCTGCCTCTGTCCCCATTCCCCTAAGAGACGTGGCTGTGCTTATAGATAGGGAGAGGGAGGAGGGAGGAGGGAAAGGGAGGGGGGGAGCAGCTACCTCTGTGAAGTCTCAGAAACAAGCAGAGGGAGGAGAGCCGACATCAATCAAGCAAAATGACAGGAAAGGGGGTGTATCCAGACTCTATATTCACACCATTGTCTGGATGATGCTGTATGAAAGACTGTAGAACCTCCCACAGGAGAAGTATGGGATGGGTTAAATAACTAGTAAATATCACATTAGTCACATATCAGCAATTTTTTTTTTCCTACCTCTTTTAGTCTTTACAGCATGTGCACATGAACTTTCCTTCTGCTGGCAAAAACGGTCCATTTTCAGTTTGAAAAGTTCTCAGGGGGTGTGAACATCTCCACCAACACACCAACACACTCCCTGCCTCTGTCCCCACTCCCCTAAGAGACGTGGCTGTGCTGATAGATAGGGAGGGGGAGGAGGGAGGAGGGAAATGGAGGGGGGAGAAGCTACCTCTGTGAAGTCTCAGAAACAAGCAGAGGGAGGAGAGCCGACATCAATCAAGCAAAATGACAGGAAAGGGGGTGTATCCAGACTCTATATTCACACCATTGTCTGGATGATGCTGTATGAAAGACTGTAGAACCTCCCACAGGAGAAGTATGGGATGGGTTAAATAACTAGTAAATATCACATTAGTCACATATCAGCAAATTTTTTTTTCCTACCTCTTTTAGTCTTTACAGGATGTGCACATGAACTTTCCTTCTGCTGGCAAAAACGGTCCATTTTCAGTTTGAAAAGTTCTCAGGGGGTGTGAACATCTCCACCAACACACCAACACACTCCCTGCCTCTGTCCCCACTCCCCTAAGAGACGTGGCTGTGCTGATAGATAAAGAGGGGGAGGAGGGAGGAGGGAAATGGAGGGGGGAGAAGCTACCTCTGTGAAGTCTCAGAAACAAGCAGAGGGAGGAGAGCCGATATCAATCAAGCAAAATGACAGGAAAGGGGGTGGATCCTGACCTTATATTCACACCATTGTCTGGATGATGCTGTATGAAAGACGGTAGAACCTCCCACAAGTATTTATCTGGATTTTAACAGAATGGGGGAACTTCTGAGAGGGCTGGGAGGGTTTATAGATATCAGCAGCTCACATAGAATAGATGTAAGCAAAAAAAAAGGAAACCCATACTTCTCTTTTAAGTTTGCCTTTACTACTTGGTACGGTAGCTGTTTTCTTTGATATAACGTTACAATTGGAGACTAAGTATTACCTTCAGCAAATTCCTGTGATATCGTATGTTTCTCAACCTGGTGTGTCATAGAGTCAGCATCACACATTGGCGTTGTCTATGCAAATCCAGCCTGCCTAGGGACACCCACTCCTCCAGACTGACACCCACCCATCAAGGCATTATAATAACTCCTGCTAAGGGCCAGTGCACTTCTTGCATCGGGGCTGAAAGGAGTACTGAGGCCGGGTGCTGTGATGTTTCCAAGAAGCTATGTACTGCCCCCTGCTAGCCCCTCCCACCAGTCACGATCTGCCTGCATTGCATAGAGAAACACAGAGAGCCAGTGAAGACGTCACCGGACCTAAAATAAGGTATTTAATGAAAATGAAATGAATTTAATTAGCATATTGAGGGAGAGGAGGAAACGAGAAAGGTGAAAATGTAGACAGATTAAACGTCAGTTGAACAAATTCAGTGTCTGTTTTGATGTGGAGTAAATAGAATTGTATGGAATCTGTAGAGAAGCAGAGTCTTCCAGGACACAGGAGGCACACTCGGGTCCTCGTGGGGTGGAGGCATTTTGGTTTTGTGTGAGGAAAAATGTTTTGTGTCCGAACGTTGACCCCGCAACACCCACATTCCAGAGATGGGGCGAGACTGCAATGCTGCAAGAGAGAGAGAGTGCTACTCACCCCCTTCATAGAAAGAGGAGACCCAACCTGACCGGGGGGAGAGAAGATCCACTAAGACTCTGCTGGAGGACTCTGCTCCTTCTTCTATAACTCTCCTCTCCTGAAATACTCTGCACTGCTGGAGGACTCTGCTCCTTCTTCTATAACTCTCCTCTCCTGAAATACTCTGCACTGCTGGAGGACTCTGCTCCTTCCTCTATAACTCTCCTCTCCTGAAATACTCTGCTCTGCTGGAGGACTCTGCTCCTTCCTCTATAACTCTCCTCTCCTGAAATACTCTGCACTGCTGGAGGACTCTGCTCCTTCCTCTATAACTCTCCTCTCCTGAAATACTCTGCTCTGCTGGAGGACTCTGCTCCTTCCTCTATAACTCTCCTCTCCTGATATACTCTGCACTGCTGGAGGACTCTGCTCCTTCCTCTATAACTCTCCTCTCCTGATATACTCTGCACTGCTGGAGGACTCTGCTCCTTCCTCTATAACTCTCCTCTCCTGAAATACTCTGCCCTGCTGGAGGACTCTGCTCCTTCCTCTATAACTCTCCTCTCCTGAAATACTCTGCACTGCTGGAGGACTCTGCTCCTTCCTCTATAACTCTCCTCTCCTGAAATACTCTGCACTGCTGGAGGACTCTGCTCCTTCCTCTATAACTCTCCTCTCCTGATACACTCTGCACTGCTGGAGGACTCTGCTCCTTCCTCTATAACTCTCCTCTCCTGAAATACTCTGCCCTGCTGGAGGACTCTGCTCCTTCCTCTATAACTCTCCTCTCCTGATATACTCTGCACTGCTGGAGGACTCTGCTCCTTCCTCTATAACTCTCCTCTCCTGATATACTCTGCACTGCTGGAGGACTCTGCTCCTTCCTCTATAACTCTCCTCTCCTGAAATACTCTGCACTGCTGGAGGACTCTGCTCCTTCCCCTATAACTCTCCTCTCCTGAAATACTCTGTACTGCTGGAGGACTCTGCTCCTTCCTCTATAACTCTCCTCTCCTGGAGGACTCTGCTGGAGGACTCTGCTCCTTCCTCTATAACTCTCCTCTCCTGAAATACTCTGCACTGCTGGAGGACTCTGCTCCTTCCTCTATAACTCTCCTCTCCTGAAATACTCTGCTCTGCTGGAGGACTCTGCTCCTTCCTCTATAACTCTCCTCTCCTGAAATACTCTGCTCTGCTGGAGGACTCTGCCCCTTCCTCTATAACTCTCCTCTCCTGAAATACTCTGCTCTGCTGGAGGACTCTGCTCCTTCCTCTATAACTCTCCTCTCCTGAAATACTCTGCTCTGCTGGAGGACTCTGCTCCTTCTTCTATAACTCTCCTCTCCTGAAATACTCTGCACTGCTGGAGGACTCTGCTCCTTCCTCTATAACTCTCCTCTCCTGAAATACTCTGCCCTGCTGGAGGACTCTGCTCCTTCCTCTATAACTCTCCTCTCCTGATATACTCTGCACTGCTGGAGGACTCTGCTCCTTCCTCTATAACTCTCCTCTCCTGATATACTCTGCACTGCTGGAGGACTCTGCTCCTTCCTCTATAACTCTCCTCTCCTGAAATACTCTGCACTGCTGGAGGACTCTGCTCCTTCCCCTATAACTCTCCTCTCCTGAAATACTCTGTACTGCTGGAGGACTCTGCTCCTTCCTCTATAACTCTCCTCTCCTGGAGGACTCTGCTGGAGGACTCTGCTCCTTCCTCTATAACTCTCCTCTCCTGAAATACTCTGCACTGCTGGAGGACTCTGCTCCTTCCTCTATAACTCTCCTCTCCTGAAATACTCTGCTCTGCTGGAGGACTCTGCTCCTTCCTCTATAACTCTCCTCTCCTGAAATACTCTGCTCTGCTGGAGGACTCTGCCCCTTCCTCTATAACTCTCCTCTCCTGAAATACTCTGCTCTGCTGGAGGACTCTGCTCCTTCCTCTATAACTCTCCTCTCCTGAAATACTCTGCTCTGCTGGAGGACTCTGCTCCTTCTTCTATAACTCTCCTCTCCTGAAATACTCTGCACTGCTGGAGGACTCTGCTCCTTCCTCTATAACTCTCCTCTCCTGAAATACTCTGCTGGAGGACTCTGCTCCTTCCTCTATAACTCTCCTCTCCTGAAATACTCTGCTCTGCTGGAGGACTCTGCTCCTTCCTCTATAACTCTCCTCTCCTGAAATACTCTGCTCTGCTGGAGGACTCTGCTCCTTCCTCTATAACTCTCCTCTCCTGAAATACTCTGCACTGCTGGAGGACTCTGCTCCTTCCTCTATAACTCTCCTCTCCTGAAATACTCTGCTCTGCTGGAGGACTCTGCTCCTTCCTCTATAACTCTCCTCTCCTGAAATACTCTGCACTGCTGGAGGACTCTGCTCCTTCCTCTATAACTCTCCTCTCCTGAAATACTCTGCTGGAGGACTCTGCTCCTTCCTCTATAACTCTCCTCTCCTGAAATACTCTGCTGGAGGACTCTGCTCCTTCCTCTATAACTCTCCTCTCCTGAAATACTATGCTCTGCTGGAGGACTCTGCTCCTTCCTCTATAACTCTCCTCTCCTGAAATACTCTGCTCTGCTGGAGGACTCTGCTCCTTCCTCTATAACTCTCCTCTCCTGAAATACTCTGCACTGCTGGAGGACTCTGCTCCTTCCTCTATAACTCTCCTCTCCTGAAATACTCTGCTCTGCTGGAGGACTCTGCTCCTTCCTCTATATCTCTCCTCTCCTGAAATACTCCGCACTGCTGGAGGACTCTGCTCCTTCCTCTATAACTCTCCTCTCCTGAAATACTCTGCTGGAGGACTCTGCTCCTTCCTCTATAACTCTCCTCTCCTGAAATACTCTGCTCTGCTGGAGGACTCTGCTCCTTCCTCTATAACTCTCCTCTCCTGAAATACTCTGCTCTGCTGGAGGACTCTGCTCCTTCCTCTATAACTCTCCTCTCCTGAAATACTCTGCACTGCTGGAGGACTCTGCTCCTTCCTCTATAACTCTCCTCTCCTGAAATACTCTGCTCTGCTGGAGGACTCTGCTCCTTCCTCTATAACTCTCCTCTCCTGAAATACTCTGCACTGCTGGAGGACTCTGCTCCTTCCTCTATAACTCTCCTCTCCTGAAATACTCTGCTGGAGGACTCTGCTCCTTCCTCTATAACTCTCCTCTCCTGAAATACTCTGCTGGAGGACTCTGCTCCTTCCTCTATAACTCTCCTCTCCTGAAATACTATGCTCTGCTGGAGGACTCTGCTCCTTCCTCTATAACTCTCCTCTCCTGAAATACTCTGCTCTGCTGGAGGACTCTGCTCCTTCCTCTATAACTCTCCTCTCCTGAAATACTCTGCTCTGCTGGAGGACTCTGCTCCTTCCTCTATAACTCTCCTCTCCTGAAATACTATGCTCTGCTGGAGGACTCTGCTCCTTCCTCTATAACTCTCCTCTCCTGAAATACTTTGCTGGAGGACTCTGCTCCTTCCTCTATAACTCTCCTCTCCTGAAATACTCTGCACTGCTGGAGGACTCTGCTCCTTCCTCTATAACTGTCCTAAAATACTCTGCACTGCTGGAGGACTGCGGGTGGACAGATCCTTTAAGGGAGGCAGATTTATGTCTCTGTCAGGGAGAACATGATTCTAGGAAGAGAACAAAGAGCACTTTACAGCCCATAATGACTCTTCTCCTCATCAATGGGGACTGGAGACACTTTGTACCACAATGAATTCCATTCTCCGACCCACAAACAGCGTAACCTGCAACTAGTGACCCAATTACAGCCTGACCTATGAGAGACGGAGCGATGTTCTGCAGATCTCTAGAGAGGTCAGTGGTGGAATAATCTGCAGAATATATCAATATGGATCTGTCAGGAGGGGGAGGGGAGGGAGCGATGTTCTGCAGAATTCTTACACTCATTAGCCACACCAGGTGCAGATAGAGGGTTCAGGTAGAACTGATGACTGTAAATAAGTAAATCCTGTAACTGTGTCCTGTCGGGGGATAGTAGGGACGTGGGGTGTTGGGACCTGGTAATAGTAGGGATGTGGGGTGTAGAGATTTGGGGTTGTATGGATGTGGGGTGTAGGGATCGGGGGTAGTAGGCATGTGGGGTGTAGGGACCAGGAGTAGTAGAGATGTGGGAAGTAGTAGAGATGGGGGGAGTAGTAGAGATGTGGGAAGTAGTAGAGATGGGGGGAGTAGTAGAGATGGGGGGAGTAGTAGAGATGGGGGGAGTAGTAGAGATGTGGGAAGTAGTAGAGATGGGGGGAGTAGTAGAGATGGGGGGAGTAGTAGGGATGTGGGGAGCAGTAGGGATGTGGGCAATAGTAGAGATGTGGGGAGTAGTAGGGATCTGTCCTACTCCCTGGTCCTATGAGTGTACAGTGCAGGGACACGTAGGGGCTCACAATGGTGGGTGTGGATGAGGGGCTCAGGGATGTGGGGTGTCGGGGTCGGGGATGTAGGGATCGGGAGTAGTAGAGATGCGGAGAGTAGTAGGGATGTGAGGAGTAGTAGGGAGTGGGGAGTAGTAGGAATTCGGGTTAATAGGGATCAGTAATATTAGGGATCAGGCGTAGTAGGGATCGGGAGTAGTAGGGCTCGGCGGGTAGTAGGGATTGAGGGTAGTAGGGATCAGGTGTAGTAGGGATCGGGAGTAGTAGGGATCGGTAATAGTAGGGATCGGTAATAGTAGGGATCGGGAGTAGTAGAGATCGGGAGCAGTAGGGATCGGGGGTAGTAGGGATCGGGGGTAGTAGGGATCGGTAATAGTAGGGATCGGGTATAGTAGGGATCGGGTATAGTAGGCATCGGCGTAGTAGGGATCGGGAGTAGTAGGGATCGGGGTAGTAGGGATCGGGGGTAGTAGGGATCAGGTGTAGTAGGGATGGGGTAGTAGGGATCGGTAATAGTAGGGATCAGGTGTAGTAGGGATTGGGAGTAGTAGGGATTGAGGGTAGTAGGGGTCAGTAATAGTAGGGATCAGGAGTAGTAGGGATCGGGAGTAGTAGGGATTGGGAGCAGTAGGGATCGGGGGTAGTAGGGATCGGGGATAGTAGCGATCAGGCGTAGTAGGGATCGGGGGTAGTAGGGATCGGGGTAGTAGGGATCGCTAATAGTAGGGATTAGGTGTTGTAGGGATCGGGGGTAGTAGGGATCGGAGGTAGTAGGGATCGGTAATAGTAGGGATCGGGAGTAGTAGGGATCGGTAATAGTAGGAAACAGGTGTAGTAGGGATCGGGGGTAGTAGGGATCGGTAATAGTAGGGATCAGGTGTAGTAGGGATTGGGAGGATTAGGGATCGGGATTGGGAGTCGTAGGGATCGGGGTAGTAGGGATTGGGGTAGTAGGGATAGGGGGTAGTAGGGGTCAGTAATAGTAGGGATCAGGAGTAGTAGGGATTGGGAGCAGTAAGGATCGAGGGTAGTAGGGATCGGGGATAGTAGGAATCAGGTGTAGAAGGGATTGGGAGTAGTAGGGATCAGGGGTAGTGGGGATCAGTAATAGTAGGGATCAGGTGTAGTAGGGATCGGGGGTAGTAGGGATCGGTAATAGTAGGGATCGGGTATAGTAGGGATCGGGTATAGTAGGGATCGGCGTAGTAGGGATCGGGAGTAGTAGGGATCGGGGGTAGTAGGGATCGGGGTAGTAGGGATCAGGTGTAGTAGGGATGGGGGGTAGTAGGGATCGGTAATAGTAGGGATCAGGTGTAGTAGGGATTGGGAGTAGTAGGGATTGAGGGTAGTAGGGGTCAGTAATAGTAGGGATCAGGAGTAGTAGGGATCGGGAGTAGTAGGGATTGGGAGCAGTAGGGATCGGGGGTAGTAGGGATCGGGGATAGTAGGGATCAGGCGTAGTAGGGATCGGGGGGTAGTAGGGATTGGGGTAGTAGGGATCGCTAATAGTAGGGATTAGGTGTTGTAGGGATCGGGGGTAGTAGGGATCGGAGGTAGTAGGGATCGGTAATAGTAGGGATCGGGAGTAGTAGGGATCGGTAATAGTAGGAAACAGGTGTAGTAGGGATCGGGGGTAGTAGGGATCAGTAATAGTAGGGATCAGGTGTAGTAGGGATTGGGAGGATTAGGGATCGGGATTGGGAGGCGTAGGGATCGGGGTAGTAGGGATTGGGGTAGTAGGGATAGGGGGTAGTAGGGGTCAGTAATAGTAGGGATCAGGAGTAGTAGGGATTGGGAGCAGTAAGGATCGAGGGTAGTAGGGATCGGGGATAGTAGGGATCAGGTGTAGTAGGGATTGGGAGTAGTAGGGATCAGGGGTAGTGGGGATCGGTAATAGTAGGGATCGGGGGTAGTAGGGATCGGTAATAGTAGGGATCAGGAGTAGTAGGGATCGGGAGTAGTAAAGATGCGGAGAGTAGTATGGATATGAGGAGTAGTAGGGATTGGGAGTTGTTTGGATGTGGGGAGTAGTAGGGATTGGGGGTGTAGAGAGCGGGGAGTAGTAGGGATCAGGGGTGTAGAGAGCGGGGAGTAGTAGGGATCGGGGGTGTAGAGAGCGGGGAGTAGTAGGGATGTGAGGAGTAGTAGGGATCGGGGGTGTAGAGAGCGGGCAGTAGTAGGGATCGGGGGTGTAGAGAGCGGGGATTAGTAGGGATGTGAGGAGTAGTAGGGATCGGGGTGTAGAGAGCGGGGAGTAGTAGAGATGCGGAGAGTAGTAGGGATTGGGAGTAATAGGGAAGTAGGGAGTAGTAGGGATCGGGGGTGTAGAGAGCGGGGAGTAGTAGGGATGTGAGGAGTAGTAGGGATCGGGGGTGTAGAGAGCGGGGAGTAGTAGGGATTGGGAGTAGTAGAGATGCGGAGAGTAGTAGGGATCGGGAGTAGTAGGGATGTGGGGAGTAGTAGGGATCAGGGGTGTAGAGAGCGGGGAGTAGTAGGGATCAGGGGTGTAGAGAACGGGGAGTAGTAGGGATCGGGGGTGTAGAGAGCGGGGAGTAGTAGGGATGTGAGGAGTAGTAGGGATCGGGGTGTAGAGAGCGGGGAGTAGTAGGGATCGGGGGGTGTAGAGAGCGGGGAGTAGTAGGGATCAGGGGTGTAGAGAGCGGGGAGTAGTAGGGATCGGGGGTGTAGAGAGCGGGGAGTAGTAGGGATGTGAGGAGTAGTAGGGATCGGGGGTGTAGAGAGCGGGGAGTAGTAGGGATGTGAGGAGTAGTAGGGATCGGGGGTGTAGAGAGCGGGGAGTAGTAGGGATGTGAGGAGTAGTAGGGATCGGGGGTGTAGAGAGCGGGGAGTAGTAGGGATTGGGAGTAGTAGAGATGCGGAAAGTAGTAGGGATCGGGAGTAGTAGGGATGTGGGGAGTAGTAGGGATCAGGGGTGTAGAGAGCGGGGAGTAGTAGGGATCAGGGGTGTAGAGAGCGGGGAGTAGTAGGGATCGGGGGTGTAGAGAGCGGGGAGTAGTAGGGATGTGAGGAGTAGTAGGGATCGGGGGTGTAGAGAGCGGGGAGTAGTAGGGATCGGGGGTGTAGAGAGCGGGGAGTAGTAGGGATCAGGGGTGTAGAGAGCGGGGAGTAGTAGGGATCAGGGGTGTAGAGAGCGGGGAGTAGTAGGGATCGGGGGTGTAGAGAGCGGGGAGTAGTAGGGATCAGGGGTGTAGAGAACGGGGAGTAGTAGGGATCGGGGGTGTAGAGAGCGGGGAGTAGTAGGGATGTGAGGAGTAGTAGGGATCGGGGGTGTAGAGAGCGGGGAGTAGTAGGGATCGGGGGTGTAGAGAGCGGGGAGTAGTAGGGATCAGGGGTGTAGAGAGCGGGGAGTAGTAGGGATTGGGGGTGTAGAGAGCGGGGAGTAGTAGGGATGTGAGGAGTAGTAAGGATCGGGGGTGTAGAGAGCGGGGAGTAGTAGGGATGTGAGGAGTAGTAGGGATCGGGGGTGTAGAGAGCGGGGAGTAGTAGGGATGTGAGGAGTAGTAGGGATCGGGGGTGTAGAGAGCGGGGAGTAGTAGGGATGTGAGGAGTAGTAGGGATCGGGGGTGTAGAGAGCGGGCAGTAGTAGGGATTGGGAGTAGTAGAGATGCGGAGAGTAGTAGGGATCGGGAGTAGTAGGGATGTGAGGAGTAGTAGGGATCGGGGGTGTAGAGAGCGAGGAGTAGTAGGGATTGGGAGTAGTAGAGATGCGGAGAGTAGTAGGGATCGGGAGTAGTAGGGATGTGAGGAGTAGTAGGGATCGGGGGTGTAGAGAGCGGGGAGTAGTAGGGACTGGGAGTAGTAGAGATGCGGAGAGTAGTAGGGATCGGGAGTAGTAGGGATGTGAGGAGTAGTAGGGATTGGGGGTGTAGAGAGCGGGGAGTAGTAGGGATCGGGAGTTGTAGGGATCGGTCCTCCTCCCTGGTCCTATGATTGCACAGTGTAAGGACGGAACACGTAGGGGCTCATAATGGTGGGTGTGGATGAGGGGCTCAGGGATGGGGCCCGGGTGACAATCATACAATGGGCTCCTCACAGCCTCCCATCTCCTGACTGCAGCCCGCTGACCAATGAGTGCGGGGAGGGAGAGGGACGGGGAGAGGGACGGGGAAGAAAGAGGGACGGGGAGGGGGACGGGGAGAGGGAGAGGGACGGGGAGGGGGACGGGGAGAGGGAGAGGGACGGGGAAGAAAGAGGGACGGGGAGGGGGACGGGGAGAGGGAGAGGGACGGGGAGAGGGACGGGGAGAGGGAGAGGGACGGGGAAGAAAGAGGGACGGGGAGGGGGACGGGGAGAGGGAGAGGGACGGGGAGAGGGACGGGGAAGAAAGAGGGACGGGGAGGGGGACGGGGAGAGGGAGAGGGACGGGGAGGGGGACGGGGAGAGGGAGAGGGACGGGGGGAGGGGGGGGGGAAGAAAGAGGGACGGGGAGGGGGACGGGGAGAGGGAGAGGGACGGGGAGAGGGAGAGGGACGGGGAGGGGGCGGGGAGAGGGAGAGGGACGGGGAGGGGGACGGGGAGAGGGACGGGGAGAGGGACGGGGAAGAAAGAGGGAGGGGGACGGGGAGAGGGAGAGGGACGGGGACGGGGAGAGGGAGAGGGACGGGGAAGAAAGAGGGACGGGGAGGGGGACGGGGAGAGGGAGAGGGACGGGGAGGGGGACGGGGAGAGGGAGAGGGAGAGGGACGGGGAGAGGGACGGGGAGAGGGAGGGGGCCCTTGGCCGATGTCCAGGAGCTCAGCCAAGGAATGTAGTCCTCGAAGCTCTCGCTGGAAGCAGATCTATTCCTTCCCATCCCTAAAAAAAAATCCAGCCGTACCATCCGCAGAGCGCGGCGGCCGAGGGGGACCCATGAAATCGGACGTCGCCAGGACCAGGTCAGTCGGGGGTGACGGGGGAACAAAAGCCGGGCGGTGGATTCTCCGTATTCACAACCCAAGAAAGACGCTCTGCAGACCCCGGGGGGCCATGAAGAAAATACATTTAAAAATCGAGTACCATACGATACGAGTTTCAGGGTGACGCAGTCACTATTTGTAAAGTGGGCTCCCCCCGACCTACCTACCTAAAACCTTCCTACCCCCTGACCTACCTACCCCCGACCTACCTACCTAAAACCTTCCTACCCCCTGACCTACCTACCTAAAACCTCCCTACCCCCTACCTACCTAAAACCTTCCTACCCCCTGACCTACCTACCTAAAATCTTCCTACCCCCTACCTACCTAAAACCTTCCTACCCCCTGACCTACCTACCTAAAACCTCCCTACCCCCTACCTACCTAAAACCTTCCTACCCCCTGACCTACCTACCTAAAATCTTCCTACCCCCTACCTACCTAAAACCTTCCTACCCCCTGACCTACCTACCCCCCGACCTACCTACCTAAAACCTTCCTACCCCCTGACCTACCTACCTAAAACCTTCCTAACCCCTACCTACCTAAAACCTTCCTACCCCCTGACCTACCTACCTAAAATCTTCCTACCCCCTACCTACCTAAAACCTTCCTACTCCCCCGACCCACCTACCCCCCCCCCCACGACATACCTACCTAAAACCTTCCTACACCTCCGACCCACCTACCCCCCCACGACCTACCTACCTAAAACCTTCCTACTCCCCGGACCCACCTACCCCCCCCCCCCCCACGACGTACATACCTAAAACCTTCCTACCTACCAAGGGGCATTAAAGTGTATCCAAGATGTGACAGTCCTTAGTAGGACACTTCGGGGGGGAAGGAGATCCACTAAAACTGGAGAGTGCGAAATCTGCTGCAGCTCTGCGTAGGAACCAATCAGCTTCCAGGTTTTATTGTCAAAACTTCACTGAAGAAGCTGAAGTTAGAAGCTGATTGGCTCCCATCCACAGCTGCACCAGATTCTGAGTGCTCCAGTTTTAGTAAACCCCGCCCCTTCCTGTCCCGGGGTCACTGACCACCCTGACTGTACTGTATCTATGGAGGAGCAACGTTGTCACCTGTGCACAGGTCTACCCTCCCCTCCTTTATCATAGAAGGAGGTGTTCTGTAGTCCACATAATTAGAGTGTGGCACAGGCAGAGGGCACAGGAAGTTGCCAGCTCACAAGATTTACCGGCCCCTTCCTTTTCTGAATGAACGCTCACTCACTCACTGTGTTCATTCATAACTGAAGCGTAGTAATCTGTGTTTTCTATGCTTCGGTTTGAAAATGAACAGGAAGCCTCAGTACAGAGCACTTCCCATTCATTCTCTGTCCTATGAAGCTGAGGCTGCAGAGAAAGGGTGTGTGTTTGTGTGTGAGCTTCGGGCTGCACCCACAGGGGAGGAGCTCCAGCTGATTGACAGCCTCAGCTCTGTTTCCTGTGTGCTGTGTGGAGAGGGGTGTGTGTCCCTTCCCTCCAATCAGAGCTCTCCTCATCTTCAGCTCCCCGCCCCCCTGCTTTTCAGAGCTGAGAGATCCCCTGTAAATTCTGCACTTAGAATGTCTGTAGAGGAGAGAAGAGCTGCAGATAAAAAGGTACAACTTGTTTAGGAGGATTTGTTTGATCTCCGTGTATCACCCGAGGACAGTCACTTCACCCTCTTTAACCACTTCAGCTCTGAAAGGTTTTACCCCCCTTCCTGCCCAGGCGCCAGTTTTCAGCTTTCAGCGCTCTCACACTTTGAATGAGATGTGACACGTTGTACCCAAATCATATTTGTATCATTTTCTTCACACAGATAGAGATTTCTTTTGGTGGTATTTGATCATCTCTGCCGTTTTTATTTGTTGTGCTATAAAGAAAACAAGACAATTTAGAATAATAAAAAAAAAAAACAATATTTTTTTATTGTCTCCAATAAAAAATTATTTAAAAAAAATCAAATTTCTTCCTCAGTTTGGGCCAATTTGTCTTCTCCATGTTTTTGGTAAAAAAAAATACAAGAAATGTATATTGACTGGTTTGCGCAAAAGATCTCACGTCTACACACTACGGCACAGACAGCTGGACAGGGTTGTGTACATGCTGCGACTCCGCCCTTCTGTGTCACCCTTCATCTCCGCCCCCTATCCACCTCTGAGCACTGCCCTATGGTTCCGCCCCCTATCCACCTCTGAGCACCATCCTATGGTTCCACCCTCTATCCACCTCTGAGCACTGTCCTATAGTTCCGCCCCCTATCCACCTCTGAGCACCATCCTATGGTTCCACCCCCTATCCACCTCTGAGCACCATCCTATGGTTCCGCCCCCTATCCACCTCTGAGCACTGTCCTATAGTTCCGCCCCCTATCCACCTCTGAGCACCATCCTATGGTTCCACCCTCTATCCACCTCTGAGCACCGCCCTATGGTTCCACCCCCTATCCACCTCTGAGCACCCTCCTATGGTTCCGCCCCTATCCACCTCTGAGCACCATCATATGGTTCCGCCCCCTATCCACCTCTGAGCACCGTCCTATGATTCCGCCCCTATCCACCTCTGAGCACCATCCTATGGTTCAGCCCCCTATCCACCTCTGAGCACCATCCTATGGTTCCGCCCCCTATCCACCTCTGAGCACCATCCTATGGTTCCGCCCCCTATCCACCTCTGAGCACCGTCCTATGGTTCCGTCCCCTATCCACCTCTGAGCACCGTCCTATGGTTCCGCCCCCTATCCACCTCTGAGCACCGTCCTATGGTTCCGCCCCCTATCCACCTCTGAGCACCATCCTATGGTTCCGCCCCTATCCACTTCTGAGCACCATCATATGGTTCCGCCCCCTATCCACCTCCGAGTGCCGTCCTATGGTTCGGCCCCCTATCCACCTCTGAGCACCGTCCTATGATTCCGCCCCCTATCCACCTCTGAGCACCATCCTATGGTTCCGCCCCTATCCACCTCTGAGCACCATCATATTGTTCCACCCCTATCCACCTCTGAGCACCGCCCTATGGTTCCGCCCCCTATCCACCCCTGAGCACCGTCCTATGATTCCGCCCCCTATCCACCCCTGAGCACCGTCCTATGATTCCGCCCCCTATCCACCTCTGAGCACCGTCCTATGATTCCGCCCCCTATCCACCTCTGAGCACCATCCTATGGTTCCGCCCCCTATCCACCTCTGAGCACCGTCCTATGGTTCTGCCCCCTTTCCACCTCTGAGCACCGTCCTATGATTCCGCCCCCTATCCACCTCTGAGCACCATCCTATGGTTCCGCCCCTATCCACCTCTGAGCACCATCCTATGGTTCCGCCCCCTATCCACCTCTGAGCACTGTCCTATGGTTCCGCCCCCTATCCACCTCTGAGCACCATCCTATGGTTCCGCCCCTATCCACTTCTGAGCACCATCATATGGTTCCGCCCCCTATCCACCTCCGAGTGCCGTCCTATGGTTCGGCCCCCTATCCACCTCTGAGCACCGTCCTATGATTCCGCCCCCTATCCACCTCTGAGCACCATCCTATGGTTCCGCCCCCTATCCACCTCTGAGCACCATCATATTGTTCCGCCCCTATCCACCTCTGAGCACCGTCCTATGGTTCCGCCCCTATCCACCCCTGAGCACCGTCCTATGATTCCGCCCCCTATCCACCTCTGAGCACCGTCCTATGATTCCGCCCCCTATCCACCTCTGAGCACCATCCTATGGTTCCGCCCCCTATCCACCTCTGAGCACCATCCTATGGTTCCGCCCCCTATCCACCTCTGAGCACCGTCCTATGCTTCCACCCCCTATCCACCTCTGAGCACCATCCTATGGTTCCGCCCCCTTTCCACCTCTGAGCACCGTCCTATAGTTCTGCCCCCTATCCACCTCTGAGCACCATCATATGGTTCCACCCTCTATCCACCTCTGAGCACCATCCTATGGTTCCGCCCTCTATCCACCTCTGAGCACCATCCTATGGTTCCGCCCCCTATCCATCTCTGAGCACCGTCCTATAGTTCCGCCCCCTATCCACCTCTGAGCACCATACTATGGTTCCACCCTCTATCCACCTCTGAGCACCATCCTATGGTTCCACCCTCTATCCACCTCTGATCACCCTCCTATGGTTCCGCCCCCTATCCACCTCTGAGCACCGTCCTATGGTTCCGCCCCCTATCCACCTCTGAGCACCATCCTATGGTTCCACCCTCTATCCACCTCTGAGCACCCTCCTATGGTTCCGCCCCCTATCCACCTCTGAGCACCGTCATATGGTTCCGCCCCCTATCCACCTCTGAGCACCATCATATGGTTCCGCCCCCTATCCACCTCTGAGCACCGTCCTATGATTCCGCCCCCTATCCACCTCTGAGCACCATCCTATGGTTCCGCCCCCTATCCACCTCTGAGCACCATCCTATGGTTCCGCCCCCTATCCACCTCTGAGCACCGTCCTATGGTTCCGCCCCCTATCCACCTCTGAGCACCGTCCTATGGTTCCGCCCCCTATCCACCTCTGAGCACCGTCCTATGGTTCCGCCCCCTATCCACCTCTGAGCACCATCCTATGGTTCCGCCCCTATCCACTTCTGAGCACCATCATATGGTTCCGCCCCCTATCCACCTCCGAGTGCCGTTCCTATGGTTCGGCCCCCTATCCACCTCTGAGCACCGTCCTATGATTCCGCCCCCTATCCACCTCTGAGCACCATCCTATGGTTCCGCCCCTATCCACCTCTGAGCACCATCATATTGTTCCGCCCCTATCCACCTCTGAGCACCGTCCTATGGTTCCGCCCCCTATCCACCCCTGAGCACCGTCCTATGATTCCGCCCCCTATCCACCCCTGAGCACCGTCCTATGATTCCGCCCCCTATCCACCTCTGAGCACCGTCCTATGATTCCGCCCCCTATCCACCTCTGAGCACCATCCTATGGTTCCGCCCCCTATCCACCTCTGAGCACTGTCCTATGGTTCTGCCCCCTTTCCACCTCTGAGCACCGTCCTATGATTCCGCCCCCTATCCACCTCTGAGCACCATCCTATGGTTCCGCCCCCTATCCACCTCTGAGCACCATCCTATGGTTCCGCCCCCTTTCCACCTCTGAGCACCGTCCTATAGTTCTGCCCCCTATCCACCTCTGAGCACCATCCTATGGTTCCACCCTCTATCCACCTCTGAGCACCATCCTATGGTTCCGCCCTCTATCCACCTCTGAGCACCATCCTATGGTTCCGCCCCCTATCCACCTCTGAGCACCGTCCTATAGTTCCGCCCCCTATCCACCTCTGAGCACCATCCTATGGTTCCACCCTCTATCCACCTCTGAGCACCATCCTATGGTTCCACCCTCTATCCAACTCTGAGCACCATCCTATGGTTCCACCCTCTATCCACCTCTGAGCACCATCCTATGGTTCCGCCCCCTATCCACCTCTGAGCACCATCCTATGGTTCCACCCTCTATCCAACTCTGAGCACCATCCTATGGTTCCGCCCCCTATCCACCTCTGAGCACCATCCTATGGTTCCACCCTCTATCCAACTCTGAGCACCATCCTATGGTTCCACCCTCTATCCACCTCTGAGCACCATCCTATGGTTCCACCCTCTATCCACCTCTGAGCATCGTCCTATGGTTCCGCCCCCTATCCACCTCTGTGTACCGTCCTATGGTTCCGCCCCCTATCCGCCTCTGAGCACCGTCCTATGGTTCCGCCCCTATCCACCTCTGAGCACCGTCCTATGGTTCCGCCCCCTATCCACCTCTGAGCACTGTCCTATGGTTCCGCCCCCTATCCACCTCTGAGCACTGTCCCATGGTTGCTACCTACCTCCCAGTACCGCCTTTTACAGAATACAGAACCAAGTATTATTCTGTGCTACAAAATTATTTGTATGGAATTTGTTATTGATAAAAGACAGCATAAAAGACATCAAGAACCCTGTAGCGGAACTCCAACGTCCGCTGGGAAATCCTTGAAGCTGAGGAAGTACTGACTTATCCAAGGCACCTGTTACCCCCCCCCCCCCAGTAACTGGACGACACACAGTTCTGGGAGTAAATCAACAGTACTTATTCAGACATCAGTAGACATTCTGTCTCTACATTTCCTGGAATGAATCATTGCTGTCACCGTTGAAGTGATCCAAACCATTTCTCAGTTTCAGTATTTTGCTACAAACCCCCCAGAAACAATAGACCTCACCCCAGCAATAACAGACTCCCCCACAACAATAGACCCCCAGACAACATTTGACTTCCCCCAAGACCCCCCCCATAATGATAGACCCCCCACACAACAGTAGACCTCACCCCAGAAACAATAGACCGCCCACACAACAATAGACTTCCCCCAAGACCCCCCCGTATTGATAGATCCCCCACACAACAGTAGACCTCACCCCAGTAACAATAGATCCCCCCACACAATAACCCCCCTCCCGTAACAATAGATTCCCCACACAACAATAGACATCCCCCCCCCAGCAACAACAGACTCCCCCTGTAACAACAGATCCCCCGCACAACAATAGACATCCCCCAGCAACAATGGACCCCTGCATCAACATAACAAAATACCACCCCAACAACAAGAGACCCCCCCAGCAGCAACAACTGATCTCTCAGCAGCCAGCAACAATAAACCTTTCCCTCAACAGTAGTCACCCCCCCCAGTGTGCTCTGATGAGCCTCACAGCAGCAGATAGGACTTTGTAGGAACTGATTGGGACTTTGAAGGCGTGGCTGTGTGGGCGGAGCCACTCTGTTATATTATAAAGCACCTGCGATACAGGTATGGGGGGGGGTGGGTTTTGGATGGTGTATGCCACAAAGCTTTATGTTGCACCCTAAAGCCCCGTACACACGGTCGGACTTTTGCCCAACAAACTTCATTTTGAGCAAGTTGGACCAACAATCCGACCGTGTGTACGCTCCATCGGACAAACTTTTTTCGTTTGGTTTTGGATTTCATCGGACAAAAGTTGGGTCTGCAAACGGACAAACTTTTGGCCAGCAAAAGTCCGATGGAGTAAAGTCCGACCGTGTGTACAGATAACCATCGGACTTTAGTCCGATGGACAAAACAACTAATGTTAAAATCAACCAACAATAGCAGAAGTTGACCAAAGGGTGGCAGTAAAGAGCAGAAAAGAGCAGAAAAAACACGCGATGTTGTAAGAAGTTTTAAGAAAGTTTGCAGAAAAGTCCTGTGGTGTGTATGCTATGGGTGTTCCCAACCAACTCCATTCGGACAAAAAACCACGGAAAAGTCCGATGGAAGTCCGACCGTGTGTATGGGGCTTTAGGCTCCATTTACACTTATGCAGGTGATTAGGGCAACTCATTCATTTTAAGGCTTCATGCCCACAGACATTTTTAACAGCTGCGTTTTTTACAGCTTAAAAACGCCTGTCCTTGTTATATTGTAAATTTTTTTATTTTTTTTTGAGAAAAAAAAACAAACGTCGGAGCTAAAAACGCGACCGTGTGTTAGTGCGCGTTTTTGAGCGTTTTTTGACGCTCGCGTTTTTTTCTGCCTAACTCCGACGCTGAGGAACGCACTGGTCCTGGGTTTTTTTTACAGCTTAAAAACGTCTATGCTGTTTGCAGCTTAAAAACGTCTAGGTGGGCATGAAGCTATAGACTAACATGGACAGGCGTTTTTAAGCTGTAAAAAACGCTCAAAAACGCGGCTGTAAAAACGTCCGTGGGCATGAGGCCTAATGGGTGGGAAATATAATGGCGGCAACTGAACATGTTGTTCCTGAAGTTGTGGTTGAAAGCAGAATATTCATCGCAGTTTGTTGTGTATGGAGCTGTGTAGCTGCAGAACGGTCATGGTGTCCTGACCCGGGGTCCACAACCAAAAGCCCCTACAATGGGCACATGAACATCAGTACTGGACCACAGAGAAATGGAAGAAGGTGGCCTGGTCTGATGAATCACATTTTCTTTATGTGGATGGGCGGGTGGGGGTGTGTCACTTACCTGGGGAAGAGATGGCACCAGGATGCACTAAGGGATGAAGGCAAGGATAATGCGCCCTGCCACACTGCAAAAATGGTTAAAGTATGGTTTCAGGAACACGAGTTTAAGGTGTTGACTTGGCCTCCAAATTCTCTAGATCTCAATCCTTTGAGCATCTGTGGGATGTGCTGGAAAAACAAGTCTGATCCATGGAGGTCCCACCTCACAAATGACAGGACTTAAAGGATCTTCTACTGACAGCTTGGTGCCAGATACCACAACATACCTTCAGAGGTCTAGTGAGGTCCATGCCTCGAAAGGACACAAGTGTTTTTGCATCAAAAGGGGACTTACTCAGCATTAGGTGGGTGGTCATAATAGTATGGCTGATCGGTGTAGTTACAATGTATCATATTTTATGTTGTGTTGTGTGGTGTCATGTTATATCCATATTTTTTTATTTTATTATTTATTTATTTATTTGTATTATTATTATTATTATTAGTTATTTATTTATTTTATCATTTTATGTTGTGTTGTATGGTGTCATGGTATATACATATTATTTTATTTTTTTATTATTTATTATTATTTATTTATTTTATGTTGTGGTGTATGCTGTCATGCTATATACATATTATTTCATTTTATTTTATTAGTATTATTATTTATTTATTTATTTTATTTTATGTTGTGTTTTATGGTGTCATGGTAGTATACATATTATTTTATTTTGCTATTATTGATATTTTTTATTTTATTTTTTATTATTTTATGTTTTATTGTATGGTGTCATGGTATATACATATTATTTTATTTTTCTATTATTTATTATTATTTATTTATTTTATGTTGTGGTGTATGCTGTCATGCTATATACATATTATTTCATTTTATTTTATTAGTATTATTATTTATTTATTTATTTTATTTTATGTTGTGTTTTATGGTGTCATGGTAGTATACATATTATTTTATTTTGCTATTATTGATATTTTTATTTTATTTTTTATTATTTTATGTTTTATTGTATGGTGTCATGGTATATACATATTATTTTATTTTATTTTTTAATTATTTATTTATTATTATTATTATTATTATTATTGTTATTAATGAATTTATTTTATTTTATGTTGTGTTGTATGATGTCATGTTATATACATATTATATCATTTTATTTTATTATTATTCTTTTTTTGTTAGTATTATTATTATTTATTTATTTGTTTTTTATTATTTTATTTTAGGTTGTGTTTTATGGCCTCATGTTATATACATATTATTTTATTTTATGTTACTATTATTATTTCTTTTTTATTATTATTTTTTTTATGATTTTATGTTTTATTGTATGGTGTCATGGTTTATACATTATTATTTTATTTTATTTTTTAATTATTTATTATTATTATTATTATTATTATTATTATTATTATTAATTTATTTATTTTATTTTATGTTTGTGTTTTATGGTCTTATGTTATATACATATTATTTTATTTTATGTTACTATAATTATTACTTTATTATTATTATTATTATTATTATTATTATTATTATTATTTATTTTATTATTTTATGTTGTGTTGTACTGTGTCATGTTATATATGTATTATTTTATTTTATGGTATTATTATTTACTTATTTATTATTATTATGTATTTATTATTTATTTATTTTATTTTATGTTGTGTTGTACGGTGTCATGTTATATATTTTATTTTATTATTATTAGCAGCCTTGCCACCCATATTAATGAGTGTGTGTGTGATAGAATGAATGAATGGCGGTTGGAGGACTATTGTTGTGCCAGCGTTAGATGGGCGTATTTTCGGGTCAATGGCGCCAGCTGAGTTCAGAGCTCCCACAATACATTACATCCACGTGGTTTCCATACGCCGCCCTCTATAGGTGACACGTTATATATATAAAGCCGACATCTGTCCGGAGTCAGTTCTGTATAAATGATCCATTATGTCCATCCGCTGCCCATTCATAAAAGGACCAGATTCGTTTTTGGCCAAATTCTATCGTTTTTTTTTTGTTGTTTTTTTTATCCCACGTTTGTTTCTTTTTTTTTTTTTTGTACACCATATTTGCACTCTGTATGGTTACATTGTAACTTTACAGATCTGACTTTGTCAGATTGGGGGAAAGACTGTTAAATCATCACAAAAAAATAGTCTTGGTGAAAAGGCTCCGTAGATATTATAGATCCCAGACTGAATTTAAAGTGTTTGTAAACCTCAGACATGAAATATGAACAAAGCACATCCCGTGTACTTGTCTCAGTCCAGAGCACTAAGTGTCATTTCTGTCTGCTGCCTCCTTCCTCTGTTATCAGCATGACTGACTTCTGAGCAGTTTTGCTGACACCAAGAGAAAAATGGTGACAGGCTAGGGAGCTCCAGCACACAGCCTGTGATTGACAGCCTCAGCTCTGTTCATGTGTGCTGTGTGGAGGGGGGGGGGGGTGTCTCTTCCCTCCAATCAGCTCTCAGAGCTCTCCTCCCTGAGCTCTGTATAGTGTAACTTCAGCCCTCCCCCCCTTTTTTTCCTGAAAGCTCAGACAAGCTGTATAATTTTGGACTTCTCCACCTTTTCTGCAGATGCGCCTGCCCAAATCACATCCACTTTACAGGTTGGTCCTCATCAGACCCCGCCTCTAAATATGCAGGACTGCCTATCACATCCACTTTACAGGTTGGTCCTGTCCAGACCCCGCCTCTAAATATACAGGGACTGCCCACTGCCCCACCTTTTCTGCAGATGCGCATGCTCAAATCACATCCACTTTACAGGTTGGTCCTCTCCAGACCCCGCCTCTAAATATGCAGGACTGCCTATCACATCCACTTTACAGGTTGGTCCTCTCCAGACCCCGCCTCTAAATATGCAGGACTGCCTATCACATCCACTTTACAGGTTGGTCCTCTCCAGACCCCGCCTCTAAATATGTGGGGACTGCCTATTGCATCCACTTTACAGGTTGGTCCTCTCCAGACCCCGCCTCCAAATATGTGGGGACTGCCTATCGCATCCACTTTACAGGTTGGTCCTGTCCAGACCACGCCTCTAAATTTATGGGGACTGCCCACTTGCTGTCCCAACCCGCACAATGAATGGCTTTTTGAGTTACTGCTCATGTGCAGGAACTGAAATAATGTTGGTGCTGTGATCCCGGGACATGGCCCAGGACACAGCATTGGGGGGGGGGGGGGATTGAGGGCCAAGATCCCGGACTGTCCCAGAAAATCCGGGACAATTGACATCTATGGAATTGTACATCTCACAATGCAAGTCTATGAGTTACCCAGCTCACTGAGAGCAATGCCACCTGTGTGTGTGGCTGATATCTTATCTCAGTTGTTAGCAGGGAGGCTGAGTGATTGCACAGAATTACAGAACTCCCTCTAGTGGCCAATCTACAAACCTCTACGTTTAAAACCAAACTCCCACATTGTTAAAAAACGGAGGTGTAATACTTACCTTACTCCTTGCTCCTGCAGACTTTGGTGCTCTCCTCTTCTCTCCAGATTTTGATCGGTCCCTCGCCATCCTCATGTACCGTGCAGGACTACTGGCCCTGCATTGTACTTGATGTTGTCAGGATACAACCAGCAGCCAGAGTCTTCAAGGGACCAGTCACATAGTGTTGCAGGACGCCTGCTGAAAAGACGAACAGGGATGAGCCTTCTGGTTCAGACCAAGCTAGAATTTGGTCTGAATTTTGCTTGTTTGGGGGGTTAGCAAATGGGGGGTTCACCCATCTGCCAAGCTGAACCTCAGGTTGGTTGTTAGGAAGCCACCAGCTGCTGGTGACCGAACAAGCGAGTCGTCCCTGCCTGGCCGATTCATCTTTTAGCCAGGGATTCTTAGAACCCCCCCATCCCTGCAGACCCCCACAACCAAACCCACACAACCAACAGGCCAGGGTTGTGGTGAAGAGGCCCTTGACTTCATTAACCACTTGCCGACCGGCGCCCGCCGATGTACGTCGACAGATTGGCACGGGCAGGCAGATTGGCGTACAGGTACGTCCCTTTTAAATCTGCCGCCCAGTGGGCGCGTGCCTCGCGAGTGCGGCCGCGTGTCCCGGGAACTCGATGTTCCCGGGAGGCCCACGATTGCGGTCGGCAAGAGCAGAACAGGGGAATGCCTTTGTAAACAAGGCATTCCCCTATTCTGCCTAGTGACACTGTCACTGATGACCATTCCCCCGTGATCGGTCATCAGTGACGTGTCACGTGTAGCCACGCCCCCTCACAGTAAGAATCACTCCCTAGGAAACACCTAACCTCTGCAGCGCCACCTAGTGGTTCACCCCCTTCACTGCCAGTGTCATTTTTACAATAATCAGCGCATTTTTTATAGCACTGATCGCTGTAAAAAATTACAATGGTCCGAAAATAGCATCAAAAGTGTCCGATGTGTCCGCCGCAATGTCGCAGTCACAATAAAAATCGCTGATCGCCGCCATTACTAGTAAAAAAAAAATATTAATAAAAATGCCATAAAACTATCCCCTATTTTGTAGACGTTATAACTTTTGCGCAAACCAATCAATAAACGCTTATTGTGATTTTTTTTTACCAAAAATATGTAGAAGAATACGTATCGGCCTAAATGGAGGAAAAAAAATATTTTATATATTTTTGGGGGATATTTATGCTTGCAAAAAGTAAAAAATATTGCATTTTTTTCAAAATTGTCGCTCTATTTTTGTTTATAGCGCAAAAAATAAAAACCGCAGAGGTGATCAAATACCACCAAAAGAAAGCTCTATTTGTGGGGAAAAAAGGACGTAAATTGTGTTTGGGAGCCACATCGCACGACCGCGCAATTGTCAGTTAAAGCGACGCAGTGCCGAATCGCAAAAAGTGGCCTGGTCTTTGGGCAGCCAAATCCTCCAAAGGCTGAAGTGGTTAACATGGGGGGAAAGGTTCTTTGCTGGGGGGGGGGCAGGGTACCCTCCCTATGTGGGGGGCATGTGGCCTCACATGGTTCAGGAGGGGAGTTCCTCTTTCCTGGGGGGTTTGGAATGGATTTTTGGTAAGGACCCCTTTTGAACCATACCAGACCCCAAATCAATGCTAAGGGTCTGGTATGCTTTTCGGGAATGCTGTCATGTCTCGGCCATTCTAACCTGGCCAGAACTGATTTTAATGATTTGGCCCCCAGATTCGGAAAGGAGGGGGGGGGGGGGATGGGGGAGGCACTGGGAGGGTTCATTTTTTTTCGGCCCGGCACAATAACCAAAATATTGAAGTGAAACATGTAAACCAAAAAGTTGCCACAATAAAAGATACAACACTCCTCCAGAGGTCCAGGGGCTCAGTGGAGGATCTGCAGCCGCCTGACCCCCTCTGGTGTCCATCTACAGCGGCCTAAAAGGGAGACGATCTGGTGGGAGTGGGCGGAGCTACAGAAAATATTCAGCTTTACGAGTACAAAATATTCCCTGTTCTGTCTCCCCAGTCATGTGACGCCCTCGTGTCTCCAAATAATTATCAATTATCTGTAGAGACTTCATTTGGAGCAAACACTGAGAATGAAAGGCTCTGAGGTCTCTTTGACTAACATCTGACTTTGAAGAGCTCCTCCCACTCCTCGGTTTGAGGTTTTGGCGGTTACATTTAGCCCCGGTTCACGCCGGGTTTGGCTTTGAAGTCGTGCCACTCCAGCTGCTGATCGCCCCGCGACTTCATACACAGATGTCAAAGCGAGTCACACATGAAATCGTACAAAAATAGTGCAGGAAACTAGACCTGTGCACTGCCGAAAAAATTGCTTTATTTGTTTTTTTGTTTATTTTTGAAAATTCGAAAATTCGAATTTCAGAATTTTCGAATTTTCAGAAACTCGGAATTCGAAAATCACGAAAATTCGGAAATTCGAAAATTCAAAAATTCAAAAATTCGAAAATTCGAAAATCTGAAGATCCGAAAATACGATTTTTGGATAATTCGTAACTTGGGATAAATTCGTATTCGTTACGTTCACTAACAGCCAAAATTTTAAAGGAAATTCCAATACCTATAATTCGAAAAATTCGGAAATTCAAAAATAAAAAAATCCGAAAATAAGAAAGAAAATCTGAAAATTTGAAAGAAGGAAAATCCGAAAATTCGAAAGAATAACTAACTAACTAATAATAACTAACTATTAAATTATAGGTATTGGAATTTCCTTTCAAATTTTGTCTGTTAGTGAACGGAACGAATACAAATTTATCTGAAGTTACCAATTATCCGAAATAATAAATGCTGCATCTAAACAAATGGAACGGAACAAATTAATAATAAATAATAATAATAAAAAGTTTTTATTATTATTGTTAGTTTATTATTATTATTTTGTTACGTTCCATTTGTTTAGATGCGGCATTCGTTATTTTTGGATAATTCGTAACTTCGGATAAATTCGTATGCGTTACGTTCACTAACAGACAAAATTTGAAAGGAAATTCCAATACCTATAATTCGAAAAATTCGGAAATTCAAAAATAAAAAAAAATGAAAATCTGAAAAGAAAAAAAGAAAATCAGAAAATTCGAAAGAAGGAAAATCAGAAAATTCGAAAGAATAACTAACTAACTAATAATAACTAAATATTAAATTATAGATATTGGAATTTCCTTTCAAATTTGGACGAATACGAATTTATCTGAAGTTACGAATTATCTGAAATAATGAATGCCGCATCTAAACGAATGGAACGGAACAAATTAATAATAAATATTAATAGATAATTAGGCTGCACTCACACTTGGCAATTTGGAATCGCTGGCAGAATCGCTGCCTTTCTGCCTGCGACTCCAAATCATGGCAACAAAACGCAAACGCGCATTTGATTGCCATTATTCTTAACGGCGCCCCCAAAAGCTGTGCGATTCTGCTGCGATTTTTATGCGGCAAAGCCCCAAAAAAAGGAGCGGGAGGTTCTTTTAGGCGACAAACGCGCATTGAAGTGAATGGGCTGCCCGATGCGCAACACGTGAAATCGTATGAAAATCGCTCAGCAAAAATCACAAGCGGAGCGCTCATTCCCGCTACGTGATCTGTGATTGGTTGCTAAGGATTGGTTCACATTGATGTGTAAACTTCGAAAAGCCTTGGTGGGCGGGTGTCACTCTGCAGGAGTGGGCGTTCCTAGGTGGCTTGTATTTGAATTGGTAACACCCACATGTGATACTAAGTCTTCGTGATTGGAAGCAGTGGGAGGAGTTATGCAAATATCAAAAAGCCTTGATGGGCGGGTGTCACTCTGAAGGAGTGGGCGTTCCTGGGAAGGCTGTATTTGCATAGGTAACACCCACTTGTGATGCTAAGTGGGACAGTGGGAGGAGTTATGCAAATATCAAAAAGCCTTGGTGAGTGGGTGTGACTCTGAAGAAGTGGGCGTTCCTAGGCGGGTTGTATTTGAATAGGTAACACCCACTTGTGATACTAAGTCTTCGTGATTGGAAGCAGTGGGAGGAGTTATGCAAATATCAAAAAGCCTTGGTGTGTGGGTGTCAATCTGGAGGAGTGGGCGTTCCTGGGAAGGCTGTATTTGCATAGGTAACGCCCACATGTGATGCTAAGTGGGACAGTGGGAGGAGTTACACAAATTTCAAAAAGCCTTGATGGGCGGGTGTCACTCTGGAGGAGTGGGCGTTCCTAGGCGAGTTGTATTTGCATAGGTAACGCCCACATGTGACGCTTAGCCTTCATGATTGAACCGAAACCCAAACAATGAAAGGGGCGGGGCCAGGGACAATCAGGCTGAGGAGGAAAGGGCTAGATGATGCTGGGCGTCCTCCAGCCATTAATGGGGCGGGGCTCTATCTAAATTGCTGCAGCTTCTGATGCACATGGCGAGAAGCTCACAGTGTGCGGTGACATGAGAAGAGGCCATTCCAGTCCAGGAGAGGATCATGAAATTGGAGGAAGGAGATCGGATTTATATAAAATAAAGACATTCCCCTCCCCCCTCCCCCATTGTGTATGAAGAGCCGGCGGGGGGCCCCTCCCTGCTTTTATCACCCGCTGTAATCTATGGGGGGATTGGTCCCGTGTGATATCTGCGGGGGGGGGGGGGGGGGGGGGAGAACTGAGGCTCCTTTGTGTGCCGCATACCAGGCACTGCCGGGATCCTTCTCATGGCCTCTCTCTGTAACCCTATCCAAAGGATCAGAGCTCCGCTTCCAGCCCAGCACACAACACTCCACCACCACGACTACATAGAGACCATCACACACTTTATCTGACCAGTACTTCTTCCAAAATCCCAGCTTTGCCCGTTTGCTGTTCCATATTTCCGTTTTCATGTTACATATTTGTAGCTACGCCCTCTAGTGGCTGTCTGTAGACTTCTCAATCTCCCTGATCAGCAAAAAAAAAAAAAACAGACCGTGTCAGGCACACAGGGGAACACCAAGGTGTGGTATTTTTCTGATTCGCTCTATTCTTTATCAATGAATAACATTCGACCCGGAGAGAAAATAGCCTAATAACATTTGTTTTCAGCCTGACTGGGGAGGCGGTGACGTAAAAATACTGAAAGTGGGGGCAGGGAAATGACTGAAATGAAAGCCAAGCTTGAACAGAGCAGATATGGCTTCTGCTATGTATATATATATATTGTTTGTAACTATAAATAGGAGCAATGTTTGTTTTTTTTAAGACATTATTGGTGTATTTATAAGAACTTCTCAGAGCTATTTTTATCATGTTCGGTGCAAATGTTGGCAAAAATGAATGTTAATAGGATATTTTTTATCTCCAAGTTGAATGTTATTCATTGATAAAGGCTTCCTGATAGTCATAGGAAATGTAATCACTTATTGCAATGATTGTTCTGTGCAAATAGAAGCAAAAACAAATATTATTAGGATTTATTTTTTTCCTCCATGTTGAATGTTATTCATGGATAAAGTATAGAGTAAATCAGAAAAAAAAATACCACATTATGGCCACTAGGTGGAGCTCCTGGTCACATATTTGCTGTGGTTATTCATGCTGTGTGAATGGGGGGAAAAACGAATGTTATTAGGCTATTCTCTCACCAGGCTGAATGTTATTTATTGATAAAAAAAAGAGTGAATTAAAAAAAAAATACCACATTATGGCCACTAGATGGAGCGCATGGTCACATATTTGCTATGATTGTTCATTCTGTGTGAATAGGGGAAAAAACGAATGTTCTTAGGCTATTCTCTCTACAGGTTGAATGTTATGCACCCATACACCATAAGTGGTTCAGGAAAATACTGCATTGTGGCCACTAGGTGGAGCTGATGGTCGTAGGAAAGTAATCCCAAATTTCCTATGATTGTTCTGTGTGAATGGGGATAAAAACAAATGCTATTAAGCTATTCTCTCTCCAGGTTGAATGTTATTCGTTGGTAAGATCAGAGTGGATCAGGAAAATACCACATTAGGCCCACTAGATGGAGCTCATGGTCATATATTTGCTGTGGTTATTCATGCTGTGTGAATGGGGGAAAATAATGAATGTTATTAGGCTATTATCTCTACAGGTTGAATGTTATGCACCCATACACCATAAGTGGATCAGGAAAATACTGCATTGTGGCCACTAGGTGGAGCTGATGGTCGTAGGAAAGTAATCCCAAATTTCCTATGATTGTTCTGTGTAAATGGGGATAAAAACAAATGCTATTAAGCTATTCTCTCTCCAGGTTGAATGTTATTCATCCATACAGAATAGAGTGAATCAGGAACATGCCACATTATGGCCACTAGATGGAGCAGGTGATTATAGAAAATAAATATTTGGTAATAATATGCAGTATTTTCCTGATTCACTCCCACCTTATCAACGGATGACATTCGACCTGGAGAGAAAATAGCCTAAGAACATTTTTTTTTGTCCCTATTTGCACAAAATGATCATAGCAAATAAGTGATGATTTCCTATGACTAGCAGCTCCATCTAGTGGCCATAATGCAGTCTTTTCCTGATACGCTCTATTTTTTTTTATCAATGAATCACACTTGACCTGGAGAGAAAATAGCTTAAGAACATTCGTTTTTTGTCCCCATTTACACAGAACAATCATAGCAAAAAAAAAAAAAGGGGGTGATTTCCTATGACTATCAGCTCCCTCTAGAGATCATAATGTGGTATCTTTCTGATTCCCGCTATCCTTTATCAATAAATAACATTTGACCTGGAGAGAAAATAGTCTAATAACATTTGTTTCTATCCCCTTTTGCACAGAACAAGAATAGCAAAATAAGTGATAATTTCTGATGGCTAGTATCTCCATCTAGTGGTCATAATGAAGCATTTTCCTGATTCACATTACTCTTTATCAATAAATGACATTCAAACTGGAGAGAAAAAAGTCTGACATTTGTTTTTGTCCCGATTCGCACAGAACGATCATCTCAAATAAGTGATAATTTCCTATGACTAGCATCTCCATCTGGTGGCCACAATGCAGTATTTTCCTGATAAAACTCTATTCTTTATCAATGGATCACATTCAACCTGGAGAGAACATCACCTGATAACATTCGACTTTTGCCCCCCCCCAGTCACACAAAACAAATATAGAAGTCGTTTCACAGGACGAGTGGCTCAGAATTTTTTTCTACACTCTGGGGATATAAAAGGGGACTGAAATTGAGGGGGTCCAAATAACAGGGGGCTGAAATTGAGGGGTCCAAATAACAGGGGGCTGAAATTGAGGGGTCCAAATAACAGGGGGCTGAAATTAAGAGGGTGAAAATAACAGGGAGCTGAATTTGAGGGGGTCCAAATAAAGGGGCTGAAATTTATGGGATCCAAATAACAAGGGGCTGAAATTGAGGGGAGTCCAAATAACGGGGGGCTGAAATTGAGGGGGTCCAAATAACAAGGGGCTGAAATTGAGGGGGTCCAATTAACAAGGGGCTGAAATTGAGGGGTCCAAATAATGGGGGGCTAAAATTGAGGGGAGTCCAAATAACGGGGGGTTGAAATTGAGGGGAGTCCAAATAACAGGAGGCTGAAATTGAGGCGGTACAAATAACAAAGGGCTGAAATTAAGGGGTCCAAATAACAGGAGGCTGAAATTGAGGGGGTCCAAATAACAAGGGGCTGAAATTGAGGTGTCCAAATAATGGGGCTGAAATTGAGGGGTCCAAATAATGGGGGGCTGAAATTGAGGGGTCCAAATAACAGGAGGCTGAAATTGAGGGGGTACAAATAACAAGGGGCTGAAATTGAGGGGTCCAAATAATGGAGCTGAAATTGAGGGGTCCAAATAACGGAGGGCTGAAATTGAGGGGTCCAAATAATGGGGCTGAAATTGAGGGGTCCAAATAACGGTGGGCTGAAATTGAGGGGTCCAAATAATGGAGCTGAAATTGAGGGGTCCAAATAATGGGGGGCTGAAATTGAGGGGTCCAAATAACGGGGGGCTGAAATTGAGGGGTCCAAATAATGGAGCTGAAATTGAGGGGTCCAAATAACGGAGGGCTGAAATTGAGGGGTCCAAATAATGGGGCTGAAATTGAGGGGTCCAAATAATGGAGCTGAAATTGAGGGGTCCAAATAACGGGGGGCTGAAATTGAGGGGGTCCAAATAACAAGGGGCTGAAATTGAGGGGAGTCCAAATAACGGGGGGCTGAATTTGAGGGGGTCCAAATAATGGGGCTGAAATTTATGGGATCCAAATAACAGGGGGCTGAAATTGAGGGGAGTCCAAATAACGGGGGGCTGAAATTGAGGGGGTCCAAATAACAAGGGGCTGAAATTGAGGGGTCCAAATAATGGGGGCTGAAATTAAGGGGTCCAAATAACAGGAGGCTGAAATTGAGGGGTCCAAATAACAAGGGGCTGAAATTGAGGGGTCCAAATAAGGGGGGCTGAAATTGAGGGGGTCCAAATAATGGGGCTGAAATTGAGGGGTCCAAATAAGGGGGGCTGAAATTGAGGGGTCCAAATAATGGGGGGCTGAAATTGAGGGGTCCAAATAACAGGAGGCTGAAATTGAGGGGGTACAAATAACAAGGGCTGAAATTGAGGGGTCCAAATAATGGAGCTGAAATTGAGGGGTCCAAATAATGGGGGGCTGAAATTGAGGGGTCCAAATAACAGGAGGCTGAAATTGAGGGGGTACAAATAACAAGGGCTGAAATTGAGGGGTCCAAATAATGGGGGGCTAAAATTGAGGGGAGTCCAAATAACGGGGGGTTGAAATTGAGGGGAGTCCAAATAACGGGGGGCTGAAATTGAGGCGGTACAAATAATAAAGGGCTGAAATTAAGGGGTCCAAATAACAAGGGGCTGAAATTGAGGTGTCCAAATAATGGGGCTGAAATTGAGGGGTCCAAATAATGGGGGGCTGAAATTGAGGGGTCCAAATAACAGGAGGCTGAAATTGAGGGGGTACAAATAACAAGGGGCTGAAATTGAGGGGTCCAAATAATGGAGCTGAAATTGAGGGGTCCAAATAACGGAGGGCTGAAATTGAGGGGTCCAAATAATGGGGCTGAAATTGAGGGGTCCAAATAACGGTGGGCTGAAATTGAGGGGTCCAAATAATGGAGCTGAAATTGAGGGGTCCAAATAATGGGGGGCTGAAATTGAGGGGTCCAAATAACGGGGGGCTGAAATTGAGGGGTCCAAATAATGGAGCTGAAATTGAGGGGTCCAAATAACGGAGGGCTGAAATTGAGGGGTCCAAATAATGGGGCTGAAATTGAGGGGTCCAAATAATGGAGCTGAAATTGAGGGGTCCAAATAACGGGGGGCTGAAATTGAGGGGGTCCAAATAACAAGGGGCTGAAATTGAGGGGAGTCCAAATAACGGGGGGCTGAATTTGAGGGGGTCCAAATAATGGGGCTGAAATTTATGGGATCCAAATAACAGGGGGCTGAAATTGAGGGGAGTCCAAATAACGGGGGGCTGAAGTTGAGGGGGTCCAAATAACAAGGGGCTGAAATTGAGGGGGTCCAAATAACAAGGGGCTGAAATTGAGGGGTCCAAATAATGGGGGGCTGAAATTAAGGGGTCCAAATAACAGGAGGCTGAAATTGAGGGGGTCCAAATAACAAGGGGCTGAAATTGAGGTGTCCAAATAAGGGGGGCTGAAATTGAGGGGGTCCAAATAATGGGGCTGAAATTGAGGGGTCCAAATAAGTGGGGCTGAAATTGAGGGGTCCAAATAATGGGGGGCTGAAATTGAGGGGTCCAAATAACAGGAGGCTGAAATTGAGGGGGTACAAATAACAAGGGCTGAAATTGAGGGGTCCAAATAATGGAGCTGAAATTGAGGGGTCCAAATAATGGGGGGCTGAAATTGAGGGGTCCAAATAACAGGAGGCTGAAATTGAGGGGGTACAAATAATGGGGGGCTAAAATTGAGGGGAGTCCAAATAACGGGGGGTTGAAATTGAGGGGAGTCCAAATAACGGGGGGCTGAAATTGAGGCGGTACAAATAACAAAGGGCTGAAATTAAGGGGTCCAAATAACAAGGGGCTGAAATTGAGGTGTCCAAATAATGGGGCTGAAATTGAGGGGTCCAAATAATGGGGGGCTGAAATTGAGGTGTCCAAATAACAGGAGGCTGAAATTGAGGGGGTACAAATAACAAGGGGCTGAAATTGAGGGGTCCAAATAATGGAGCTGAAATTGAGGGGTCCAAATAACGGAGGGCTGAAATTGAGGGGTCCAAATAATGGGGCTGAAATTGAGGGGTCCAAATAACGGTGGGCTGAAATTGAGGGGTCCAAATAATGGAGCTGAAATTGAGGGGTCCAAATAATGGGGGGCTGAAATTGAGGGGTCCAAATAACGGGGGGCTGAAATTGAGGGGTCCAAATAATGGAGCTGAAATTGAGGGGTCCAAATAACGGAGGGCTGAAATTGAGGGGTCCAAATAATGGGGCTGAAATTGAGGGGTCCAAATAATGGAGCTGAAATTGAGGGGTCCAAATAACGGGGGGCTGAAATTGAGGGGGTCCAAATAACAAGGGGCTGAAATTGAGGGGAGTCCAAATAACGGGGGGCTGAATTTGAGGGGGTCCAAATAATGGGGCTGAAATTTATGGGATCCAAATAACAGGGGGCTGAAATTGAGGGGAGTCCAAATAACGGGGGGCTGAAATTGAGGGGGTCCAAATAACAAGGGGCTGAAATTGAGGGGGTCCAAATAACAAGGGGCTGAAATTGAGGGGTCCAAATAATGGGGGGCTGAAATTGAGGGGTCCAAATAACAGGAGGCTGAAATTGAGGGGTCCAAATAATGGGGGCTGAAATTAAGGGGTCCAAATAACAGGAGGCTGAAATTGAGGGGGTCCAAATAACAAGGGGCTGAAATTGAGGTGTCCAAATAAGGGGGGCTGAAATTGAGGGGGTCCAAATAATGGGGCTGAAATTGAGGGGTCCAAATAAGGGGGGCTGAAATTGAGGGGTCCAAATAATGGGGGGCTGAAATTGAGGGGTCCAAATAACAGGAGGCTGAAATTGAGGGGTACAAATAACAAGGGCTGAAATTGAGGGGTCCAAATAATGGAGCTGAAATTGAGGGGTCCAAATAATGGGGGGCTGAAATTGAGGGGTCCAAATAACAGGAGGCTGAAATTGAGGGGGTACAAATAACAAGGGCTTAAATTGAGGGGTCCAAATAACGGAGGGCTGAAATTGAGGGGTCCAAATAATGGGGCTGAAATTGAGGGGTCCAAATAACGGGGGGGGGGCTGAAATTGAGGGGTCCAAATAATGGGGCTGAAATTGAGGGGTCCAAATAATGGGGGGCTGAAATTGAGGGGTCCAAATAATGGAGCTGAAATTGAGGGGTCCAAATAACGGGGGGCTGAAATTGAGGGGGTCCAAATAACAAGGGGCTGAAATTGAGGGGTCCAAATAACGGGGGGCTGAAATTGAGGGGTCCAAATAATGGAGCTGAAATTGAGGGGGTCCAAATAACAGGGGGCTGAAGTTCCTCGAAGAGCTGAAATTTGCTCAGTGCTGCCCCCCTTACCTGACACCCCTGGATTGAAAAATTGAAGTACAAAGTTGTCGGCTTCGTCCAATCAGATTCTACACCTGTTCAGGTATTCTGATAGGGGGGGGGGCGGGGCCGGCCCTCAATATCCAATCGGCAGAGCGGGGGGGGGGGATAGGCCAGCACGGATGGAGGAATGGGTCGGGGTACGGGCAGCTTTACTTTACTGCAATAGAGGAAAAATCAGGGTCTCTTGACTTGCCGGGCAGGGCTGGCTGTGTGGCGGAGCTGTGTAAATCTCAGGACTGGATGGACAGAAATACAAATCCTTTGGCAGATATCTCCTGTATGTGGAGTTCAGTATCAGAGCGATGGGAGAATCGGGGCGGCGTTGGGCGGCGGCGGCGTAGAGCGTAGCGCTTCCCGGGGATCAGAGGGCGCCCACCATCTGGAATTGATGTGGAGGGGGGGGGGGGTGACAGCGGGACGGCAGAGGGTGGAGGGGGGGTGACAGCGGGACGGCGGAGGGTGGAGTGACAGCGGGACGGCGGAGTGTGGAGGGGGGGGTGACAGCGGGACGGCAGAGGATGGAGGGGGGGTGACAGCGGGACGGCGGAGGGTGGAGGGGGGGTGACAGCGGGACGGCGGAGGGTGGAGTGACAGCGGGACGGCGGAGTGTGGAGGGGGGGTGACAGCGGGACGGCAGAGGGTGGAGGGGGGGTGACAGCGGGACGGCGGAGGGTGGAGTGACAGCGGGACGGCGGAGTGTGGAGGGGGGTGACAGCGGGACGGCAGAGGATGGAGGGGGGGTGACACAGCGGGACGGCGGAGGGTGGAGGGGGGGTGACAGCGGGACGGCGGAAGGTGGAGTGACAGCGGGACGGCAGAGTGTGGAGGGGGGGTGACAGCGGGACGGCAGAGGATGGAGGGGGTGACAGCGGGACGGCGGAGGGTGGAGGGGGAGGGGTGACAGCGGGACGGCAGAGGATGGAGGGGGGGTGACAGCGGGACGGCGGAGGGGGGAGGGGTGACAGCGGGACGGCAGAGGATGGAGGGGGGGTGACAGCGGGACGGCGGAGGGTGGAGGGGGGGTGACAGCGGGACGGCGGAGGGTGGAGGGGGGTGACAGCGGGACGGCGGAGGGTGGAGGGGGGGGTGACAGCGGGACGGCAGAGGATGGAGGGGGGGTGACAGCGGGACGGCAGAGGGTGTGAAGGGGGAGGGGTGACAGCGGGACGGCGGAGGGTGGAGGGGGAGGGGTGACAGCGGGACGGCGGAGGGTGGAGGGGGGGTGACAGCGGGATGGCAGAGGATGGAGGGGGGGTGACAGCGGGACGGCGGAGGGTGGGTGACAGCGGGACGGCAGAGGATGGAGGGGGGTGACAGCGGGACGGCAGAGGGTGTGAAGGGGGAGGGGTGACAGCGGGACGGCGGAGGGTGGAGGGGGAGGGGTGACAGCGGGACGGCGGAGGGTGGAGGGGGGGTGACAGCGGGACGGCGGAGGGTGAAGGGGGGGTGACGGCGGAGGGGGTGAAGGGGGAGGGGTGACAGCGGGATGGCGGAGGGTGGAGGGGGAGGGGTGACAGCGGGACGGCGGAGGGTGGAGGGGGGTGACAGCGGGACGGCGGAGGGTGAAGGGGGAGGGGTGACAGCGGGACGGCGGAGGGTGGAGGGGGAGGGGTGACAGCGGGATGGCGGAGGGTGGAGGGGGGATGACAGCGGGACGGCGGAGGGTGAAGGGGGGGAGATGACAGCAGGACGGCAGAGGATGGAGGGGGGGTGACAGCGGGACGGCGGAGGGTGGAGGGGGGGTGACAGCGGGACGGCGGAGGGTGGAGGGGGGGTGACAGCGGGACGGCGGAGGGTGGAGGGGGGGTGACAGCGGGACGGCGGAGGGTGAAGGGGGGGTGACGGCGGAGGGTGAAGGGGGGGTGACGGCGGAGGGTGGAGGGGGGTGACAGCGGGACGGCGGAGGGTGAAGGGGGGTGACGGCGGAGGGTGAAGGGGGGGAGGTGACAGCGGGACGGCAGAGGATGGAGGGGGGGTGACAGCGGGACGGCGGAGGGTGGAGGGGGGTGACAGCGGGACGGCGGAGGGTGGAGGGGGGGTGACAGCGGGATGGCGGAGGGTGAAGGGGGGTGACTGCGGGACGGCAGAGGATGGAGGGGGGGTGACAGCGGGACGGCGGAGGGTGGAGGGGGGGTGACAGCGGGACGGCGGAGGGTGAAGGGGGGGTGACGGCGGAGGGTGAAGGGGGGGAGGTGACAGCGGGACGGCAGAGGATGGAGGGGGGGATGACAGCGGGACGGCGGAGGGTGGAGGGGGGGGTGACAGCGGGACGGCGGAGGGTGGAGGGGGGGTGACAGCGGGATGGCGGAGGGTGAAGGGGGGTGACGGCGGGACGGCAGAGGATGGAGGGGGGGGTGACAGCGGGACGGCGGAGGGTGGAGGGGGGTGACAGCGGGACGGCGGAGGGTGAAGGGGGGGGTGACGACGGAGGGTGAAGGGGGGGAGGTGACAGCGGGACGGCAGAGGATGGAGGGGGGGGTGACAGCGGGACGGCGGAGGGTGAAGGGGGGGGTGACGACGGAGGGTGAAGGGGGGGTGACGGCGGGACGGCAGAGGATGGAGGGGGGGTGACAGCGGGACGGCGGAGGGTGGAGGGGGGGGTGACAGCGGGACGGCGGAGGGTGAAGGGGGGGGTGACAGCGGGACGGCGGAGGGTGAAGGGGGGGGTGACGGCGGAGGGTGAAGGGGGGGAGGTGACATTGTCTCTCCGTTTCCTGAGTCTTCCCTCTGAAGATCTGACTTCCTCTTGTGTTCCTCTTCTGCAGAGCGGATGTTCGGTGGGGGGATCGGTGACGGGATCAGGACTGTGAAGGAGTCCCTGCCGCCCCGTCATACAACATGCTGACCGTCAAGCTGCCCCAGCTCTTCAATGTGCACCAGATGCCCCGGGTAGGTCGATTCGCCTTCTAACACCTTTCTCTGTTCCCAGGTTCCAGCACAGGTGGCGACTGCATTCCTTTTCTTTTCTTCCTTTTCTTTTTTCTCCTTTGTTTTCCGCTAGTGACAGACCTCGCTGCCCCTCTAAAAAGTGATCTGGGGGGTGGATCACTCTTCAGAGGGTGGCTGGCATCGCCTGCTTCCTGATAAGCCTGCACCACTGTGCCGCTGCCGTGCCGCCTCATTCACTTAATAGGGTTGGGTTTTGCCATGGTGCCGGCCGTGCGGGTCACATAGTTTCAGATGTAAGTTCAGTCCATTGGAGGACACCAGACTTGTGGCAGGATCAACAGGTATATTCTGCACTTGCTGAAAAAGGTTCCTAGCCAGAAACAAAAGAAGAAAACGAATGCAGCCATCACAAGGGAAGGTTGCAGTATAATAAAGTAGAACTGAAGGCAAAACTGATTTTTTTTCCATTTTGAGGTTAGAACCCCCTGGGGTGTTTTTTTATTTCTTTTTTTGCCATTTGTGTCCCATTGGGGAGATTTTCCTTCACTTCCTGTGAAAGGAATGAGGAAAATACCACATTGTAGCCACTAGATGGAGCTGGGTGCCATAGGAAAATAAGTATGCTCCTCGGCTCTATCTAGTGGCCACAATGCTGTATTTTTCCTCAGCTCCATTCAGTTGCCACAATGCTGTATTTTTCCTCAGCTCCATTCAGTTGCCACAATGCTGTATTTTTCCTCAGCTCCATTCAGTTGCCACAATGTGGTATTCTTTCCTCAGCTCCACCCTGTGGCCACAATGTGGTATTTTTCCTCAGCTCCACCTATTGGCCACAATGTGGTATTTTTCCTCAGCTCCATTCAGTGGCCACAATGTGGTATTTTTCCTCAGCTCCACCTATTGGCCACAATGTGGTATTTTTCCTCAGCTCCATTCAGTGGCCACAATGTGGTATTTTTCATCAGCTCCACCTAGTGGCCACAATGTGGTATTTTTCCTCAGCTTCATTCAGTGGCCACAATGTGGTATTTTATCTCAGCTCCACCTAGTGGCCATACTGTGGTATTTTTCCTCAGCTCCATTCAGTTGCCACAATGTGATATTTTTCCTCAGCTCCATCTAGTGGCCATAATGTGGTATTTTTCCTCAGCTCCACCTAGTGGCCACAACGTGGTATTTTTCCTCAGCTCCACCTAGTGGCCATAATGTGGTATTTTTCCTCAGCTCCACCTAGTGGCCTCAATGTGGTATTTTTCCTCGGCTCCATTCAGTTGCCACAATGTGATATTTTTCCTCTGCTCCATCTAGTGACCACAATTTGGTATTTTTCCTCAGCTCCACCTAGTGGCCACAATGTGGTATTTTTCCTCAGCTCCATTCAGTGGCCACAATGTGGTATTTTTCATCAGCTCCATCTAGTGGTCACAATGTGGTATTTTTCCACAGATCCACCTAGTGACCACAATGTGGTATTTTTCCTCAGCTCCACCTAGTGACCACAATGTGGTATTTTTCCTCAGCTCCACCTAGTGGTTATAATGTGATATATTTCCTCATTCACACTGCGTTTTTTTTTTTTTTTTTACACTGCTTTTATTTTTCAATGAATAACATTCAATCTACAGAGAATAGAGCCCTGAGAACGTTCGATTTTTGTCCCATTCCCACAGAAACAAATTTACATGCAGTGTCAATGGATGATCAGCTATGTGATTTATTTTTATTTTTTAAATACTCCCTAAACAGTAGTGAGCTTTTATTTTATTTTTTTCCCCCTGAACTGAATGTTCTGATCCCCCGTGACATACAAATGGTCGCAGTGTTAGTTTGTTCCTATAATTTCGTGTTGTTTTATTTATTACTGTTCTGTCCTCACTTCCCCTTTTCTCTCTGAAATATCACAGCGTGTTCTATGTCTTCATCTGGTGACCAGTGAGGACAGGAAGCGACGCAACAACTCCCATATATATCAACCTCACATAAACATTTACTGTATATATATATATATATATATATATATATTTTTTTTTTTTTTTTAAAGTAATTTTTAAAAGTAATTTTTTATCACATTATATCCTACACAACATGTCATCAATATATATTATTATTATATTATATTATTATATTATTATACCAAAATATAATGAATAATAAATTAATAATAAATATTATTTATTATGATGTTCAATTATAATAAAAAAAGAATATAATTACATGTAACTATATTATGTTTTTAATAATAAACAAATGAATAAATATAAATATAACAATAATAATTAACCACTTCATGACCAGGCCATTTTTTGCTATACAGCACTGCCCTACTTTAACTGGTAATTGCGTGAAATTTATATAGTTTTTTTTCACACAAGTAGAGATTTCTTTTGGTGGTATTTGATCACCACTGCACTTTTTTTTGTTTAATTATATAAATAAATAAAAAAAAATGGGGGGGGGGGATAAAAAATGATATTTCCTAATTTCTGTAATAAAACATATTTAATAAAATGAGCAGGGTCCTCTGATTCCTCCTGTATTGAATTTTTTTGTAACTGGACTGTCTGACCCCGCTGCACAAACTGTTGGCGCTATATAAATCCTGTATAATAATAATAAAAAAATTATAAAATAAAATTTCTTCCTAAATTTAAGCCAAATGTATACTGCTGCATGTCTTTGGTAAAAAAAAAAAAAAAAAAAAAGGAAAAAAACCATAGTTTGTGTACATAGGTTTGTGTCCACATACTACCGTAAATATCTGAAAATTGTTTATTCCTGATGTACTGACACGATATCTCATTTCTTGAGACCCTAAAATGTCAGGACAGTACAAATACCCTCCAAATGACCCCTTTTTGGAAAGTCGACAGTCTGAGGAATTTAGTAAGAGATGTGGCAATTTTTTTGAAGTTGCAATTTTTTTGTCACAATTTTTTGGAAAATTAAGAAATCTTTTTTTTTATTTTTACATTTTGTTTTTTTCACATACTGTCACCAGTACAGTACAGCCTCCTCATATAACTGGTGTGGCGGTGATCAGGGAAACTGACAGAATGTTAAAAAAATAAATGTGAAAAATTGAAATTGATTTATTTTTTAACACCTGATCACCGCCATACCAGTTACATAACGGAGCTGTACTGTACTAGTGACAGTATATGGGAAAAAAAATGAAAAAAAAATGAAAAAAATAAATAAATAAAATGTAATAAAAAAAAAATTGAAATGTATTTATTTTTTAACACCAGTCTGTATCCCTGATCACCGCCATACTAGTTACATGACAAGGCTGTACTGTACTGGTGACAGTATATGAAAAAAAAATATATATATATATATATATATATTTTTTTTTAAATTTAAATGTATTTATTTTTTAACACCAGTCAGTATCCCTGATCACTGCCATACCAGTTACATGACGAGTCTGTACTGTACTGGTGACAGTATATGAAATAAAAAGAAAAAGAAAAGAAAAGAAAATGTAATAAAAAAAAAAAAATGTAAATAATTTTTTTTTAACACCAGTCAGTATCCCTGATCACCGCCATACCAGTTATATGATGAGGATGTACTGTACTGGTGACAGTATATGAAAAAAATGTGAAAAAAAGAAAATAGAATGTTATTATTTTTTTTTTTATATGTAAATGTATTTATTTTTTAACACCAGTCTGTATCCCTGATCACCGCCAAACCAGTCACATGACGAGGCTGTACTGTACTGGTGACAGTATATGAAAAAAAAATATATATATATATATTTTTTTTTAAATTGAAATTTTGTTATTTTTTAACACCAGTCAGTATCCCTGATCACCGCCATACCAGTTACATGACGGAGCTGTACTGTACTGGTGACAGTATATAAAAAAAAGAAATTTGAAAAAATAGAAAATAGAATGTTAAAAAAAAAATGAAATGTTTTAATTTATTTGTTTTTTAACACCAGTCAGTAACCCTGATCACCGCCATACCAGTTATATGACAAGGATGTACTGTACTGGTGACAGTATATGAAAAAAATGTGAAAAAAAAAGAAAATATAATGTTAAATTCTTTTTTATTTTTCTTATTTAAATGTATTTATTTTTTAACACCAGTCAGTCTGAAAAAAAAAAATTGAATGTTAAAAAAATTAATAAAAATAAATAAATGTATTTATTTTTTAACACCAATTTTTTTTTCTCATTTTTATTATTTTTTTACTATTTTTTTTATCTTACATTCTGTCATCAGAGTAGTTCGGTGTCACCATAGTAACACTGTACTACTCTGAGAGGGTGATCAGGGATTTTTTTTTATTTTACCCTTTGATTGTTGTTACAATGATGATCACTGTTACAGCAATGTTTTGAACTGTCATGAATGGGTTACATTCGTAACAACTATGATTTCTAGTGATCTGTGATTGACTACAGGTAATGACATAGTACAGGGGTGCTGTGATTGGCTCAGGTACCATGTGATAGCTGTGGGCCGATCACAGCATGACTACAGGAAAACACAGCTGTTATAAATGAAATTCATGAGCGATGACAAGGCGGCCGGGTACCAGGATCTGCAATCCGCTGACAGCGGTCGTGGGAGCGGCGCGCTGCGGGCCCCTCGGGGGCGCAACCCGCCCCTCAGCGGGAATAGGCTAAATCCTGTACGTGATTTAACCTGCCCGTGTCGGCCGTCCGCAGTTGACGTTCTGTGGACTGTCGGCAAGTAGTTATTAATATACTATTATAGAAAATGATAATAACTCGTGGACCCGGCATCTGATATATTATTTGCAGCCTCTCGCCTTACTACAAAGTTACGCTGTTTAGTCTGAGTGATCTCCGGGATGAAGGCAATTGAGGGCAGGCTTCCTCTTGCTTGCAGCAAACGGATGACATCATCTCTCAGCCTAGGCTACAGCTTAAGGGTGGCTTTTTAATGATACAAGGTGGAGTGTTTCTGAAAAATGATACGATTGCCTGTGATAAGGAAGCAATCAATTCATTCAGAATAGTTAATAGTTAATGACAGGTCCACTTTAAGGAACATGCCAAGTCTACATCTGGCTCCTGGCAGAGAAACTTTACTTGGTCCTCACATTCCACTTACTATTCTTTGGCAGGAGGACCTCAGGGGCGGGTGCAGTCAGCCCCGCCCCTGATCATATGTCATGGGGGTGTGACAGGTCCTCCTATAAGGAGCGGAAAACTTTACAGTTACAGACAAAAGATGAGAATTTTTTTTGTTGTCATTGTTTTTCATTTGTAGAATGTTTGGCAGCCTGAATGCATTTATATTTTTTTATAACGTATATAAGAAATAACTTTCTCATCGATAACTCTTGTCAATGATTTAGGTATTTTGGGAAGATGGGATCATGTCGGGGTACCGTCACCCAAAAAGTACCGCCCTGGACTGCCTTCTCAGCTCCTTCCAAATGACCAATGAAACTGTGAACATCTGGACCCACTTCCTCCCGACATGGTGAGCCCAGAAGGCCTATGCAGGCGATGAGTATAAGTCTCATATAGTATGTCTGCAGTCTCTGACCATCTCCTGTATTATGTCTGCAGTCTCTGACCATCTCCTGTACTATGTCTGCAGTCTCTGACCATCTCCTGTAGTGTGTCTACAGTCTCTGACCATCTCTTGTACTATGTCTGCAGTCTCTGACCATCTACTGTAGTGTGTCCGCAGACTCTGACCATCTCCTGTAGTATGTCTGCAGTCTCTGACCATCTCCTGTAGTATGCCTGCAGTCTCTGACCGTCTCCTGTAGTATGTCTGCAGTCTCTGACCATCTCCTGTACTATGTCTGCAGTCTCTGACCATCTCCTGTAGTGTGTCCGCAGACTCTGACCATCTCCTGTAGTATGTCTGCAGTCTCTGACCATCTCCTGTAGTATGTCTGCAGTCTCTGACCATCTCCTGTAGTATGTCTGCAGTCTCTGACCATCTCCTGTAGTATGTCTGCAGTCTCTGACCATCTCTCGTACAAAGTCTGCAGACTCTGACCATTTCTTGTACTATGTCTACAGTCTCTGACCATCTCCTGTAGTGTGTCTGCAGTCTCTGACCATCTCCTGTAGTATGTCTACAGTCTCTGACCATCTCCTGTAGTATGTCTGCAGTCTCTGACCATCTCTCGTACAAAGTCTGCAGACTCTGACCATCTCCTGTAGTATGTCTACAGTCTCTGACCATCTCCTGTAGTATGTTTGCAGTCTCTGACCATCTCTTGTACAATGTCTGCAGACTCTGACTATCTCCTGTAGTATGTCTACAGATTTTGACCATCTCCTGTAGTATGTCTACAGACTCTGACCATCTCCTGTAGTATGTTTGCAGTCTCTGACCCTCTCTTGTAGTATGTCTCCAGTCTCTGACCATCTTCTGTAGTGTGTCTGCAGTCTCTGACGATCTCCTGTAGTGTGCCTGCAGTCTCTGACCATCTCCTGTAGTGTGCCTGCAGTCTCTGACCATCTGCTGTAGTATGTCTCCAGTCTCTGACCATCTTCTGTAGTGTGTCCCTAGTCTCTGACCGTCTCCTGTTGTATGTCTCCAGTCTCTGACCATCTCCTGTAGTATGTCTGCAGTCTCTGACCATTTCCTGTAGTGTGTCTGCAGTCTCTGACCATCTCCTGTAGCGTGTCTGCAGTCTCTGACCATTTCCTGTAGCGTGTCTGCAGTCTCTGACCATCTCCTGTAGCGTGTCTGCAGTCTCTGACCATCTCCTGTAGCGTGTCTGCAGTCTCTGACCATCTCCTGTAGTGTGTCTGCAGTCTCTGACCATCTCCTGTAGCGTGTCTGCAGTCTCTGACCATCTCCTGTAGTGTGTCTGCAGTCTCTGACCATCTCCTGTAGTATGTCTGCAGTCTCTGACCATCTCCTGTAGTATGTCTGCAGTCTCTGACCATCTCCAGGTAATGATGGATTAGTAAGTGTTGTCCCCATTGTGTGTGTCCAGGTATTTCCTGTGGAGGTTCCTCCTGCTCTCGTACACACTGGACTTTATCGGGGACTCGTACAATTGGCCCCTCCTGGTTTACATGATGCTGATCTGCCTTTACCCCTTCACCTCCAGCTTCGCCCACACCTTCAGTAGTATGTCCGCCCATGCCCGCCACATCTGCTACTTCCTGGACTATGGAGCCCTCAGTCTCTACAGCCTGGGTAGGTACCGGACTGGTCCTTGTTCATTTTCTCAGGTAAGTAGTCATTCTTAGTACCTATTCTTTTATAGTAATTTTATTCCATCTAATGGATATTTTCGTACTCATGGACAATCGTCTCGTTCTATTTCACTCATATGCTCTATTCCCATAGGCTGTGCCTTTACCTATGGGGCCTACGCCATGCCTGATCGCTGGGTGAACAGCATCCTGCACCGATATTATGTCCCCATCGCAGCCTTCAATACCTTCATCTGCACTGGTCTCTCCTGCTACTCCCGGTATGTACTTCCACTGACCACACTTTGACAGCTTTGCCATCATTCTACCTGTGTGGTCAAGGGTGCAATCAGATTTTAGTCTAACCCCCAAAAACAAGTTCCCCCCAGTACCACCACTTCTTCTTCTTCTGACACAGTGGCCTCTTTGATGGGTAGTGGACCTCAGTGCCGGGACAGGTTATTCCAGCGCCCCAGGAAAGGATACTGCAGCCCTTATTTGCCAGCCACTGATCTGAAGCTTGCATGTGATAAGGGGGGTGCCCTCCCCTATTACAGCCCCTGGTGGCTAGCCACTGATCTGAAGCTTGCATGCGGTGAGGGGGCGCCCTCCCCTACTGCAGCCCTTATTTGCCAGCCACTGATCTGAAGCTTGCATGCATTGAGGGGGCGCCTTCCCTACTGCAGCCCTTGTTTGCTAGCCACTGATCTGAAGCTTGCATGTAGTAAGGGGGGTGCCCTCCCCTACTACAGCCCCTGGTGGCTAGCCACTGATCTGAAGCTTGCATGCGGTGAGGGGGCTGCCCTCCCCTACTGCAGCCCTTATTTGCCAGTCACTGATCTGAAGCTTACATGCAGTGAGGGGGCACCTTTCCTACTGCAGCCTTGTTTGCTAGCCACTGATCTGGAGCTTGCATGCGGTGAGGGGGCTGCCCTCCCCTACTGCAGCCCTTGTTTGCTAGCCACTAATCTTGAGCTTGCATGCGGTGAGGGGGCTGCCCTCCCCTACTACAGCCCTTGTTTGCTAGCCACTAATCTGGAGCTTGCATGCGGTGAGGGGGCTGCCCTCCCCTACTGCAGCCCTTGTTTGCTAGCCACTAATCTGGAGCTTGCATGCAGTGAGGGGGATGCCCTCCCCTACTGCAGCCCTTGTTTGCTAGCCACTGATCTGGAGCTTGCATGCAATGAGGGAGCGCCCTCTCCTACTGCTGAACCCTTCTTCATTCCTCCCAAGACCTCCTGCTCTCTAGCTCCCTTGTGATCTCCTCCCATGCTCACCCACAGGACTTCTCCAGAGCCTCTCCTATCCTCTGATACTCCCTACCCCAATCTGTCAGACTATCTCCTACCCTGTCCACTTTTAGACAATCCCTGAAAGCTCATCTCTTCAGAGAGGCCTATCCTGCCCCCACCTCACAAATGTACTTTTTTTTTCTCCATCAGCTCATCCCCCACAGCTATTACCTTTTGTATCTCTTGACCCTTCCTCTTGGATTGTAAGCTCTAACGAGCAGGGCCCTCTGATTGATTTCTTCTGTATTAAAGTGTATTGTAATTGTACTGTCTGCCCTCATGTTGTATAGCACTGCACAAACTATATAAATCCTGAATAATAATAATTAATAACCTTGGGCAGCTTCCCCTCTTGCCCACCCCTTGTCCCGGCCCTGATCTACCTACTCTTGAGTCCTTCTCTTAAGTATGGGAAACCAATGATATCACTAAGTGGCCACTCTGTTTAGGGAGCCTGTCACGTACCTGGTAGACGAGCCCAATGTGCAGGGAGCGGCTTCTCGTAGCCTCTGATTCACGAGGCCCTGGTAGAGGGAACAGGAGCTCGCGAGGGCAGAGGGCACAAGTGCCTGACTGGTAAGCTGAGTAGGGGCCTTGAGCAGAAGCTGTAGTCCACGGCAGGGTGCAGTAGTGGAACACTCGTGGCAGAGCAGCAGAGCAGGTGAGGGCAGACCGGGTCAGACACTGGCAGACTGGTTCAGGTACAAAAGCGGGATCCAAAATGGGAGTCAGAGTCCAGGCCGGGTCAGTTCGTTGGGCAGGCAGAAATCAGGTTAGAGGGATAAGCAAAAGAGTCGTCAAGGCAAGCCGGAATCAGAAGGGCAGGCAGCAAACAGGATACACAGAGGGAAGCCGGATCAGGTAGGAAGTTCAGCAGCGGGGTATCAATCAGCAGGGGTCTCAGGAAACGCTGTAGACCAGACAGCACTGAGCAGCATGACAGGGGAGTTTAAATACCGATTCTGGCGCCAAGCGCCGTCACCGTGCGTGCATGCGCCGAACAGTTCTTCCAAAAGCAGGCATTCTTTTGATGCTGCTGTTGCCGGGCAGATTATGTAAATGCCTTTCCTGACATTGCCCCCCTCCAACGGGCAGCCTCCGGATGCCCAACTGGGCCATCTTAACTGGGTGGGATCTTTTGAAGGCCAGAATTAGTCTCTCTGCGTGGATGTTAGTCTCTGGTTCCCAGGAATTTTCTTCTGGGCCATAGCCCTTCCATTTTACCAAGTACTGGGTTTGGTTGCGCCTCCTCCTGCAGTCTAGGATGGATTCGACCTCGAACTCCTCCTCCCCATTGATTAGTACTGGTTCTGGGGGGCCTATACCCCGATCGGAGAATGGATCTGGAACTGCAGGTTTGAGTAGGGCCACATGGAACACCGGGTGTATCCGGAAGGATTCCGGCAGTTTCAACTCATAAGCCACATCGTTAATCCGTCTTAAAACAGGGAAGGGACCCACAAATTTGGGGCCCAATTTCTTGGAAGGGCATGCTAATTTCAAGTTCACTGTGGACAGCCAGACTTGGTCTCCGGGCACTAGGTTAAGCTCCCCCCTCCTCCTCCTGTCGAATATCTCTTTGTTATATTTCTGGGTCCTTGCCATTGTTTCTTGTAGTAGTTTGTTGTTATCGTTAAAGAAGTTCAGAGTCTCTTGGGCGGCTGGAACTGCACATTCCGGTATATTATTGGATAGGAACAAGGGGTGGAAACCGTAGTTTGCGAAAAAGGGGGACTGTTTGGTAGCTGAGTGGACAGAGTTGTTGTACGCAAACTCGGCAAGAGGTAGTAAGGGTACCCAATCGTCCTGAGAAAAGCCTGAGAAACAGCGTAGATATTGTTCGAGCGTCTGATTGGTTCGTTCAGTCTGCCCATTGGTCTGCGGGTGATAAGCCGAAGAAAGGCACAGGTCAATTTTTAAGGATCCACAAAGTGCTCTCCAAAATCTGGACGTAAACTGCACTCCTCGATCGGATACGATGTTTGAAGGGATACCGTGCAGCCTTACTATTTCCTTGATGAACAGTTTTGCGGTTTCAGGAGCGGAAGGTGTGCCTCTCATAGGCAAAAAATGGGCCATTTTGGATAGTCTGTCTACTACCACAAAAATGGTAGTGCAGTCTTCGGATGGAGGTAACTCAACAATAAAATCCATGGAAATCATTCTCCAGGGTCTTTCTGGAATGGGTAGGGGTTTTAATAGTCCCCATGCTTTGGCCTTGCTGCCCTTGTTTCGGGTGCAAACGGCGCATGAATCCACGTAGTCTCTACAGTCCTTCAATAGGCGAGGCCACCAAAACATGCGCTGAAGAAGTTCAGATGTCTTGCGGATACCGAAATGGCCAGCCAGTTCATGGTCGTGGCAAGACTTAAGGACCTTGACTCGTGCTTGTTGAGGTATGAAAATCCTGTCCTGGAACCACAGCAGGTCATTTCTCCGCTGTAAGGTAACGTCCGGTAGGTGTAATTCACTTGTGTAAGCTCGTTTGATCTGAGATAGTACGTCTTCTTGTAATAAAAGAAAGTTTCCAGGCGTCAGGATGGTGTCCGGGGGTGACGAGGTTTGAGGTTCACTGAACATCCGGGAAAGTGCATCAGGTTTTGTGTTCTTCGACCCGGGCCTGTAAGTAATGTGAAATGAGAACCTGGTAAAAAAAAGTGCCCACCTAGCCTGACGTGGTCTCAGTCTCTTGGCGGTTTTCAAGTACTCCAGGTTCTTGTGGTCTGTGTAGACCAAAATGGGGTGTGCTGCCCCCTCCAGCAAGTAGCGCCATTCCTCCAGTGCTGCCTTAATTGCGAGTAATTCTCTGTCCCCGACATCGTAGTTTCTTTCTGCTTCGGACAATTTACGAGAAAAGAAAGCTACAGGGTGTAACAGGGCCTTGGGACCCTGCCTCTGGGAGAGTACTGCTCCCACGGCAATCTCTGAGGCGTTGACTTCTAGGGTATAGGGCAGGGCTGGGTCTGGGTGTCTTAGGACAGCGGCTGAGATGAACTGACCCTTGAGGGTAGAGAAGGCAGCCTGAGCCTCAGGGGTCCAGTTGAAGCGCGTGCCTTGTTTTGTCAGGCTGGTGATGGGGGCGATGATGATGGAAAAACCCTGGATAAATTTGCGATAGAAATTTGCGAACCCCACAAACCGCTGGATCCCTTTCTTGTCCGTAGGGGCTGGCCAATCCAGGATGGCGGAGACCTTTTGTGGGTCCATCTTGATGCCTTCCACGGAGATAATCAGCCCTAAGAATTGGATGCTTTGCTGCTCGAAGACACATTTTTCAGGCTTCGCATACAGACCGTGTTGACGGAGTCGGGTTAGTACCTTCCCAACATGTTCCCGATGGATGGACAGAGAGGGAGAGAAAATTAGGATGTCGTCTAGATAGACGATAACGAACAGGTCAAGATAGTCTCTGAAGGCCTCATTCACAAAATGTTGAAATGTAGCTGGGGCATTGCATAGACCGAAGGGCATCACACGGTATTCAAAATGCCCGAATCGGGTACGGAAGGCGGTCTTCCATTCATCCCCGCTTCGAATCCGGACTAGGTTGTAGGCCCCACGTAGGTCTAATTTGGTGAATATAGAAGCGGTTCCGAGTCTCTGGAAGAGTTCAGGCACCAGAGGAAGGGGGTAACGATTCTTGATCGTAATCTTGTTAAGCTCACGGTAGTCTACGCAAGGGCGTAGTGAGTGGTCCTTCTTCTCGACAAAGAATATCCCCGCTCCTGCCGGTGAGGTGGAAGGGCGGATGAACCCTTTTTTCAGATTATCATCAATGTAAGTTTTGAGAGTCCCCAGCTCCAATTCGGTCAGCGGGAAGATCCTCCCGAACGGTACCTCTGCCCCAGGGAGGAGTTCAATCGGGCAGTCGTAGGGCCTGTGTGGGGGTAATGTCTCTGCACCTTTCTTGCTGAATACATCCAGAAAGGTGTGGTATGCTTTGGGGACGGATTGGCGGGTCTCGGTATCAGCATCGAGACACAGTAATGAAGAAGGCGTATCAGTGTTTTTTGATAGGCAGTGCTGGCGGCAATAAGGAGAGCGGAAGCTGATCTTTCCAGTAGTCCAGTCAATCTTGGGGTTGTGAGCCCTCAGCCATGGCATACCCAGTATAATGGGAAATAAGGGGGACTCAATAATGTCCAGGCAAAGCCATTCCCGGTGGCTATTGGAGATGATTGTGTCCAGAGGGGCCGTCTCCTGGGTAACAGGCCCGGATTTGATGGCTGATCCGTCGGCCAGATGGATGGATAGGCCCTTAGCTCTGGGTTGTAGGGGGATTCGGAACTTGCTGGCGAAAGATGCATCCATAAAGCCGCTACACGCTCCGGAGTCAATTAGGGCGGTAGCTTGGATATTCCCTCCTGGAAGCTGTAGGGAAATTGAAACAGCCAGATGAGTTGCGTTATCAAATGAAACAGGTGAGCAGGTGAGGGCAGACCGGGTCAGACACTGGCAGACTGGTTCAGGTACAAAAGCGGGATCCAAAATGGGAGTCAGAGTCCAGGCCGGGTCAGTTCGTTGGGCAGGCAGAAATCAGGTTAGAGGGATAAGCAAAAGAGTCGTCAAGGCAAGCCGGGATCAGAAGGGCAGGCAGCAAACAGGATACACAGAGGGAAGCCGGATCAGGTAGGAAGTTCAGCAGCGGGGTATCAATCAGCAGGGGTCTCAGGAAACGCTGTAGACCAGACAGCACTGAGCAGCATGACAGGGGAGTTTAAATACCGATTCTGGCGCCAAGCGCCGTCACCGTGCGTGCGTGCACCCGTTGCGCTATCGCGCACGCGCATGCGCCGAACAGTTCTTCCAAAAGCAGGCATTCTTTTGATGCTGCTGTTGCCGGGCAGATTATGTAAATGCCTTTCCTGACAGAGCCAGACACACATGGACGTAAAATGCAGGCGATGAGTATAAGTCTCATATAGTATGTCTGCAGTCTCTGACCATCTCCTGTAGTGTGTCTACAGTCTCTGACCATCTATGTCTGGGTCAAGAGATACAAAAGGTAATAGCTGTGGGGGATGAGCTGATGGGGAAAATAAAAGTACATTTGTGAGGTGGGGGCAGGATAGGCCTCTCTGAAGAGATGAGCTTTCAGGAATCATTTAAAAGTGGACAGGGTAGGATATAGTCTGACAGATTGGGGTAGGGAGTATCAGAGGATAGGAGAGGCTCTGGAGAAGTCCTGTAGGTGAGCATGGGAGGAGATCACAAGGGAGCTAGAGAGCAGGAGGTCTTGGGAGGAATGAAGAAGGGTTCAGCAGTAGGGGAGGGCACTCCCTCATTGCATGCAAGCTCCATTTCAGTGGCTAGCAAACAAGGGCTGCAGTAGGGGAGGGCAGCCCCCTCACCGCATGCAAGCACCAATGTGACACCGGAGGGGGGGAGGATTTCAAAAAGTGAAAGTTCCATTTTTGGGTGGAACTCCACTTTAATGCTGTCCATGTGGTCAGGGCTGCTGCTAGAAATCACGGGGCCCCGTACAGGCTACCTGGCCGGGCCCCCACCAATATATCAAAACAAGATTTTCCCCAAAAATACACAAAAATCATTATTAGCGGACACAAACCTAATACAGAGCCTGTGTGACTTAACCCTTTTTTTATCGTTTTTTTATTTTAAAAATGTATAATTTAAAAAAATGTTTACAATACATTTTTTAACAGGACAGGGAAGCCAACAGTGCCACGGGAGGGGGGGGTGCAGCACAGTGACAGGGGGGGTCAAATGGGGGGGATCAGAAGTAGGCAGAACAAGGAGGGGGATCGGTGTGGGGGAAGCGATTACAGGAGCGATGCCCTGTGTCTGTGTCTCTCCCTGCAGCAGATGAAAGCCAGCGGGAGGGAGAGAAACCGACTTTCAGCAGCTTCAGAGAGCCGCACAGGGCATCTTTCTGTAATTGCACCTCCGCCCGACCACACCCATTCCTCCTGCTGTTTGGGCCCCCCGGTGTGCCCGGGCCCCCTACAGGAGGACTGGTGGTCCCCCCCTATCAGCGGCCCTGCATGTGGTAGTGAAATGGGTTAGTGGTTAGCACTTCTGCCTTGGGTCCCAATGGGATCCTTAACTCAGATCCAGGACAGGATGCTATTTGCATGTGCTCTGTGCTTGCATTGGCAGTAGCGTTGCTAGGCGGGTGCGGGGGGTGCGGACCGCACCCGGGTGACACCCGCCAGAGGGGTGACACCCGTGGGTAGCGACACCACTAACACCGCCCGCTGCCCTGTGCCTTGCGCCTCGACTTTGTCCCACAGCGGAGCGGAACAAAGCCGCCTCCCCCTCCTCTCTGTTTACATCCACAGAGGAGGAGGAGCCCACGCTCGAGGGACACACACCACTGTGTGTATCTGCTGTTCTGAGGTCTGTAAGGGGGGCATCTATACTGATGGAGGGAGGGGGTGTCTGTACTGCTGGGGGGTCTGCACTGAGGAGGTGTCTGTACTTCTGGGGGGGTGTCTGCATTGGGGGGGTGTCTGTACTGCTGGGGGGTCTGCACTGGGGCGGGTGTCTGCACTAGGGGGGTGTCTGTACTGCTGGCAGGGGGTGTCTGCACTGAGGGGAGTGTCTGTACTGAGGGGGGTCTGCACTGGAGGTGTCTGCACTGAGGGGAGGGGCCGGTAACTGAGGGGGGTCTGTACTGCTGGGGGTCTGCACTGGGGGGGTCTGAACTGAGGGGGGGTGTCTGTACTGCTGGGGGGGTGTCTGCACTGGGGGGGTGTCTGTACTGCTGGGGGGGTCTGCACTGGGGCAGGTGTCTGCACTAGGGGGGTGTCTGTACTGCTGGCGGGGGGTGTCTGCACTGAGGGGAGGGTCTGTACTGAGGGGGGTCTGCACTGGGGGGTGTCTGCACTGAGGGGAGGGGTCTGTAACTGAGGGGGGTCTGTACTGCTGGGGGGTCTGCACTGGGGGGTCTGAACTGAGGGGGGTTTCTGTACTGCTAGGGGGGTCTGTACTGAGGTGGGGGTGTCTGTACTAATGGGGGGTCTGCACTGAGGGGTGTCTGTACTGAGGGGGGAGGTTTATACTGAGGGAGGGGGGTCTGTACTTAGTGGGGGGGTCTGTACTGAGGGGGGACTATAGTTGGTGGGGGGGTGACACCATTTGTTTTGCACTGGGTGACACCATCCCTAGTGACGTCACTGTGCATGGGTTTCCTCCAGGTACTCTGGTTGCCCCCCCCCCTCCACATTCCAAAGACATGCCGGCAGGTGATTGGTCTTAGTATGGGTGTACAATGTGTTGTCCAACTCTGTGTCAAGCAAGGTTGAGGAAAGATCTAGTGACCTTCCTTCGAGAAAATTTGCCAAATTTTTATGGAAATGGCTCTCAAACATATCAGGCAAGTTGCCCAAATAGGTGATTTATAGAATGCTGATTGCACTAACTGATCTACAGCTAGCCACAAGAGGGCTCCCATAATTTTGTGAGTGCCTGTTGATTTGTACATGAAACAAATGTTGGATGGAGGCCATTCAGAGAACTAAGACCTTATTATGCTATGTGTCTCATTCATCAATAGATTCCTGGAAGTTGACCGGCCAGTGTTAAGTAAAGTTTTGCGCACAGTGGCTTTTGTGCACCCCTTCGTCTTTGACAACATCCCTCTGTTCTACCGGGTGAGTCATCTATTTTTTAAGTAAAAGCATCTGGTGGAGTTGCTTGGGTTGAGTGATGTCACCAAAGATCCTGTGGGTTTTGCCTTTCCCTTGTGTTGCGTCTTGAGAAGACCAGGAACTGGTGGCTTCTCGGAAGTAGTCACCTCTGAGAAGAGCTTATCTGTCTGTTCTGAACCAGTGACACCAGTGAGTGGCCATTTTGTTCTCCATCATTGAACATTAGACAGATTTTCGATAAGTTACCAAAGCCCATGAAGTCTTTCTTATATCCAGGTCACGATATGGCTAGTAGTAGTTAGTCACCTTCAGCTAGACTTGTTCTGTAATGTTGAAGGCATTTCAATGCTCGTTCAAGTAGCTTCCTTCGAAAGGGCATCCTTCCAAAGACAGTGAGGAAGACATTGTGGACAGAAAGGGCAAATGGTTCCTAAGAGGTGTAAAAAAGGCCACCTACATCAAACTGGAACAACCTTACCTAAACAACGGTGGGGGCCTCTGACACCATCTGCCACCTATATACAATGACTTTTTCATATTTTTACCCCAGCACTTTGACATTAAAGAGGAAGTAAACCCTCTTAACCCCCCCCCCCCCCCAAAAAAAACTGCAAGGCAAAGGCATAATGAGCTAGTATGACTAGCATACTAGCTCATTATGAATTACTTACCTTAGATCGAAGCCCCCGAAGCCGTCCTCGTCTCCCCCTCCAGCCGCAGACATCTCTCCCTTAGATTAATTCCGGGTATCGCGGCTCCGGAGCTGTGATTGGCCAGAGCCGCGATGAAGTCACTCCGCACGTGCGCACGGCAACGGCACACACTAGGGAAGAAACGGCACAGAGTTTAGTTTCTTCCCAGGCATGCGCCGTTTACAATATCAGCGCACTACAAGTGAAATATCTCCTAAATGGCGCACGTTTAGGAGATATTTCCACTACCTATAGGTAAGCCTTATTCCCCGCAGCTAGGTTAGTAAATGTATTAAAAAAGAAAAAAAAAAGCACTTGCACCAAATTATACTAAATCCAAACAAAATCCATTAAAAATAAATCCATTAAAAATAAACACATCTCAGTGTGCTCTGAGGACGTCACCTGTTGATGACAAAACGCATCGGTAGGAACTTCCGCTATGGCTGGAATGCATGCTGGGGGGATAAGCTGTACCTCCTTAATGCTGTTTTAAGTATTTTTTACTCGTGTAAGTGCAGTTTTGAAAAAAGTATGTTAAATAAAACGGTTTTACTCTATGGGAGGATTCCCCTTCTCTCTTTAATACCTCTGCATGTCAAATCAGAATGGGCAAGGGAAATATACAGAGTGATCCAGCAGTGGCAAGCTTCTGTAGAGAGGGGTGGGGTGTTCCAAGGCTCCCTACTCAGAGGTCCAAGAACATATCCATCTGGTGAGTGTGGAGGTCATATCCATCTGGTGAGTGTGGAGTGTGCCTTGTGGATTGGAAGACAACATTTTACTTGTTCTTTATGATTGACCAAACCTAGTCTGATTGTTCCTTCTGAGAGGCTGATATCTCTTCTTTAAATTAAAGGTTGTACTCACTCAAAACTGATATTTCAGTGTTTGGTAGATGCTGGAGAGTTAAACCCCCTGATAGTTTCTTCTGTCTCTCAGGGACTCTATTTGTGGGATCTCTGAGTTGAGTTGGACTTTTTAACCACTTGCCGACTGCTGGACACTGATATACATTGGCGGAATGGCAGCGGTGGGCAAATGGGCGTACCTGTACGTCCCTTTTAATTTGCGGGCACGCGCCAGCCCGCCGTGTACTGCGTGACCACAGGTCCCCCGAACTCGATATCTTCCGGTGTCCCGCAATCGTGGCACGGAGAGGCAGAATGGGGAGATGCCTATGTAAACAAGGCATTTCCCTGTTCCGCCCAGCAACATGACAGGGATCTACTGCTCCCTGTCATCGGGAGCAGTGATCTCTGTCATGTTGTTGTGAGACCATCCCCCCTACAGTTAGAATCACTCCCTAGGACACACTTAACCCCTTGATCGCCCCTTAGTGTATAACCCCTTCCCTGCCAGTGTCATTTACACAGTAATCAGTGCATTTTTATAGCACTGATCGCTGTATAAATGACAATGGTCCCAAAATAGTGTCAAAAGTGTCCGTGGTGTCCGTCGCAATGTCGCAGTCAGGATAAAAATCGCAGATCGCCGCCATTACTAATAAAAAAAATAATAGTACTAAAAATACCATAAATCTATCCCCTATTTTGTAGACGCTATAACTTTTGCGCAAACCAATCAATATACGCTTATTGCGATTTTTTACCAAAAATATGTAGAAGAATACGTATCGGCGTAAACTGAAAAATAATTTATTTTTTATATATATTTTTTGGGGATATTTATTATAGCAAAAAGTAAAAATATTGCTTTTTTCTCAAAATTGTCGCTCTTTTTTTGTTTATAGCGCCAAAAAATAAAAACCGCAGAGGTGATCAAATACCACCAAAAGGAAGCTCTATTTGTGGGAAAAAAAGGACGTAAATTTTGTTTGGGTGCAACGTCGCACGACCGCGCAATTGTCAGTTAAAGTGACGCAGTGCCTAATCGCAAAAAGTGCTCTGGTCAGGAAGGGGGTAAATCTTTCCGGGGCTGAAGTGGTTAAGTATAGTTTGTTCCTACAGCTTTAAAGTTTCTTGATGATATGTCCGTCTCTCCACATCCTACAGCTCCTTTTCTGCTATGGAGAAGGTTGCAACTGGAATGAAGCCATCCCCCTTCATCTTTATCACCTCTTCTTTGCTTTCTGGACCGGTTTCCTCTTTGCTTCTCATCTCCCCGAACGTCTGGCCCCTGGTCGCTTTGACTACTTTGGTAAGATTCCCTCAAACTGGAAGAGTTTTGGAAAGATCCGTTATGAGGTAGCTTAATTCATTAGGAAATCTGTTGGAATAATAATTTTCTTTTGTTTCCTAAATGAAAAATACACTCCCTTGCAGGTCACAGTCACCAGCTCTTCCACATCTGTGCCGTCATGGGGACCCATTTCCAGATGGAAGCGGTGCTGACTGACCAATTGTCTCGCAAGGCTTGGCTCAGCTTATACTATGAGACGGACTCGCTGGCAATTACTTTGGGCGTGGCAGCCACTGCAGTGATAGGAAACGTCATGCTCATCTGTTTCTTCACAGCGACTTTGCTCTGGTCGCCTCAAGCCAACTCCATGCTCCAAAATAACATCCCAGGAGAGGCTAAAGCCAAGGAGCATTGACCATACTACTACCCCTCCCAAGAACATTGGAGATGTACTCTTGTCTGCACGGCCAGTCCTCATCTCAGAATTACCAGCCATAGGGGTCCACCCACCTTCTCAGCCTCAGGGGCCAAACTTCTTCCAAGCTCATTTGTTTTCGAGATGACCCATATATTTCATTTTCTCAAAAAGGAAAAAAAAAGAAAAAGAGCAGTGCCATGTATAACTTCCACCAATTTTGTACTCTACTCTACTCTAACCTACTTTACTTAATTTGAGAGATTTGATTTTGAACCCAACTCAATGGAAGAATGCAGTCATACCCAAACCAAATTCATTAGAAGAATGCAGTCATACCCAAACCCAATTCAATACAAGAATGCAGTCATATCCAAACCCAACTCAATGGAAGAATACAGTCATACCCAAACCCAACTCAATAGAAGAATGCAGTCATACCCAAACCAATTCAATAGAAGAATGCAGTCATACCCAAACCCAACTTTATGGAAGAATGCAGTCATACCCAAACCCAACTCAATGGAAGAATGCAGTCATATCCAAACCCAACTCAATAGAAGAATGCAGTCATATCCAAACCCAACTCAATGGAAGAATGCAGTCATATCCAAACCCAACTCAATAGAAGAATGCAGTCATACCCAAACCCAACACAATAGGAGAATGCAGTCATACCCAAACTCAACTCAATAGAAGAAAGCAGTCATATCCAAACCCAATTCAATAGAAGAATGCAGTCATACCCAAACCCAACTTAATGGAAGAATGCAGTCATACCCAAACCCAACTCAATGGAAGAATGCAGTCATATCCAAACCCAACTCAATAGAAGAATGCAGTCATATCCAAACCCAACTCAATGGAAGAATGCAGTCATATCCAAACCCAACTCAATAGAAGAATGCAGTCATACCCAAACCCAACTCAATAGGAGAATGCAGTCATGTCCAAACCCAACTCAATAGAAGAATGCAGTCATATCCAAACCCAATTCAATGGAAGAATACAGTCATATCCAAACCCAACTCAATGGAAGAATACAGTCATATCCAAACCCAACTCAATGGAAGAATACAGTCATACCCAAACCCAATTCAATGGTAGAATACAGTCATACCCAAACCCAACTCAGTGGAAGAATGCAGTCATATCCAAACCCAACTCAATGGAAGAATACAGTCATATCCAAACCCAACTCAATAGAAGAATACAGTCATATCCAAACCCAACTCAATGGAAGAATGCAGTCATACCCAAACTCAATTCAATGGAAGAATGAAGTCATACCAAAACCCAATTCAATGGAAGAATGAAGTCATACCCAAACCCAATTCAATGGTAGAATACAGTCATACCCAAACCCAACTCAATGGAAGAATACAGTCATATCCAAACCCAACTCAATGTAAGAATGCAGTCATACCCAAACCCAATTCAATGGAAGAATACAGTCATATCCAAACCCAATTCAATGGAAGAATACAGTCATATCCAAACCCAACTCAATAGAAGAATGCAGTCATATCCAAACCCAACTCAATGGAAGAATGCAGTCATATCCAATATTGGTTCAACCAGTTTTCTACAGTATATGCACAAAACAAGAGATGCATTTCTTGCCTGTTTCCCTCAAGCTTTGAAAATGTTCTACATTTTATAGCTACTCCCAGACCGGGCCTTTTCTGGCACTTTTTGTTTACATGTAAAAAATCTGTATTTTTTGCTAGAAAATTACTTAGAATCCCCTAACATTATATATATATATATATATATATATATTTTAAAGCAGTGGCCCTAGAAAAAGAAATTGGTGGGTTTTGCAATTTTTTTTATGTCACACGGTATATGCGCAGCGGTTTTTCAAAAGCAATTTTCTTATTAAAATATATTTTTTTTTATTAAAATTTCATTTTAAAGTAAAAAAAAAACACAATACATGACCCAATTTTTTATAAAATTTAAAAGATGATGTTACGCCGAGTAAAGAGATACCTAACACCTAACATGTCGGGGTTTAAAAGTGCGCACGCCCGTGACAAATGACGTAACTTTTACTACACACACAAATTTTAAAAAGCCTTTACAGTTTACCGCTTTAGATTTACAGAGGAGGTCCAGTGCTAAAAATACTGCTCATGATTGACGTTCACGGTGATACCTCACACGTGTGGGACGATCAATGTTTGTGTGCATGCAGGACCACTGCGTGCGTTCACCTTTGCGCGTGGGCACTTTAAATTTTATTTATTATTATTTATTTATTTTATTTTTACACAGTTTCTTTAATTTTTCTTTTTTTATCACTTTTATTGCTGTCACAAGGAATGTAGACATCCTTGTGACAGTAATAGCCAAGTGACAGGTACTCTTTATGGAGAGATCTGAGGTCTATAAGACCCCAAATCCCTCCTCTGCACTTAAAAGCATTCGATCACACCAAGATCGGTGTTTTTAAATGCTTTTGATTTTTTGAAAATGGCGCCGTTGGCATCCAAGTAAATCGGAAGTGATGTCAGGTCATCGCTTCCGGGTTACCATAGCCAAGATCCAATCAAAGCTGATCCAGGCTTTGTTCAGCTCTCCCGATCAGCCGGCGGATGTGCCGGCTGGTCGCTCGGGTCTCCTGGTGGGACGGGAGAGCCCAAAAAAGCCACGGAAAGTGCAGGAGAAGGGGGACAACACCTCCTTTTGCTTGTAAAAGCAATCCAGTGGCTACTTAGCCATTAGGATTGATTTTTATAAGAGAGCCGACCGTTGACTAAAAAAACGGTACTGGGGTGATGCCTGCAGCTGAGTATCATTCCAGTATAACCACCCGAACTCCACCGACGTACCTCGCCGGTCAGCAAGTGAATAATATTCATATTGGGACATGCCACCGCTGTCCTCTCCAAATGACTTTGTTGACTCATCTGAGGAGGACAAGAGACACCTGACAAGTGTGAGGAGGAGATGCGAGTAGGACAAAGGAGGTATGTCCTAAAATGCCCACTTTGTTACCCTGCTTCAAAGTTTTCAGGGAGAGGAAGGTCTTCTTCTGTAGTTGGACATATCAACGTGTGTTGGGGAGGCGCTTCATCTCTCCAGCATTGGCTGTTGACTCTTTTGAAGACCTCCTTCAATATCAAACTCCTCGCAGTTAGGTCAGTAAATGTATTTAAAAAAAAAAAAAAGCACTTGCACCAAATTATACTAAATCCAAACAAAATCCATTAAAAATAAATCCAATAAAAATAAATACATCTCAGTGTGCTCTGAGGACGTCACCTGTTGATGACAAAACGCGTCGGTCAGAACTTTCGGTATGGCTGGAATGCACGCTGGGGGACAAGCTGCACTTCCTTAAAGCGGAGGTTCACCCACATTTTAGAGATTACTGTAACCGTTCCCTCTTAGCATGAATGAAAGCAAATGCCTTACCTTTTTTTTTTTTTTTGTGTAGTTTCCCTTAATCTTCTTTCTTCATTCCTACTTCCGGGATTTCCTCCCGCGGGAGTAGGCGTGTCCTTTGCTGTGCTGTGTCGCTGTGTATGCCAGGAATTCTGCAGCAATGACTCCTGGGAGCAAAGTGTCCTGCTTCCCAGGAGTAAAAGAGTAAACATCACGATAATTCAATTGTCACGTGACTCGTCTACCCGGTCACGTGACGCGCATTCATCGCTTCCCGGAAGAATATGCTTGTGGGCTTCAAGATGCCCACAAGCAAAATGGCAAATACAGGACGTTTTTTTTATAAAAAGTTATTTATTCCGAAAACGGACGGGGGATGTTTACCAGCGCCGGACAAGTGAGTACTACTAATGCATAAGTTGTAGCATAGAATGGACTTAAAAAAAAAAAAGGATGGACCGCGGAACCTCCGCTTTAATGCTGTTTTAAGTATTTTTTACTCATGTAAGTGCAGTTTTAATAACAGTATGTTAAATAAAATGGTTTTACTCTATGGGAGGATTCCCCTTCTCTCTTAAATACCTCTGCATGTCAAATCAGAATGGGTAAGGGAAATATACAGAGTGAGCAAGCAGTGGCAAGCTTCTGTAGAGAGGTGTGGGGTGTTCCAAGGCTCCCTACCCAGAGGTCTAGGAACATAGCCATCTGGTGAGTGTGGAGGTCATATCCATCTGGTGAGTGTGGAGGTCATATCCATCTGGTGAGTGTGAAGGTCATATCCATCTGGTGAGTGTGGAGGTCATATCCATCTGGTGAGTGTGGAGGTCATATCCATCTGGTAAATGTGGAGGTCATATCCATCTGGTGAGTGTGGAGGTCATATCCATCTGGTTAGTGTGGAGTGTGCCTTAAGGACTCAGTGGATTGGAACACAATGTTTTACTTGTTTGGAGCACTTGGTGTTTAAAATAAAACAGAAGCACATTTGTTATTATTCATTTGGCCATTTTTTCTACTTTAATTGTTTATTAATTGAAGCATGTGGTATTTAAGAACACGCTTTTATTAAAATTGCACTTACATGAGTAAAAAATACTTGGAACAGGATTAAGGAAGTGCCGCTGGTCCCCCAGCGTGCATTCCAGCCGGCACCAGAAGTTCTAACTGATGCGTTTTGTCATCAAAATGCGACGTCCTCAGCAGCACACTGATATGTATGTATTTTGTTTGGATTTGGTTTGGATTTAGTATGATTTGGTGCAAGCTCTGTTTTCTTATCATTTTATCTGTTTTGTGTTTGGAATAGCAGCTGCACATTTATATTGCTTTATTAGCATAGTGAGTTAAGAGTGTGGGTGTAATTTTTATAGGTCATGGATATAAGGCCGTGTCTGCTCACACTATTGTGCTACTGAAAATCTGCAACAATCGACTGATAAATGTTTAGCAATCAATCTTCCCACCTTGGTGACAATGAGCCTTAAAAGACCATCCCTAAGTGCGTACAATGTAGTGATTGTGAAAAATCATCTCAAGAGATCTTCAGTTGTGCAATAATGCAATGACAACCCTCCATAGGAAACAGAGAGCCGTGTGACATCTAAGCCCTTATGTTAAATCAGTTGTTTTCAGGTGGACTGGGTGTTGAGGATGGAGCTACCATATCCTCATAGAACTGATGATATATCTGTAGCAACTCATCTGACAGACCAAAGTATCAGATAAGGGTTTGGATCTTACACAGTCATTGAATCTACAGTGGAACCTTGGATTACGAGCATAATCCGATCCAGGAGAATGCTCGTAATCCAAAGCACTCGCATATCGAAGCGAATTTCCCCATAGAAGTCAACGGAAACTAAAATAATTTGTTCCGCATTGACTTCTCTGGCAATCAATACCGCATGTGGCCAGAGGTGCGGGTGGGCGCCGGAGAGCCTTGGAAATACTCGGGGACAGCTCGGCTGAACTCGATAACCCACGGGAACGGAGTATTTCCACGTTTTTCTGAGTATTTCTGAAGGGCTCCGATCGGATCCGGCGCCCCCGCACCTCTGGCCAAATGCGGTACTGCACACCGCTGTGGCTTGAATCTTGCTCGTTTTGCAAGACAACACTCGCAAACCGAGTCAGTATTTAAAAAAGAAAATGCTCGTATTGCGAAGCGCTCGTTAACTGCATTACTCGCAATTCGAGGTTTCACTGTACTGTAAAAGTGAATTACAGAACCCTCCATTTTAAGTAAATGGAAAGGTCTGAACTTTTTCCTGGAGAGCCTCTAAGGCTGAACTCCAGGCCAATATTAAAGACACAAAGCGTTGCAATCACTATAACATTTTGGAAAATCACTATAACATCATAGATCATCATTAAGGGTTCTATAAAAAAAAAAATTGCTGTGCAAATGCCTCGAGCATTCCCACAGCTGTCACGAATAATCACCTAAATTGTGTCTAATATGTTTATTTCCTATGTTTGTCAGCTCCATCTAGTGGCCTTAATGCAGTATTTTCCTGAAATACTTCAATAAGGAAAATACCAAATTATGGCCACTAGATAGAGCTGATGATCATAGCTGTCATGCTTAACACTAACGCAGGTGGTCAGCCGCTATCGCTGGCTTCGGTGTTCTTCACCTATAGCAGCCCTCTTTCCCCATAAGGCAAGCCGGCCTACCGGTACTTGGGTGCCCCCAGGTCTTATACATACACAATGTTTTGGTGCAAGGTCACCATGCCAGGGCAGGCGAGAACTGAGCAAAGCAAACAGGTGCTTGTGGTTGGCAGACAGGCAGAGTGGTTCTATGACAGCCCGGGTACAAGGTGGGCTGAGTTCAGAGAATAGTCGATATCTGATCCAAGGTCATACACAGGCAAATCCAAACTAGCAGAGCAGGGCAGACAAACAGGCAGATTGGAGCCTGTCTAACAAATGCAATATCACAAGCATGAGACTGCAGGCTTGACTGGCTTAAATCAGGTTTGGTCTCCACCCAGAGACACATCAATCACCTTGCAGGTGGACAGACAGATAAGGAGAATGCCATAGCCAAAACCAGGATGCTGGAATGAGGAGCAGGAGCACTAGACGCTCATGACAATAGCACATAAACATATTAGACACAATATCTGTGACAGCTGTGTGACAGCTGTGTGAATGCTTGAGGCATTTGCATGGCTATTTTTTTTTTTATTACTAGGTCCCTAAGTGTATTTTTTATTGGTAGAAGTCTTAAGCCCCGTACACACGGTCGGACTTTTGGCCAACAAACTTCATTTTGAGCAAGTTGGACCAACAATCCGACCGTGTGTACGCTCCATCGGACAAACTTTTTTTTTTTTTTTTGTTTTCACCGGACAAAAGTTGGGTCTGCAAACGCCCAACAAAAGTCCGATGGAGCAAAGTCCGACCGTGTGTACAGAGAACCATAGGACTTTAGTCCAAAGTACAAACACGCATGCTCAGAACCAATGTTAAAATCAACCAACAATAGCAGAAGTTGACCAAAGGGTGGCGGTAAAGAGCAGAAAAGAGCAGAAAAACCACGTGATGTTGCAAAAAGTTTTGGGAAAGTTTGCAGAAAAGTCCTGTGGTGTGTATGCTATGGGTGTGCCCAGCCAACTCCATTCGGACAAAAATCCAGGGAAAAGTCCGATGCAAGTCCGACCGTGTGTACGGGGCTTTAGTCTCTTAATATGACTTGGTGTCAGCCTCTTGCAATCCCCTGTATAGCAGAGCTGAGACTGGGAGAGGTAGATGGCAAAGAGTGTTAACCCCTGAGAATGACTTGGTGGCAGCCTCTTGCAATTCCCTGTGCAGAAGAGCTGAGACTGAGAGAAGGAGAAGACGCAGAAAGAGCCAATCAGGTGTGCTGCAGTGCTCATGTGCAAACAAGGAATATGCTGATGGAAGGAGAGGGCAGAGTGACAAAGAAACAAGCTCATCTGTCTGTTGCTTCTCCTTTCACTTTTCAGGGGGCCTATAAGTGTCATATAAATGCAGCAGAGAGAAATCAGGTCATGTGTCTACCAGATAGGACTGTGCTGTGGGACGCAAAAAACGCATTTGTTGATAGGTTATGCATATTTAGCTGTTTGCCTGGAGTTACACTTTAAGCTACGAAAATTTTAAGTGAGTGTTAACCTCTTGATTTTTTTGGTAATACTCTAGGTGAGTCTTATATCTAATTGTCTTGTTATATTCTTGGCGAGCACAGTAATTCCCTTCTACTTTGTTAGTTCTGTGATGGCAACAAAGTATAGGATTTTGGGCATGGGTAGATGTTGGTGGGATGCAATACTCACTGACCCCTTGAACCTCTTGGGTAGGGTAATAAAAAAAAAAAAAGAGTCAATGAGGTCCTGCTGGATGTACAAGTAGAACCTCATGCCGCGTACACACGAGCGGAAATTCCGTCGGAAAACCCTTGGATGGTTTTTCCGACGGAATTCCGCTCAAGCTTGACTTGCATACACACGGTCACACAAAAGTTCTCTGAACTTTTCGACTGTCAAGAACGCGGTGACGTACAACAACACTACGACGAGCCGAGAAAATGAAGTTCAATGCTTCCGAGCATGTGTCGAATTCCGAGCATGTGTCGGAATTTTGCGCGTTGGAATTGCTACAGGCGATCGGAATTTCCGATCGGAGTTTTTCCCCTCGGAAAAAAATTGAGAACCTGCTCTCAATCTTTTGCTGGCGGAAATTCCGCCAGCAAAAGTCCGATGGAGGCCTACACACGGTCGGAATTTCCGGCCAAAAGCTCACATCGGACTTTTGCTGGCGTAATTTCCGACCGTGTGTACGCGGCATTATAATCAAATACTGTATCTCCCTTCCAGAGATACTGAGGGATCTAAGGAGCCGGGTTCCACTTTGTAACGTCTTCAAAAAAACAAAAGAACTGATTTTTTTTAGCCTGGTCTGTCTTTTATCCTTGTTTTCACATGCCGGGAGGGGATTTTAGCAGCTGTTTGGACGGCCAGTGAATGTCCAGTACCACCCCGGGCCTCAAAAGAGGAAAATATTTGTCAGTAAATCCGCAGTGGGGAGGAGGAGGAGGAGAGCTAGTGTAGGGTCACGGAATGTTCAGAAGTGGATATGGAAAATGGATTGTGTGGGATTGTGGTTGGCCGGTCTGGGCTGGCCTACATTAACCCTTTCATGGTGTGGTGTATGGCAAGCTCGTAGTCTCGTGAAGCGTTAGACCGGATGTTTTTGGATAAGAAGTTTTGTCTATTTGTACGTGAGATGTAGAAGAAAATTAGAAGGATCTTTGTTTTGGTGGAATACGTGGAAAGGGATTTTCTGTTGCTGGATTTATTTCCTGTATATCTAGGAACTTGAAAAAAATAATGTAAATTGGTAGTCTATTACTTGTGTGAGCACCTTATCATCTGATGTAACCTACAATTTTCAAGTCAGAATGGTTTTGATGTTTTTGGTACAGGGTGATGCATGACAATATGGAGGGTAACTGGTTCTGTGCCTTAGAGCTAACCATTGATTGAGGCCCGGGGGGTCAAATTAAAGCAGACCTACAGTCAACGCCAAATCCTATCCAGTTTACTCCCACCTTCTGCCTTGTCACTGTATGCAGTAAAGGAGTTGTTTAGTGCTCATCTGCCCTGAAGAAATTGTTCCTCTAAGATTTCTTTGGGGGTATGTGGGTACCAAGACATTTGCCATGTGGTTTCTACCGAAAGGGCTTATTGTGTGGCCTTCAGGCTAAGCCAGCCAAGCCATGTGGTTTCCACCAAAAGGGCTTATTGTGTGGCCTTCTGGCAAAGCCTGACAATTCATATTGTTTTCACCAAAAGGGCTTAGAGTGTGGCTTCAGGCAAAGCAAGCCATACCATGTGGTTTCCATCGAAAGGGCTTGGTGTGTGGCCTTCAGGCAAAGCCAGCCAAGCCAAGTGGTTTCCACCAAAAGGGCTTATTGTTTGGCCTTCAGGCAAAGCCAGCCAAGCCAAGTGGTTTCCACCAAAAGGGCTTATTGTGTGGCATTCGGGGAAAGCCAACCAAGTCAAAAGGTTTACACCAAAAGGGCTTATTGTGTGGCCTTCAGGCAAAGCCAGCCGAACCATGTGGTTTCCACTAAAAGGGCTTATTGTTTGGCCTTCAGGCAAAGCCAGCCAAGCCATGTGGCTTCCACAAAAGGGGTTTGTCATGTGGCCTTCAGGCAAAGCCAGCCAAGCCATGTGGTTTCCACCAAAATGGCTTGGTGTGTCGCCTTCATGCAAAGCCAGCCAAGTCATATGGTTTCCACTAAAGGGGCTTGTCGTGTGGCCTCCAGGCAAAGCCAGCCAATCAGCGGCAGTCATGTCACCAGTAGAATCTGTTGTTCTGTAGGCGTTGCTATTCCAAGCTCGAGCTTGCTCTGGAAGTAGATGGGCGCTGGCTGGGGAATTAGCCACATAGTTCCTGCTAAAAGGGCTTATTATGTGGCCTTCAGGTAAAGCCAGCCAAACCATGTGGTTTCCACTAAAAGGGCTTATTGTTTGGCCTTTAGGCAAAGCCAACCAAGCCATGTGATTTCCACCAAAATGGTTTGGTGTGTGGCCTTCAGGCAAAGCCAGCCAAGCCATATAGTTTCCACTAATGGGGCTTGTCTTGTGGCCTCCAGGCAAAGCCAGTCAATCAGCAGCAGTCATGTCACCAGTAGAATCTGTTGTTCTGTAGGAGTTGCTATTCCAATCTCGAGCTTGCTCTGGAAGTAGATGGGCGCTGGCTAGGGAATTAGCCACATAGTTCCTGCTAAAAGGGCTTATTGTGTGGCCTTCAGGTAAAGCCAGCCAAACCATGTGGTTTCCACTAAAAGGGCTTATTTTGTGGCCTTTAGGTAAAGCCAGCCAAGCCATGTGGCTTCCACAAAAAGGGGTTTGTCATGTGGCCTTCAGGCAAAGCCAGCCAAGCCATGCAGTTTCCACCAAAATGGCTTGGCTGGCTTTGCATGAAGGCCACACACCAAGCCATTTTGGTGGAAACCGCATGGCTTGGCTGGCTTTGCATGAAGGCCGCACACCAAGTCATATGGTTTCCACTAAAGGGGCTTGTCGTGTGGCCTCCAGGCAAAGCCAGCCAATCAGCGGCAGTCATGTCACCAGTAGAATCTGTTGTTCTGTAGGCGTTGCTATTCTAAGCTGGAGCTTGCTCTGGAAGTAGATGGGCGCTGGCTGGTGAATTAGCCACATAGTTCCTGCTAAAAGGGCTTATTATGTGGCCTTCAGTTAAAGCCAGCCAAACCATGTGGTTTCCACTAAAAGGGATTAATGTGTGGCCTTCAGGTAAAGCCAACCAAGCCATGTGATTTCCACCAAAATAGTTTAGTGTGTGGCCTTCAGGCAAAGCCAGCCAAGCCATATGGTTTCCACTAATGGGGCTTGTCGTGTGGCCTCCAGGCAAAGACAGTCAATCAGCAGCAGTCATGTCACCAGTAGAATCTGTTGTTCTGTAGGAGTTGCTATTCCAAGCTCAAGCTTGCTCTGGAAGTAGATGGGCGCTGGCTAGGGAATTAGCCACATAGTTCCTGCTAAAAGGGCTTGTCGTGTGGCCTTCAGGAAAAGCCAGCCAAGCCATGTGGTTTCCACCAAAAGGGCTTATTGTGTGGCCTTCAGGCAAAGCTAGCCAATCAGCAGATGTTACGTCGCCAGTAGAATCTGTTCTTCTGTAGAAGTTGCTAGTCCAAGCTCAAACTTGCTCTGGAAGTGGATGGGCGCTGGCTGGGGAATTAGCCACATAGTTCCTACTAAAAGGGCTTGAGCCGTGGCTTTTAGGCAAAGCCATTTTATCAGTGGTGGTCATGTGGCCAATGTCTCCAATGTCCAGCCCATAAGTCATGTCTTTGCTATAGCTGATTGAGGTTTTGATGTTCAAACCCAACCAGCAGCTCTGCCTGAACCCTGCCTTCCCCTTCTTTGGAAATCATACCTACATTACCAAGAACAGCAACATTGAAATGGGTAAACATCTAACAAATGGTTTTACTATATCTATGGCAACAGGGCGGCAGGAAACGGCAGAAAGAGGAAGCAAACCAGGCTTACATATTTCCCCATCATACTTGTACTAAAATGCGATCACTGGATCATTATTATTTTGTTGCAAATGCTGAAAAATATTGCGGAAGAAGGTCTTGTGGCTGAACACTGAGCAAATAAAGGACCTGTTTTGGGTCTCTGTCTTTGATTTCGAAAAAATTTTGCCGGTCAAATATCTCGAACTCTCTCAGGACACACCCCTTCTGCAACTTTCGCCAAAGATATTGCTTTGTTTTTGTGGTTTCAAGTAACCCGGAGGAGGAAATGTCCTTTAAAAAATGTTGCAACCTGCTTGGCACAGAAGGCAAGCCTATGAAATCAGAACTGATGTTTTGCAAGAACCTAGTGTGGGTGTATAGATAGATGGGATGACTCAGTCCACGCAATAAATAAAATAGCAATAATGCCTAACAAGAACTAGCTACCAAATCTGTCTTATTACACCCAAACCAGCCTTTTTTAGAACTATCACTCCCAGCATAAGCCTTCTGAGCCATGTGCTTGGGTTTGGTGCATGTGGCCCCTATGGTGCCATCTTGTGGCCACAACAAGGAGCTGCACATGCTTACTGTATACTATCAGTTACATTTGTTGCCATCTTGTGGTCAAAATGTATAATGACTGTTATCAGTGGTCTGTTGGTGCCATCTTGTGGTAAAAATAAGGTACTGCCACTTCTTGTTTCCCAACGTTGCAGATAAGCGCGTGCGTACTGGAACATATAGCAATAAAAAAATATGACTGCACACTTCCATTGCTCCACAAGCATAAGATATTATTATATTACTATGATTATGACGCTAACGGCTGCTGAACATCACGTGGTTGTACACGGCACTGCTCTATCTTGAAAATCCTCAGTTTTCCTACATAGTTTACAAATGCTGCTCTTAGATTATTATCAACGAGATAAAAAAAAAAAACCTAACCCCTTTATCTGCAGGTAATAATAGATATTTCTGTGTGCAAATAGAAGATATTATAAGCTAAATGCCTTTTTTTTTTTTAGAACCTGTTTTTATTCTCGATCATCCATATCGTGATTATGTGCCTTCACCATACTGAGCTTCGTTGAATGTATTTTTTTTCTAAGTACTAACTGCAAAAAATAGATTTTATTTTTCCGTCAGCCATGATGTAATTTTTCTATTAACTGTACTAACAGTTTGATTTTTTTTAATGAAAGCTGTTTTTGTATGATTTTATGTTTTTATAATGTTTTAGTGGGGGGGGGCTGTTTCAAAAGTCATTTTTATGGGGTACATTCCACAGTTTGTCCTTTTTATAACCTCACTCTTTTTTTTATCATAACATGAATGAATTACTGCATAACCTATAAGGGGATTATATACTGTATATATAAAAACAATGACATATATCCACTCTATATTGTCAATAGTATTGGGGTGCCTGCCTTATATGGCATCCCAGTCTTAGTCTGTAGGATTTTAATATTGAGTTGGTCCACCCTTTGCAGCTATAACAGCTTCAACTCTTCTGGGAAGACTGTCCACAAGGTTTAGGAGTGTCTATGGGAATGTTTGACCGTTCTTCCAGAAGCGCATTTGTGAGGTTTGATGAGAAAGTTTGGGTCGCATCTCTAATTCATTCCAAAGGTGTTCTATCGGGTTGAGGTCAGGACTCTGTGCAGGCCAGTCAAGTTCCTCCACCCCAAACTTGCTCATTCATGTCTTTATGGAACTTGCTTTGTGCACTGGTCCAAACCATTTGGTGGAGGGGGGATTATGGTGTGGGGTTGTTTTTCAGGGGTTGGGCTTGGCCCCTTAGTTCCAGTGAAGGTAACTCTTAACGCATCAGCATACCAAGACATTTTGGACAATTTCATGCTCCCAACTTTGTGGGAACAGGTCCAACTTTTTGGACCTTGCTTTTCCTTGCAAGTTCCTCCACCCCAAACTCGCTCATTCATGTCTTTATGGACCTTGCTTTGTGCACTGGTGGGCAGTCATGTTGGAACCGGAAGGGGCCATCCCCAAACTGTTCCCACAAAGTTTGGAGCATGAAAATATCCAAAATGTCTTGGTATGCTAACGCCCTAAGAGTCCCCTTCACTGGAACTAAGGGGGCCAAGCCCAACCCCTGAAAAACAGCCCCACACCATAATCCCCCCTCCACCAAATGATTTGGACCAGTGCACAAATCAAGGTCCATAGAGACATGGATGAGCGAGTTTGGGGTATAGGAACTTCACTGGCCTGCACAGATTCCTGACCTCAACCTCATAGAACACCTTTGGGATGAATTCGAGTGGAGACTGCGAGCCAGGCCTTGTTGTCCAACATCAGTGCCTGACCTCACAAATGTGTTTCTGGAAGAATGGTAAAACATTCCCATAGACCACAGGTGTCAAACACAAGGCCCGCGGGCCGAATCCGGCCCTCCAGGCCATTTCATGTGGCCCTCGCACCTCCAGCCAACCTCTGGTCCTACTCCAGACCCTTACTTTCTGCGTTCAAGCAATGCATCCAGCTTCTTCCCAGCAGCAGCATAAGGAAAGGGGGGTGAACTGTGACGTAAGGGAGGGTGGGGGACTCAACTTCTGATGATGGGGTGGATCTTGACATCTAATGTAAGGGGAGGGGATGCGCTGGACATCTAATCTTACAGATACACCCAGCCCTTTTGAGGGCAATCATAATTCTTATGCGGCCACAATGAAATTGAGTTTGACACCCCTGCCATAGACACACTCCTAAACCTTGTGGACAGCCTTCCCAGAAAAGTTAAAGCTGTTATAGCTGCAAAGGGTGGGCCAACTCAATATTGAACCCTACGGACTAAGACTGGGATGCCATTAAAGTTCATGTGTGTGTAAAGGCAGGCGTCCCATTACTTTTGACAATATAGTATATACTGTATATATATATATATATATATATATACAGTGCCTTGCGAAAGTATTCGGCCCCCTTGAACTTTTCATCCTTTTGCCACATTTCAGGCTTCAAACATAAAGATATAAAAATTTTATTTTTTGTGAAGAATCACCAACAAGTGGGACACAATTGTGAAGTGGAACGAAATCTATTGGATTTTTGAAACTTTTTTAACTAAGAAATAAATGAAAAGTGGGGCGTGCAAAATTATTCGGCCCCCTTGCGTTAATACTTTGTAGAGCAACCTTTTGCTGCGATTACAGCTGCAAGTCGCTTGGGGTATGTCTCTATCAGTTTTGCACATCGAGAGACTGAAATTCTTGACCATTCTTCCTTGCAAAACAGCTCAAGCTCAGTGAGGTTGGATGGAGAGCGTTTGTGAACAGCAGATTTCAGCTCTTTCCACAGATTCTCGATTGGATTCAGGTCTGGACTTTGACTTGGCCATTCTAACACCTGGATATGTTTATTTGTGAACCATTCCTTTGTAGATTTTGCTGTATGTTTGGGATCATTGTCTTGTTGGAAGATAAATCTCCGTCCCAGTCTCAGGTCTTTTGCAGACTCCAACAGGTTTTCATCCAGAATGGTCCTGTATTTGGCTGCATCCATCTTCCCCTCAATTTTAACCATCTTCCCTGTCCCTGCTGAAGAAAAGCAGGCCCAAACCATGATGCTGCCACCACCATGTTTGACAGTGGGGATGGTGTGTTGAGGGTGATGAGCTGTGTTGCTTTTACGCCAAACATATCATTTTGCATTGTGGCCAAAAAGTTGGATTTTGGTTTCATCGGACCAGAGCACCTTCTTCCACATGTTTGGTGTGTCTCCCAGGTGGCTTGTGGCAAACTTTAGACGAGACTTTTTATGGAAATCTTTGAGAAATGGCTTTCTTCTTGCCACTCTTCCATAAAGGCCAGATTTGTGCAGTGTACGACTGATTGTTGTCCTGTGGACAGACTCTCCCACCTCAGCTGTAGTTCTCTGCAGTTCATCCAGAGTGATCATGGGCCTCTTGGCTGCATCTCTGATCAGTCTTCTCCTTGTCTGAGCTGAAAGTTTAGAGGGACAGACAGGTCTTGGTAGATTTGCAGTGGTCTGATACTCCTTCCATTTCAAAATGATCGCTTGCACAGTGCTCCTTGGGATGTTTAAAGCTTGGGAAATCTTTTTGTATCCAAATCCGGCTTTAAACTTCTCCACAACAGTATTACGGACCTGCCTGGTGTGTTCCTTGGTCTTCATGATGCTCTCTGCGCTTTCAACAGAACCCTGAGACTATCACAGAGCAGGTGCATTTATACAGAGACTTGATTACACACAGGTGGATTCTATTTATCACCATCAGTCATTTAGGACAACATTGGATCATTAAGAGATCCTCGCTGAACTTCTGGAGTGAGTTTGCTGCACTGAAAGTAAAAAGGGGCCGAATAATTTTGCACGCACCACCTTTCAGTTTTTTATTTCCTAAAAAAGTTTAAAATATCCAATAGATTTCGTTCCACTTCACAATTGTGTCCCACTTGTTGGTGATTCTTCTCAAAAAATTAAAATTTTATATCTTTATGTTTGAAGCCTGAAATGTGGCAAAAGGATGAAAAGTTCAAGGGGGCCGAATACTTTCGCAAGGCACTGTATGTATACAAATATATATATATATGGGCTGAGGAGCATATTCTAGCTCAGGGGTCAGCAACCTTCGGCACCCCAGCTTGTTGTGTGCCCTATAAGGCACTGCAAGACTTCAAGAGCCCCAGGCATGTTCTCAGAAGCATGATGGGATTTAAGTTATATCACTAAATAATAAAAAGCAAAATGGAATATTCAAAATAAAGGGAAGAAAACAGTTCCCACTTTTCTCAGTCAAAAGTCCGTCCGCTCACCATGGGCTTGGGGGTGCGATCCTAGTAACCGTAAACAGTATAATTGCAACACAGACTTAGAGAAGCCTCAAAAAGAAAAGGATACCATAAGAGGACCAAGCCATTTGACTAATGACAATTTATTGTAGAAAATACAGTTACGAAACTCAAATTTAAGAAAAATAGTCACCTTCACCCTTTATCAATTAAAAATGACAACGTTGTCATACAAGCACCGGACAGCAGCTGCTCACACACATCCATCCACACAGCCCATAGGCTTCTATGGGAGGATACCCTCTAATTAAACAGAGCCAGAGAACCCCAATGGGTTCAAACCAAGCCTGCATGGCTTATAATGGATTTAAACAAAAGGACAAAAATGTCCAATTAAAGGAATTAGAGGGTGTCCTATGGACTTTGTAGATGGATGTTTGTGAGCAGCTGCTGTCCAGTGCTTATATGACAACGTTGTCGTTTTTAATTGGTGAAGGGTGGAGGTGGTTATTTTTCTTGAATTAGGATTTTGTAACTATTTTATCCATCAAATTATCATTAGTCAAACCGCTTGGTCCTCTTACGCCGGTTCACACAGGGGCGACTCGTCAGGCGACTCAGCCGCCTGACAAGTCGTGCTCCGCTCTGTTCAATGGAACCGTTCTAATAGGAGCCGCTCCGACTTAGAAAAAGGTTCCTGTACTACTTTTGGGGGTGACTCGGGGCGACTTGCATTGACTTCAATACAGAAGTCATTTTGCAAGTCACCTCTGAAGTCGTCTTGAGATCGCCTTGCCGAGTCGCCCCCAAAGTCATGCCGCCCCTGTGTGAACCGGGTAACCCCTTCTTTTTTTGGACTTTTCTTAGTCCGTGTTTCAATTGATTTGAGTTATGTGTCAAGGACAAAAATTGCAGACTGTTTATAATATTTGAATATATACCAAATAGGTGCCACTTTCCCAGAATTCCTATGGGCACCCCAAACTCGACAACAATACAAACTAGTGCCTAGCATTCCAGAGTAGAGCTATAAATCTTCCTGCTGCTTTGAAAAAGCTGGTTGTCTGACTGTACATGCAGCACAGCCTTGATGAGACCACTATACCATGTCAAGATGCAAGCAATCGGATTTGAACTGCTGTTACACGTTTGTTGTTCACTTGAGAGCCATTGGGTGCCATAGTATGGTAGAAACATGGACCTTGAATTTCATGATCAGAATTAATATTGCTTCCACCATCATTTCTTGTTGTAGGTCAGGCCTTAGCAATTATTTTTTTCAATGCCCCAATGTTATCTTGTGCTCCCCCTTGTTCCTAAGGCCCCGGTCTGCTTCAATATGTTCAAAACACCAAGAACAACTCTGCTCCCGCAGTGAAACCATCCAATGCTAGTAGACCTCCCCGCCCAAGCTCCATTAAGTTGTGGTCACTCTCAGCTACCATGAAGAGACCCCAAGTTCCTCGTGCCTTGTAGCTCCAGAGCTTTCCTAATCTTGGGCTTACATGGTCTCATTGGTGTATGGGCCTCATTTTATTTTCCTCCTCCTCCCAGAGTCCTCTGCTCAAGACTTCCTTGTCCCCTCTCGTCCTTGTCCCCCAGCAGCGTGTAGACATAAACACAACATGGAAGCCTAACAAATTTTAAACACAGCCATAGTGACCTTCGTAATGGTTTAATTAATTCTCTAATACTTCTACTTAAGACATATGTTTTCACATGAGGGTGTGTTAGAGAGAGGGAGAGGAGATCTCCTTAAAAACATATAAAATTTACTAAAATAAATAAATAAAAGCAAACAGGTAACCTGTGGTTAACACTGAACTACTAGCGTGACCTGTAGCCATTCTGTATAACATTAAAGGGCTATCAGGATTCGTCACGGCTAGTAATGGTTTGTTGTATTGAAAGTCATGGTGATAACATTCTGTAGTAGGAATAAATATAACCCCAGGGGGTAATGAAAGAGATTGAAGTCTTGTGTTTATTTTTACCTTTCAGGACTGTGTAGGATGAAGAGCAATGTTCTGCAGATCTCAAGAGCAACCAAGGTGCCATGGCACCCTGAGGTGCCCTTTGGGTCTCCTCGCGGTGCTGCAAACATGAGACCCCAATTGCCCTGGATCAGTGATGGAAAAGCAGACTCTGTGATCGAGGAGGTCTCTGTGGTGATGGGGGATCTCTGATGGGATGTTGGACTCTGTCATGGGGGTATTCTGATGTGATAGGGGTCTTATGTATTGGGGGACTCTGATGTGATATGGGACTCTGACTTGGGGGTACTCTGAGGTGATGAGGAGGTCTCATGTATAGGGGATACTCTGTTGTGATGAGGGTCTCATGTATAAGGGGTACTCTGATGTGATGGGGGTCTCATATATAGGGGGTACTCTGATGTGATGGGTGTCTCATGTATAGGGGGTACTCTGATTTGAAGGGGGTCTCATGTATAGGGGGTACTCTGTTGTGATGGGGGTCTCGTGTATAGGGGGTACTCTGATGTGATGAGGAGGTCTCATGTATAGGGGTACTCTTATGAGATGGGGGTCTCATGTATAGGGGTACTCTGATATAATGGGGGTCTCATGTATAGGGGGTACTCTAATGAATGTGATGGGGTTCTCATGTATAGGGGTACTCTGATGAGATGGGGTCTCATGTATAGGGGGAACTCTGTTGTGATGGGGTCTCATGTATAGGGGTACTCTGATGTGATGAGGAGGTCTCATGTATAGGGGTACTCTGATGTGATGGGGGTCTCATGTATAGGGGGTACTCTGATGTGATGGGGTTCTCATGTATAGGGGTACTCTGATGAGATGGGGTCTCATGTATAGGGGGAACTCTGTTGTGATGGGGTCTCATGTATAGGGGTACTCTGATGTGATGAGGAGGTCTCATGTATAGGGGTACTCTGATGTGATGGGGGTCTCATGTATAGGGGGTACTCTGATGTGATGGGGGTCTCATGAATAGGAGGTACTCTGATGTGATGGGGATCTCATGAATAGGAGGTACTCTGATGTGATGGGGGTCTCATGTATAGGGGGTACTCTAATGTGATGGGGTCTCATGAATAGGAGGTACTCTGATGTGATGGGGGGATTTGTGTATAGAGGTACTCTGATGTGATGGGGGGATTTGTGTATAGAGGTACTCTGATGTGATGGGGGTCTCATGTATAGGGGGTACTCTGATGTGATGGGGGTCTCATGTATAGGGGGTACTCTGATGTGATGGGGGTCTCATGTATAGGGGGTACTCTAAAAAAATGGGGGTCTCAAGTATGGTGGGGGGCAGGGGTGGGATTTTCTACAGATCTCTAGAGAGACCCAGTAATGGAAGTTATGAAATTCTGAAGATTATCATATATAAACTGGCAATCCATATAGAACAAAACACACACGTTATAAACCTAATACATATTTATTTATAATAAACAACATTCAATAACATAATTCCACATAGCACCATATTGAAGTTATAGAAGCAAGCCTGATAAGCGTGTCCATGCCGGGAAATCAAATTTCGGGCTGTTTGTCAGTCCGGGGGGCACACAAGGCATTGAGGACCCTGCCTGGATTGTCCAATCATTGCACCTGCCTGTCCCCACAATGTGCACCGAACTGAATACAATGTTATAATACTGAAGAAGGCAGAAGGCCTGGGGGGCGTTTGGCTCACTTACAAGCACCCCAAGGCCTTGTCATATCTCATCAAGTGGCAGTTAGCTGTTTAAGGGGACCTGTCAACGTAAGTATAACAGAAATGAAATGTGTACCCTGTGCAATCTAAGTCTGAGTGATTTGATCTTTCTTGATCCTATCTTCTCATACAGCATGCAAAAGTCTATTTAAAGTGCTTGCGGGCCTTAAAGAGCCCATCCTAAAACCTATAACCACCCCCTCCCCCTGCTCCTGTGCTATTCTTGCCTGGCTACATGAGGTAATGGCTACTTAGCTACAACACGCACAAAGCAACAAGAGTGTGGCCCATCTGGAAGATGTTTGGTGTGACAACTGGCCAGCTTGATACGTTGTGAAGAAAGAAGGATAAGTGGAAGGTATCGTACAAAGAAGGGAAGAGGAGCGATAGCACTGGGTCTTTAGATCGGGCCGTAGAAGCGTCTGTAGGCCTCCTGAAATCCAATGTGGTCAGCCAGTTCATCGCAGCTTGGGTTGAGCTCACATACTTCTCTCTTGGGTTCCAGGGGGTCTCTTACAGGTGTCCTGAAGACCCTAAGCATGACAGAAAAACAGAAGGTTACCACAACAGGTCAACCAGGACGATGCATATCATGATAGGAGGCAAGGACCCACAAACGGTAATAGTCAACTTGTAGATGACCAGTTTGGGTGGAGCTACAAATTCCAGGGAATCGGAACAGGTAGGATGTACTGAGACCTGTAGTTACCTATTTGCTGGAGATACAATGGTTGACTATCACCAGGTTGAAGTTGGTCATTCTGGATAACAGGAATGAGGAGAAACACAACACTTACGCATTGTGAAGGTTGCTACGTCTGTTTCTTTTGGCAAAGTTGGCGGACTCTTGTTTAGAGATAAACGCTGCCAGAAGGAAAAGAGAGGCGTTACTGGTGGGACAACGAGATATTAGATGTCCATCTCCACCCTTCTTATCTCTTTACACATTAGATGCTAATTAAGGATAAAAGGAAGAATATAGAATGTCATTAGGCCCACATCCCACCCCGATATGAATAACACAAAACATTTTGTAGCAAAGGAACTGTAGGAGGGCATACAGGTAGCGAGCGAAGCCAACGAAAGAGAAAATATACCATAAAATACCAAGTTTATGATACAAAATTTAAAAAGGACATAGTAGTGACCATATCCATGTAATGCACCCAGGTATAATTCACATCTGTACTACAGAGAACATTCCTATATTTACAAAGAAGGTCCAGATAAGAAGATCAACGCGTTTTACTATGCCTCAGTTTATGAATGAATGGGAGTGTAGCACCCTCTACCCAGTGTAGGTGCTAGAGGGAGATTTTCGTATGGTACAGGTAAATTTAAGCAGGCCTAGCCAGAAGCTAGGCCTCCTTGTTTTGATCTGTGTGGGCTGGGAGTGGCCTAGAGTAGGCTAGTGACTCACAGACAGCATCATCTTTCGGTTACCTCCCTTCTGTTTCTAGAGGCTTCTAGAAGGAAGGAGCAAAAAGTGCACTCCGAAGAGAGCGATTCCTCAATGGGACTTTTTAGGGTGACTGTTGAAAACCTCTATATAGAGTAATATAGTACAAAAGTATTAGTCATAAAAACTGATTTATTGAAGTTTTTGAAAAAATATATGAATATATAGCATGAGGGGCTGCCACTGTACAAGCACAACATATGTCCAAGTAACCAATGTGCATACATTGAGAGGGAAATAATCACAACGCATAAACAGATATCATATTGTACACAAGAAAAAGAAAAGAATGTAGTACAGGACACGACACTGTCTCGAAGGTGGGACAGATACCCAACGTTTCAAGGCCTTTTAATTGTACAGCCTCTTCTTCAGGGGTAGGGTGCTGCACCTTTTAGTGTTAGATGATATCTGTATCCAAAAAATAATACAAAATTACAATTAAAAGGCCTTGAAACGTTGGGTATCTGTCCCACCTTCGAGACAGTGTCGGGTCCTGTACTACATTCTTTTCTTTTTCTTGTGTACAATATGATATCTGTTTATGCGTTGTGATTATTTCCCTCTCAGTGTATGCACATTGGTTACTTGGACATATGTTGTGCTTGTACAGTGGCAGCCCCTCATGCTATATATTCATATATTTTTTCAAAAACTTCAGTAAATCAGTTTTTATGACTAATACTTTTGTACTATATTACTCTATATAGAGGTTTTCAACAGTCACCCTAAAAAGTCCCATTGAGGAATCGCTCTCTTCGGAGTGCACTTTTTGCTGTATGTATCTAAGGATGCGGGTAGACTGACCTCTTATATCCATCCATCTGAGACACCGTTCTTTGTATTCTAGAAGGAAGGAGGGGAAAAATGGTGGAGCTGTCTGGGTTGTTCTGAGGAACCCTGACCAATCCCCAATCTGGATTGGCAGGGGGCAGGCCTCCTTAAATACCCAGGGCCAGCCCAGTTGGGTGGGAGCTGTTCGGATGGAAGAACTAGAGATGGAGTATTAGGCTGTCTTGGCCTTGGAGGGAGCTCCCCAGTCTGGGGGGGGGGGGGATGAACTTGGGCCAGGGGCTCGGAGCTCAACAGGAACCCCACACAACCCAAGGGGTGTCCTGAACAGGAGCAGGAGAGGACAGCGGGGAATACTGCCGTGCAAATCTCCAGGAGGGATTCATCAGGTGTCGGTGAGTGACAGGCACAATCAGGAGAGCCAGGAGAGACATGCCAGAGACTGGGAGTGTGCAGTCAGAGGTGGATGCAGAGCCAGTGGGGGAGACTGTGATGTTACTGGCAGTGAAGTCGGGCCGCTGCAGTCAGGAGGGCTGTCAGGGCTTGCAAGGGACTGACTCTGACTAGTAGTCCACCAAGGTCAGCTAGCACTAAAGGCTTTTCTATTTTTGTTTCTACACTAAAGGTGCCCCTGGTCCCTGCCTGTAATAAGTAACTTTGCTAAGGTCTGGCTGAAACCAGAGTGAGGCCTAACCATGTGCTAGCTGTGCCTGAAGAATTGTGCTGGAGGGAGAAGCGGAGATAGTCTGCAGCAAGTGTTGTGCAGGAGAAGAGTATCTGAATTGTCCCAAACCATGCAAGAATCATTTTCTGGGCATCCCATGAATTCCTTAACCCCATCCAAGTTCTAATCCTTCAATAAAATACAAAAACAAAGCTGATGGACTTGCTCATTGTCTCGGAGTGACTGGAAGTGAATGCCGGGCTGGGTGGGGTGGATCACAGGAGTGCACTTCGTTTTCCACTCCTGTGACCCGTTTTCAGCAGAGAGTGGGCTGAGGTCCGCTCTCTGCTGACGTCACAGAAGCCGGTCCAGGCTCGGCGTCATCACGACCATGGAGTCGGGATCTGCCTAGATCCCTGGACTGACACCCGGCTCAGACTCACAGCAAACCACTGAGAGGCTGAGTCAGCCGCTCCCGCTCCCCTCCATAGCTCAGCGCTCCAGTGAACAAGGAGGGGGGCAGAGCAGAGAGCAATGACTGACAGTCAGCAGCTCTCTGCCTGAGGAGCTGCGATCGGCAGTGTTCAATCGCTCGGTTCTCAGTGTAGAGGTCCTGGGGGACAGATGCAGTATCAGACCGAAGCTGCATCCACCTAGGTAAAAATGAATTAAAAAAATTGTTTAAAAAAAAAACATACTTCCCTTTTAAAAAATTGTAAAAAATAATATAAAAAAATAAAATTGTTAATGGTAAAAAACAAAACAAAAAAACAAATATAACAAAACTACTGACACCTTGGTTGCAAAGGTCAGACTTGCGACCGGGCCCTGGCATTTGGCCACCGTGGGTGGGCCCCGGCCAGGGGTCAGTGGGGCCGTTTAGGGTTTCTTGCCCTGAAGGTTCTAGTTACGCCTCTGCCCCACCCCCTCCCTATTCCATGGTGATAGTCTAAGGCCGGGTTCACACTGCTCCGACATGGAAGTCGGACGACTTCCGCTCCGACTTTGCCCTACGACTTCATGTCTGACTTCCATGCGACTTCATTGAGCGGGACCCGACTTTGATCTGACAATACCAGGCCAATCGGGTCTGATATGGATCTTGAGGGGCAACGCCGCCATGCCAAAATAAAATAAAAACGCGTGGGGTCCCCCTCCCAAGACCAGACCAAACCCTTCGCTCTGGTATGGATTTTAAGAGGACCCCCCATTAAGAGGACCATACCAGACCCTTCGTTCTGGTATGGATTTTAAGAGAACCCCACATGCCAAAATGAAACAAAAAAAGATGGCGTGGGGTCCCCCCCAAAATCCATACCAGTCCGAAGGGTCTGGTATGTATGGTCTTGGGAGGGGAACCCCACGTCGTTTAAAAAAAAAAAAATTGGTGTGGGGTTTACCCTTTAAGATCCATACCAGACCCGAATTGCCTGTTTTGGAACGGGGGGGAACCGCACACCATTTTTTTTTTCATTTTGGCGTGGGGTTCCCTTTCAAGATCCTCAGAGCACAAGTCACATGTCAAAGTCGGATCAGTTAAGATGATGATCTGACTTTGATCCGACTTCAATAATATTTAATGGGCTGAAGTCAGACCAAAGAAGTGCAGGAACCTTTTTCAAAGTCGGACCGACTTGTATGGGACCAGTTAAGACGGCTCTCATAGGGAACGATTAATTTATACACGTCATGCGACTTGTGCTCCCAAAGTCAGAGCGTATGTTGAACCAGTATGAACCAGGCTTTATCTGGGAAAGCAGCCTATGGTGACTATGGTTCCCACAGTGCTCTGGGAATCCTTTGCCATAGGTGCTCCTTGAAGAACATGTATGTTTATTTATAAAACAAAAAATGTATATATAGAAAGCAAAATAGTACAAAATAAATGATCATCATATAATCTATTACCTTACAAACAATAAATTATGCTGTATGGTTTGATTTAACACTGGGGTGTTACCAGACCCTTGCAGAGTGTCTACTAAGACACATCAGGGTAAACATGATAATAAATATTTAGGAAGAGGCCAGTAATAATAAGTAGATGAAAGGAGATTTACACCAACCTTCAGAACTGCGCGAATCAGCCACACTTCCACGATTGTGAGCTAGAAAAAACAAAAGCACAGGTGATGTCACTAGATTATTTCCCATTTTAAATGAAATCAGTAAATCGAATCACTTTTTCTGTATCTCCGAGAATCTATTGGGAATATCTCTGCCCTGAGATAGTGGGTTTGCACACCTGCTGTGCCCATTATGAAGGGTTCCCACCATCTCTGTGCTGAGTTCCCGGGTCTGTACACCAGCTGTGCCCATTATGAGGGGTTCCCCGCCATCCCTGTGCTGAGTTCCTGGGTCTGTACACCTGCTGTGCCCATTATGAGGGATTCCCACCATCCCTGTGCTGAGTTCCTGGGTCTGTACACCTGCTGTGCCCATTATGAGGGGCTTCCACCATCCCTGTGCTGAGTTCATGGGTCTGTACACCTGCTGTGCCCATTATGAGGAGTTCCCACCATCCCTGTGCTGAGTTCCTGGGTCTGTACACCTGCTGTGCCCATTATGAGGGGTTCCCACCATCCCTGTGCTGAGTTCCCAGGTCTGTACACCTGCTGTGCTCATTATGAGGGGTTCCCACCATCCCTGTGCTGAGTTCCTGGGTCTGTACACCTGCTGTGCCCATTATGAGGAGTTCCCACCATCCCTGTGCTGAGTTCCCAGGTCTGTACACCCGCTGTGCCCATTATGAGGGGTTTCCACCATCCCTGTGCTGAGTTCCTGGGTCTGTACACCTGCTGTGCTCATTATGAAGGACTCCCACCATCCCTGTGCTGAGTTCATGGGTGTGTACACCCGCTGTGCCCATTATGAGGGGTTCCCACCATCCCTGTGCTGAGTTCCTGGGTCTGTACACCTGCTGTGCCCATTATGAGGGGCTCCCACCATCCCTGTGCTGAGTTCATGGGTCTGTACACCTGCTGTGCCCATTATGAGGGGTTCCCACCATCCCTGTGCTGAGTTCCTGGGTCTGTACACCTGCTGTGCCCATTATGAGGGGTTCCCACCATCTCTGTGCTGAGTTCCCAGGTCTGTACACCTGCTGTGCCCATTATGAGGAGTTCCCACCATCCCTGTGCTGAGTTCCTGGGTCTGTACACCGGCTGTGCCCATTATGAGGGGCTCCCACCATCCCCGTGCTGAGTTCATGGGTCTGTACACCTGCTGTGCCCATTATGAGGGGTTCCCACCATCCCTGTGCTGAGTTCCTGGGTCTGTACACCTGCTGTGCCCATTATGAGGGGTTCCCACCATCCCTGTGCTGAGTTCCTGGGTCTGTACACCTGCTGTGCCCATTATGAGGGGCTCCCACCATCCCTGTGCTGAGTTCATGGGTCTGTACACCTGCTGCACCCATTATGAGGGGTTTCCACCATCCTTGTGCTGAGTTTCTGGGTCTGTACACCTGCTGTGCCCATTATGAGGAGTTCCCACCATCCCTGTGCTGAGTTCCTGGGTCTGTACATCCGCTGTGCCCATTATGAGGGGCTCCCACCATCCCTGTGCTGAGTTCATGGGTTATGTACACCTGCTGTGCCCATTATGAGGGGTTCCCACCATCCCTGTGCTGAGTTCCTGGGTCTGCACCCCTGCTGCGCCCATTATGAGGGGGTTCCCAATGTCATTATTCTTAATGACTGTATTAGCAATGATCAACCTTACAAAGACAGACCAGCCCTGACAAATGTATGTGTATGTGGTTTGATGGTAGGTGGTATAACTCTCCAGCTTGAACCAAACACTAAGCTAACAATTTGTGGTGGAATGATGACTCTCTAGGAGCAATCCTGAAAAGCTACTTGAAAAAGGTTCTACCCTTTCTATAGAGTGGTCAGTAGAGTGATGTGTAAGGAAGACAGAGAGAAGGGTTCAGGAGATGCTCATAGAGTGGTGTACTTACCTTTACGTCCCATGCATACGACCACCAACCCAAGTAAAGCGGCGACTATCACCAGTTTCATGGTTCCGGTTCTTGTCTTCTTCTCAAGCTCTGTGTCTGTGCTCTTTCTCTGGTCTCTATCTCCTCTGGGCTGAAGCATCATACATATATACAGGATGGCCTGGCACCCTCAGTGCCCCCGCAGAGGAGGAGGGACCAGGGTTTCGTGGCACTCCGAGGTTTCGCTGTCTGTCCGGCAACCAGAAAACAGAAATTACTTCTTTTTTTTGTTCCTTTAGTCGTAGATCATTTCACCAAAAATAGAGGACATCCTAAAGCCAGCGGGCTGAGAGGAGAAGTCCTTCTGTGCCAGTTGGCAAAGCAATCAGGATTCAATACCGTATGTGTTTATCTAGGTCAACGGAATGTCCAAAACAAAGAAGAGACTCTTTACTGCAAATCTAAAGAATGAAAATCCTGGAATTATCGAATAGATTGAAACAATGTATAAAATCACTTCCTCTGAACTCATTAATGTATCCAGGTAGGTCAATTAAGTTTGTAAAAATAACTTGTCCACCTTTTCCTTGCTCCTGCTATACCCCAGGAGCTCACCACACACATTACCATCTAATGGTGCAATTTCCCATAGATCAGGGGTCTCCAAACTTTTCAGTACAAGGGCCACATCAAAAACAAGTGTGTAACAAGTGTGCCATCGGGAGTCAAACAAACACAAGATTTGTTAACGATGAAATAAACTTTTATTACAATTCTCATAAAATATTTGTAGACAAATATCCCAAAATGTGTTTGTAACGGAACCCCGTCGCACCCCACTTGATTGCTTCCGTCAGTACACTGCTTCCTCCAATCTGGACCTTCAGATATCAGATATTACAGCCCATATATTGTAACTTAAGAACCAGGAGAGACTAGCTCAGTCACACAGCTTGAACATGAACTGTTTATTGAAACACAGGTACACAGAGGTAACACTCCGGACAATCCCCCTCCGCTTTGCATTCAGGGTGGGGTAGACTGTCCAATCAGCAGGGAGAGTTTGAATCCAGGCTTTGCTGCGAGGGAATTGGCGCCAGCTGCCGGGCGGCGGTTCCGCTCGGCTGGCGGGCGCCTCCTTCCCCACTAGCCGCCTCACGTGACGTTGGCGGTCACCCATTGGCGGCATTGGAGTATTTATACTCCTGCCAGTTGGGTACACACTCCCTGTTGGATGTTTGAGCAGTGGTCAATGGGTGTCATTTTGGTCTCCATGATACCACATGGGAATCCCAGGTAACATTATGGCAGTTTTTCTGCCCTTGATTATGTTCCTACATTGTTTTATTATGTTTTTTACCCTTGAGTACTACTATCCCCTTTAATCTCTCAAATTGTTTGACATTATGCCACTTATCCTTTGTTAAAGGCTATGTTGGAGCACTCCCCAGGGACATTCATTTCCCACTGGCGTTCCACCCTGCTGCTTCTTAGGTTACCGCCTCAGCTCCCGGGGATTGATGATGTTTTTACCCCCCAATTGGGTTTGGCCCGTGGTGTCCTTCACCTGCAAACACAGGTCCTATGTAAGTAACTATGGACGGTTAAGGTCACCATCCTTAGTCCATGATTTATTCCTCAATTTCCCCGGTTTGTCATCTGGTCAGTCCCTAAAATATTATATGTATATATATATATTTTTATAGATAGCGATAGTGCATCTGCTCCTGAAGATTGGAAGTATCCATGAAACGCGTCGAGCTATATAGATGTAGGTATGATCAATATATCAAGAATGACTCTATTTTTTTTAAATATATTTTGTACTGGCTTAGACCAATATGCTACGGCTTTGTTATATACATGTGTACATGAAATTTGAGTCTGGTGGCTTTAATATCATCATTGTGTCATTTTTATTAACTTATATGTTAATTATGTTATTGTGCTACTATGTGATGTTTATTCATTAAACTCCACCACAATTTATATAATGTGTTTTTGTTATGCCATTGTAGATTTAAGATGACACAATGCTATTAGGTGCATTTTATAATTGCCAGCTACTCCATGTTCACATTGCCAATTCAGCTTCACTCCGCTTGAGTGCTTCCGTCAGTACACTGCTTCCTCCAATCTGGATCCTCAGATATCAATTATTACAGCCCATATATTGTAACCAAGAACCAGACGAAGCTAGCTCAGTTACACAGCTTGAACATGAACTGTTTAATGAAACACAGGTACACAGAGGTAACACTCAGGACAATCCTCCCCCCCCCCCCGCCTTTGCATTCAGGGTGGGGTAGACTGTCCAATGAGCAGGAAGAGCTGTTGGAGGAATTCCCCCCTCTCTCACAGCAAATACACATACCATAATACTTTTCTCACAAGGCAGACAGACACAATAGAACAATGGAATACAGCCACACCCCAAACTACCCAGCAAACAGTCCACAACAGTATGAGATAATATATATATTTATACACAACAATCCAGTATGGTTGTACAGTGAGTCCGATTAGTACAGATCATACTGGGGTTCTCGGTCACCCTGTGCCCCTAACCTGTTGGAGCCCGGACCATAGACAAATGACGGCCACAAGGTGGCTCTAGAAATCCGGGAGGCCGTCAATTGACGGCCTCGGCTCCTCCGGCCACTGGGGGGCGCGCGAGCGCCGCCGGCGCGTCACTGAGATGCCGATGCGTGTGCCTGGTGGCCGCGATGTCCGTCGGGTACCCGCGATCGCCCGTTACACACAGATCCACGTCCTGTCAGGGAGAGGAGACCGATGGTGTGTACCTTGTACATAGGGACACAGATCGGTCACCTCCCCCAGTCAGTCCCCTCCCCCCACAGTAACAATCACTCCTAGGGAACATATTTACCCCCTTCCTCGCCCCCTAGTGTTAACCCCTTCCCTGCCAGTCACATTTATACAGTAATCGGTGCATATTTCTAGCACTAATCGCTGCATAAATGTGAATGGTCCCAAAAATGTGTCAAAAGTGTCCGATCTGTCCGCCATAATGTCGCAGTCCCAATTAAAATCGCAGATCGCCGCCATTACTAGTAAAAAAAAAAAAAAATTTTAAAAAAAGTCATAATTCTATCCCCTATTTTGTAGACGCTATAACTTTTGCGCAAACCAATCATTATACGCTTATTGCGATTTTTTTACCAAAAATATGTAGAAGAATACGTATCGGCCTAAACTGAGAATTTTTTTATTTATTTTTTTAAATTGGGATATTTATTATATCAAAAAGTAAAAAATATTGTGTTTTTTTCAAAATTGTCGCTCTATTTTTGTTTATAGCGCAAAAATAGAAACCGCAGAGGTGATCAAATACCACCAAAAGAAAGCTCCATTTGTGGGGAAAAAAGGACGTCAATTTTGTTTGGGAGCCACGTCGCACGACCACGCAATTGTCAGTTAAAGCGACGCAGTGCCTAAAGCTGAAATTTCGCCTGGGCAGGAAGGGGGTATATGTGCCCACTAAGCAAGTGGCTAATAGACACAGGGTCACTTAGACATAGGAGGTGCATGGGGGGCAGAAGCAAGGGTCTCCCAACCTCTCCAAGGGATTCTGGGTTCCATGGGCCCCCCGCCCAAAGTGACTCCCGTCACAGTGTTAAAAGCAATAGTCATATGTGATAATCACAATGATGTAGGTTGATTGCAACAATGTCACATATGATGGTCAATATGACATAGACTTGTCTACGCGTTTCGTGGGAAACTCCGTTGTCCGATCACAGGTACAATAACGTACTGAGAAGGAAAAAAAAAGAAGATACAATTATTAAAATAATATAATGAATATACTGTAATTATAAGGATTGTATCCTTTTTCCTTCCCTTTTAGCACATTATGTGGAAAGGTCAATGCACGCAACCAGCCGTGTTCCCAACAAACCCCCCTGGTAAAAAAAAAGAAAGAGGGGCTTGTAGAGGGAAACTATTATAATTTTGATCAGTATGTGGGCGGGCCAGTTGATTGGTACCCAAAAAAGAGCAAAGATACACAGGGTGAGGGAAGGTGGCACAATTATTATAAGGCTACGTAGAAGTAACAAATAACACGTAGGAGACAGCAGCATGGTGCTCACTTCACAGCTCCAAACAATATGGCAGCAGAGCTTTAATATCACAGGCAATACGGTTACAATAGCTCTTAAAGTGGAACTTTATGCCAAAATTTAAAATTAGACGAAGGAGGCAGAAATTTGAATGCAGAAGAGACATTGCGGTGCAGTATTTACATCTATGTATACAGTATAAATACATGATCAATAAAACCATCTGAAATACGGAAGACCATTGGGTGAGTCTATCCCGAGGGGTTAAATGGAAGGTTTGGCAGAGTGCGGTGATTTGATGGTATAATGCCATGTTGGGATGATGTTGTAGCGAGCCCCTATGCTATTATCTTTCCTCCCCGACTTCCTCTCCCTGTAGCGGCGGATGCGTTTTCCTGCCAGCGGTCAGACCTCAAAATGGGCAAAGCGGCGCTGGGTGGACTCCGTGACCTGGGGTTACCTGGATGGAGAGCCCAGAGCCACGTCTTATGGAGCTGCTGCCCAGACTGCTGCGTTGTGCCAGCCAAGCTTTCCAATCACAGCATCACAGGAACCAGAGATTGATGACATTCTCGTCTTTTCAGCGTCAGATTGGCTATATTTATTAATCTTTATTATATTTTCTATTATAGTGATCTTATATACAGTGCCTGATATTAAAGTTCTCCTGAAGAAGCCATTGAAATGGCGAAACATGTAGAGACCTAATCAGCTTGCGCTTTCTGTTTATATATTAAGATATATTAAGATTAAATGTTGGATGTATTCTATGCATTCATTCAAAATTAATTTTTAATCTATTAAATTTATATTTTTCTACATTAATGTTTTTCTTGCACCTTTAAAGTCCCATAAAAATCACTCTTTATATGTTATTGTGTATCTAGGGATGTGGTGCTATTTTGATTTTCAGCCGCCTAGCTTAAATCTTTTCTCCTTTTAATGGGGGTTGATTTACTGAAGGCATATAGGCTGTGCACTTTGCAAGTGAAGTTGCTTCAGAGCTTAGTAAATGAGGTAAAGTTTCACTGTGCAAAGATCACCCAATCACATGCAAGGAAAAAAAAAAAAAACAGCATTTGTGCTTGCATAGGATTGGATGATGGAAATCATCAGAGCTTCTCCTCATTTACTAAGCTCCAGAGCAACCGCTCTTGCAACCGTCTATGTGCCTTTAGTAAATGCACCCCAACGCCTTCTGTATGCAGGTCCAAAAAACGACGGGACTTCAGTCTAAAGCTGGTCACATGTTACATTGTATCTAAACTAAGGTGACCAGATTTTTTAAAAATTAAATCTGGGGACATTTTTTATGTTATTGGCAAATGGTAAACTATTTTATACGCATATTTTCCTCTAATTATTTCTGCAGTGTATGTGGTATGTGTTTATGGAATGGTTGATATATATGTTATTTCTCCATGAGATAAAAAAAAAACTATTGATTCAAATTAAAGCGGTTACAGCGGGCGACGCCGGTAGGGTTGCCACCTGTTTGGGATTCACCGGGACAGTCTGGGTTTTGAATCATGTGTCCGGGTTTCAGGCGGACAGAAACCCGGACACATTATTCAGACCTACAGTAGCTGTGGCTCCCCAAGTAACCACGATAGTCACACACAGGGCCGACATCAGGGGGGTACAGGCAGTACACCTGTAAGGGGCCCGGATGGCAACCCCCCTTTTTTTTTGGTAAGGGGCCCAGATGGCAACCCCCTTTTTTTTTATACATTTTTTTTTTAATTTTTTTTTAATTTACATTTTTTTTTAATTTATTTTTTTGTAAGGGGCCCAGAGGTCCCCAGAGGCACGGAGGTCCCCAGGACCCCGGATGGCAACCCCCCCTTTTTTTTCATAATTTTTTTTTTCTCCTCTTTTTTTTTGTTTGTTTGTAAGGGGCCCAGAGGTCCCCAGATGGCAACCTCCCCTTTTTTTCTTTGTTCGTCAGCACCCAAAGCCTCCCCGACCTCAACGATTCATGGCAACAGCACCCCACGCTTCTCAAATTGTGGCACCCCCCCACTTCTCAATAATTCGCGACACCCCCCCCTCCCCCGCTTCCCAATTTGCGGCGGCAGCACCCCCCCTGGTTCTCCTCTGCTCCAGGGGGCCCATGCCTGAAGCTGTGTAAGGGGCCCCAAAATTCCTGATGGCGGCCCTGGTCACACACAAATCTGTTGCTGTCCAGGAGCGGTGGCGGCTGTCCGGGGGGCAGGTATGGCATCACTGGGGGGGGGGGGGGCGGGCAGGGCGATGATGTTTGGGCACTTTTCACTGTGGTACGCAATACGCACCGCATTACTACTCTCCGTGGGGGGGGCACCCAAAGGTGTCCCAGGCCGCTAAAGGGTTCGGGTTTGGCTTGAAGAAAAGGTGGCAACCCCCAGACGCCAGCCTAACACCCCTAAAGTGTGTGCAGGGCCGTTTGAAGGAATTTGGGGGCCCCAAGCTAAATTGACAATGAGATCAGATGTTGAGTGGGGGGGGGTGAGCGGGACATTGACGCCGATCGCGGGAGGGGGGTGGCCATCGCGGGAGGGGGGCTGGTCCGATATCGTGGGACTGCTGGGGCCAGCTCAGGCCCCAAGCAGTTATTTGATTTGCCTGCCCTGTTCCGACGGCCCTGAGTGTGTGGCACCTCGCCCCCCCCCCCCTCTGCCTCAACACCCGCCCAAAATCGACCCTGCACCTGGTGCCGCCCCCTGGGACAAATCTGGCTCCGGGGACAGCGTCCCCAGTCCGGGGACTGTCCCCAGAAACTGAGGACGTCTGTCCACCGGAATCTAAACCCAAGAAAAAAAATGTCCGAAGTATGAGGAAGCAGAGCTGCTGACAGTGTGCAGGAGACCTGCATGGCATAAGCGATCTGCTGATTGCTGGTGCAATGCTTTAACCTCTTGCCGACCAGCCGCCGTCGTTATACGGCGGAAGGTTCGGCACGATCCCGCGAACCGTCGTAGCTGTACGTCGGTCCCTTTAACCACCTCCCTACTGTGCACGAAAACCCCCTTCCTGTCCAAGCCATTTTTCAGCTTTCAGCGCTGTCACACTTTGAATGACAATTGCGCGGTCGTGCCTGCCCTGTTCCGACGGCCCTGAGTGTGTGGCACCTCGCACCGCGCCCCCCCCCTCTGCCTCAACACCCGCCCAAAATCGACCCTGCACCTGGTGCCGCCCCCTGGGACAAATCTGGCCGTCGGAACAGGGCAGGCAAACTAAATTGGCGTCCTTTTTTTCCCACAAATAGAGCTTTCTTTTGGTGGTATTTGATCACCTCTGCAGTTTTTATTTTTTGCGCTATAAACAAAAGAAGAGCGTCCAGTTTGGAAAAAAAACACTATTTTTTACTTTTTGCTATAATAAATACCCATTTTTTTTTTTCAAATAAAATTTTCCTCAGTTTAGGCCGATACGTATTCTTCTACATATTTTTGGTAAAAAAAAAAAAAAATCGCAATAAACGTATAGTGATTGGTTTGCGCAAAAGTTATAGCGTCTACAAAATAGGGGATAGATTTATAGCATTTTTATTTATTTTTATTTTTTATTAGTAATGGCGGCGATCTGCGATTTTTATTGTGACTGCGATATTGCGGCGGACACATCGGACACTTTTGACACATTTTTGGGACCATGCACATTTATACAGCGATCCCTGCTATAAAAATGCATTGATTACTGTATAAATGTGATTGGCAGGGAAGGGGTTAACCACTAGGGGGCGGGAAGGGGTTAAATATGTTCCCTCAATGTGTTCTAACTGTGGGGGGAGGGGACTGACTGGGGGAGGAGACCGATGGTTGTCCCTATGTACAAGGGACACACCAACGGTCCCCTCTCCCTCACAGGACGTGGATCTCTGTGTTTACACACACAGATCCACTTTCCTGCTCGTTTCCCGGGCAATCGCAGGTGCCCGGTGGCAATCGCGGCCGCCGGGCATGCGCATCGGGGCCTTGGGAACGCGGCGCGCCCCCTAGCTCGTTTTAAAGGCAGGACGTCATATGACGTCCTGTCAGAACGAGTGTCCTCTGCCCGCCGTCAATTGACGGTGGGCGGGGGACAAGTGGTTAAGCGGGATAGCAGGCACGGGCTCGCGTGCGCGCGCCGTCTGCATCGTTTGGGTGCTGATGCTCGTGACCGGCGGGCACGAGAGGCAGAACAGGGACGTGTGTTTGTGTAAACACACACGTCCCTGTTCTGTGAGGAAAGACAGATCGTGAGTTTCTAATAGCTAGGAAGCACGATCTGTCATTTCCTCTCGGTCACTCCCATCCCCCTACAGTTAGAAACACACTGAGGGAACAAGTTTAACCCCTTGATCGCCCCCTAATGGTTAACCCCCTTCCCTGCCAGTGACATTTTTACAGTAATCAGTGCATTTTTATAGCACTGATCGCTGTATAGATGTCAATGGTCTCAAAAATGTGTCAAAAGTGTCCAATATGTCCGACATAATGTCGCAGTCCCGATAAAAATCGCAGATCGCCACCATTACTAGTAAAAAAAAAAAAAGTAATAATACAAATGCTAGAAATCTATCCCCTATTTTGTAGACGCTATAACTTTTGCGCAAACCAAATCAATAAACGCTTATTGCGATTTTTTTACCAAAAATATGTAGAAGAATACGTATCGGCCTAAACCGAGGAAAAAAATGTTTTTTTTTTATATATTTTTTGGGGATATTTATTATAGCAAAAAGTAAAAAAATATTGTGTTTTTTTTTTCATAAATTTCGCTCTTTTTTTGTTTATAGCGCAAAAAATTAAAACCGCAGAGGTGATCAAATACCACCAAAAGAAATCTCTATTTGTGGGGGGGGGGGGAAAGACGTCAAATTTGTTTGGGTACAACGTCGCACGACCGCGCAAATGTCAGTTAAATTGGCGCAGTGCCGTATCGCAACAAAAAAAACGGCCCGGTCATTGAGCAGCCAAATCCTCCGGGGCTGAAGTGGTTACAGGCTCCTAAAACAAAAAATAAATAATCGCACATTCAATATCTTCCTACATCTTCTACACATCCCATAATGATCGGATGTAGAACGTTTCTCCATCGATCTCAGAGGAATGGGACTGTCCTGTGCTGTGTCTCTCTGTACTCTGTGCTCCTCTCTATGGGCTCAGGGGAAGTAGAACAGAGACGGTCTGTGTGTGTGGATTGGCTCAGTGTCCTGTGTACAGTACAGGTATTTCTCCCGATTCTAAAATAACTCCACAGAGGTCAGTGGGGTCTCTTTTGCTTCTCTGCCAGATAAATAAATCTATATCAGGAAATTGTTCTGTAGCCAAACAGCCCAAGAAAGAAAAATCATACAGCTTCATCCAGGGGGGGGAATCGTTTATATTGACGTTTCCCTCTGACAACCAATATATAGCCCTGATTTGGAGGAATTGTCCCTGATTTGAAGCAATGTCCCTCTCTGTCCCTGATTTGGAGGGAGTGTCCCTGATTTGAAGCAATGTCCCCCTCTGTCCCTGATTTGAAGCAATGTCCCTCTGTCCCTGATTTTGAGGGACTGTCCCTGATTTTGAGGGATTGTTCCTGATTTGAAGGAATTGCCCCCGTTTCGAAGCAATGTTCCCTCTGTCCCTGATTTGAAGCAATGTCCCCCTCTGTCCCTGATTTGGAGGGAGTGTCCCTGATTTGAAGCAATGTCCCCCTCTGTCCCTGATTTGGAGCAATGTCCCCCTCTGTCCCTGATTTGAAGCAATGTTCCCTCTGTCCCTGATTTGGAGGAATTGTCCCTGATTTGAAGCAATGTTCCCTCTGTCCCTGATTTGGAGGGAGTGTCCCTGATTTGAAGCAATGTCCCCCTCTGTCCCTGATTTGGAGCAATGTCCCCCTCTGTCCCTGATTTGGAGGGAGCGTCCCTGATTTGAAGCAATGTCCCTCTCTGTCCCTGATTTGGAGCAATGTGTCTCTGTCCCTGATTTGGAGGAATTGTCCCCGGTTAGAAGCAATGCCCCTCTGTCCCTGATTTTGAGGGACTGTCCCTGATTTTGAGGGATTGTTACTGATTTGAAGGAATTGTCCCCGTTTTGAAGCAATGTTCCCTCTGCCCCTGATTTGGAGGAATTGTCCCTGATTTGAAGCAAGGGCTCTCTGTCCCTGATTTGGAGGAATTGTCACAGATTTGAAGCAATGTCCCCCTCTGTCCCTGATTGGAAGCAATTGCCCCTGATTTGAAGCAATGTCCCTGATTTGGAGGAATTGTCCCTGATTTGAAGCAATGTTCCCTCTGCCCCTGATTTGGAGGAATTGTCCCTGATTTTGAGGGATTGTTCCTGATTTGAAGGAATTGTCCCTGATTTGAAGCTGTGAACATCCGGCTCCTGTAGGTGGCGATAGAACCTCTATGGTCAAGAATGAAGAGAAGCTGTCTCCGTCAGTGAACGTCCTATGCCTGTAGGTGGCGATATAACCCCTATGCTCACAAATGAAGAGAAGCGGTGTCCATCAGTGAACGTCTTACTCCTGTAAGTGGCGATATAACCCTATGGTCAAGAATGAAGAGAAGTTGTGTCCATCAGTGAACGTCCTACTCATGTAGGTGGTGATATAACCCTATGGTCAAGAATGAAGAGAAGTTGTGTCCGTCACTGAACATCCTACTACTGTAGGTGGCGATATAAACCTATGATCAAGAATGAAGAGAAGCTGTGTCCGTCACTGAACATCCTACTACTGTAGGTGGCGATATAACCCCTATGGTCAAGAATGAAGAGAAGTTGTGTCCATCAGTGAACGTCCTACTCCTGTAGGTGGCGATATAACCCTATGGTCAAGAATGAAGAGAAGCTGAACGTAAGAGAGATACGATTTTTTTTTTGGGCCAATGGAAAGTGAATGAGCCCGTGCAACACAAGTCACTGTGCCCAAAAACACACGCACACACACGAGTGTGAATGGAACGGAACACGCATGTCACATGAAACATTTGGGTTTTGCAGAGTCCCGTCACCTTCCATATTCCTCTCATATGGAGGGCTCTCTCTGCTTCGGGCACTCGGGGGGTTAACCACATTCTCTTCAAATCACAACATCATCCATGAGGCTGTGGCCGGGACTCGTGTTCTGACCGCCAGCCTCGGTTTGGACGACAACCCAGTAAATCACTGGAAACCAGTGTAAGGCCGAGACTGGGAGCCACACTGTGTAATCAGGAAGGGGACGGAGTTCACAGCGGACCGCAGAGCCCCGAGGCATGGCAGCCGAGTGTTTATGTTGTCTGCCGGAAAACACAACCTGATATTTAAGGATCACAGTACACAGCGATGAACCCCGTCACCCCCCCCCCCCCCCCGACCTGAACCGCTTCCCTGCGGAAAGTCCCGGGGGTTAAAGGGGAACTCCAGACAAAACTTTATTTACATTCATGAATCAGGGGTGGATCCAGAGTCTTTTCTTGGGAGGGGCACTGCCAAAAAATATGTTTTTTTTGTGGGAAATTTATCGGGGAAATGGCTGGTGTCGGCGCTTCAATCATCCCGGCACCAAGGTTGTTATGGTGTCAGGATGATTGAAGCGCATTATTTCTATTATTACATTGTAATATAAAATTAAATAGTTCAATGCAGAATCAGTGGGAGCCCCAAGTGTGTCCCTTGCCACCGTCACCTGCAATTAGTGGGAGCCCTGAGCGTGTCACTTGCCACACGTTGCGGATTGTCACTTGCCACGTCACCTGACACATCTTGTGGATTGTCACTAGCCACACCTTGCGGATTGTCACTTGCCACGTCACCTGACACATCTTGTGGATTGTCACTAGCCACACCTTGCGGATTGTCACTTGCCACGTCACCTGACACATCTTGTGGATTGTCACTAGCCACACCTTGCGGATTGTCACTTGCCACGTCACCTGACACATCTTGTGGATTGTCACTAGCCACACCTTGCGGATTGTCACTTGCCACGTCACCTGACACATCTTGTGGATTGTCACTTGCCACACCTTGCGGATTGTCACTTGCCACGTCACCTGACACATCTTGTGGATTGTCACTAGCCACACCTTGCGGATTGTCACTAGCCACTCACCTGCCACACCTTGCTGATTGTCATTTGCCTGCCACCAGATGCAGATTATCATTTGCCACGTCACCTGACACAATTTGCGGATTGTCACTAACTTGCCTGCTAAGGTGTAGTTTTGGTTGTCTCTTGCTGTGTCCCAGACTCCCAGAGTCAGGCAGCAGAGAGAGAATGTAATCTCTCTGCTGCCTGCACAGTGAGGGCGGAAGTCACTGCAGGAATGCAGGGCAGGCACGGGTGGTGAGAGATGAGCCTGCTCTCTCACTCTCACCTGCGCTGCCAACAGACTGAGCAGCACGGTCTGCCCACGAACCGCGCCGCCCGCCCACAAACCGCGCCGCAAGCGGAGCCGCCCACTTTCTTACCCGTCTGTGGAGCCGCACGCTATCGCACCTGCCCGCAGAGCGGCCCGACGTGACTCACTGACGTCACTCGTTGCTAGACGCCAAGCGGCCAAGGCGTTAGCAACGAGTGCAGGGAAGAGGCTCCACCTCCGCGTAACTACATTAGACGAGTCTCTCTCTCGGCGCCGCTGATCGGCTGATGTGAGAAACTGAGAGAGAGACTCAGAGAGGCAGCGGCAGAACAAGTACTGTATATACTCGAGTATAAGCCGACCCGAATATAAGCCGAGGCACCTAATTTTACCCCAAAAAACTGGGAAAACTTACTGACTCGAGTATAAGCCTAGGATGTCCATCTGCATGCCTCACTGTGCCCATGACTAGACTGATGTTTAACATGGGAGTCTATGGAAGAAGAACCCGGCTTTGAAAAATCGGTTCTCCCCGGCCGTAGGTCTTCCAGACACCAAACTTTGCACACTTGTAGAGTAGACATAGGGCTACATGTGTGCCAAGTCTGGGGTCCAGGGGACCTACACCTGTCCGGTACCGGGTCCGCAAAGTTACCGGAGAAATTACCGTTTAACATTGGAGTCTATGGAAGGAGTGCCCGGCTTTGAAAAATCGGTTCTCCCCGGCCGTAGGTCTCCCAGAGACTAAACTTTGTACACTTGTAGAGAACACATGGGGCTACATGTGTGCCAAGTTTGGGGTCCAAAGGGACCTATGGCCGGCCGGTACCGGGTCCCCAAAGTCCGGGAGATCAGGCGCAAAAAAAAAAACAGAGCAAGCAACTGAGTGTGACAGATGGTCTCGGGGGGGGGGGGCAATTGCCCTGTTGCCCCCCCCCTGGATCCGCCCCTGTCATGAATAAAGAAGAACACCGCTCTCCCGACCAGCCCGTGTAACATAGAGGTAAGGAGCGGCCTCAGCCTACTTGTGTCTGCCAAAACACACCCCTTCTGATATGCATTTTGCCCCGCCCATCAGGGCTTAGTCATAGCATCTGGATTAAAGGGGAACTCCAGACAAAACTTTATTTACATTCGTGAATAAAGAACACCAACTGCTCTCCCAACCAGCCCGTGTAACATAGAGGTAGGCTGAGGCCGCTAGTTACCTCTATGTTACACGGGCTGGTCGGGAAAACGGCGTTCTTCTTTATTCATGAATATAAATAAAGTTTTGTGTGGAGTTCCCCTTTAATCCAGACCCTTTGACTTAAGCCCTGATGGGCGGGGCAAAATGCATCAGAGGGGGTGTGGTTTTTGGCAGACACAAGTAGGTCGAAGGTCACAAAAGCACACACCCACTGATGCGTTTCGCCCCGCCCATCAGGGCTTAAGTCAAAGGGTCTAGATTAAAGGGGAACTCCAGACAAAACTTTATTTGCATTCAAATAAAATAGGGAATGTCAGATTTTTAATGCAGTTTCCCCCCCCCCCCCACTTCCTTTAGTGTGGACACCGCATGGGAACTAAGGCAAAATCTCCCCTGTGAGGACACATACGGCAATAGAAACCAGAAACTCTAACCATCCCCCCCACTGTCAAAGTATACATTTCTGACTGGGGTCCCAATTAAGAAAATAGCAAATCCCACTAATCAGCGTGTATGTGTGCTTCTACAGTGTAACCTCGGATTACGAGCATAATCCGTTCCAGGAGAATGCTCATAATCCAAAGCACTCGCATATCAAAGCGAGTTTCCCCATAGAAGTCAATGGATACGAAAATAATTTGTTCTATGGCATGCAATACCGCATGTGGCCAGATGTAGGGGGGGCGCCGGAGAGCCTCGGAAATACTCAGAAGGCTCGGGGACAGCTCGGCTGAACTCGGAAAACCTCGGGAACGGAGTATTTCCAAGCGGCTCTGCTCGGCTCTGGCACCCCCCACACCTCAGGCCAAACGCGGCACTGCACACAGCTGTGGCTTGAATCCTGCTCATTTTTCGAGACAACACTCGCAAACCGAGTCAGGATTTGCAACAACAAAAAAATGCTTGTATTGCGAAACGCTCATTAACCACTTAAGCCCCGGACCATTTTGGTGGTCAGAGACCGGGCCACTTTTTGCGATTCGGCACTGCGTCGCTTTAACTGACAATTGCGCGGTCGTGCGGCGTGGCTCCCAAACAAAATTGACGTCCTTTTTCCCCACAAATCGAGCTTTCTTTTGGTGGTATTTGATCACCTCTGTGGTTTTTATTTTTTGCGTTATAAACAAAAATAGAGCGACAATTTTGAAAAAAATTCAATATTTTTTACTTTTTGCTATAATAAATATCCCCCAAAAAATATATAAAAAAACATATTTTTTTCCCTCAGTTTAGGCCGATACGTATTCTTCTACATATTTTTAGTAAAAAAAAAACGCAATAAGCGTTTATTGATTGATTTGCGCTAAAGTTATAGCGTCTACAAAATAGGGGATCGTTTTATGGCATTTTTATTAATAATTTTTTTTTTTTTGCTAGTAATGGCAGTGATCATCAATTTTTTTCGTGACTGCGACATTATGGCGGACACATCGGACACTTTTGACACCATTTTGGGACCATTGTCATTTTTACAGCGATCAGTGCTATAAAAAGGAACTGATTACTGTAAAAATGACACTGGCAGTGAAGGGGTTAACCACTAGGTGGCGCTGTAGGGGTTAAGTGTGACCTAATGAGTGATTCTTACTGTTAGGGGGCGTGGCTACACGTGACACGTCACTGATGACCGTTCCCGATCACGGGGGAACGGTCATCAGTGACAGTGTCACTAGGCAGAATAGGGGAATGCCTTGTTTACAAAGGCATCCCCCTGTTCTGCTCTTGCCGACCGCAATCGCGGGACTCCCGCGAACATCGAGTTCCCGGTCTCCGCGGCCGCACTCGCGAGGCACGCAGCGGCAGATTTAAAGGGATGTACCTGTACGCCATTCTGCCGACGTACATCTGCGTGCGGCGCTCGGCAAGTAGGGTGACCACATTTCCCCTGATTGCCCGGGACAGTCCCGCATTTGGTAGAACTGTCCCGGGCACCTTCATTCCAGGACAATACAGTGTCCTGGAATGAAACTGACACAGCCAACCCCCCGGGCCAATCTGATGCCCCCAAAAAAGGCCGCCACATCACCGCTTTACTCACTGACAGTACTTGCCCTGGCCGGGAATGCCTGGAGGAGCACAATCCCCGCCCCCTGCTTGTAATTGGAGAAATCATAAATCCCGCCTCTTGTGTCCAATCTCTGTGCTGTGATTCGTTACAGCACAAGCTGATTTTTGGGAAGGGAGGGTGTCCCCGAATGGTAGTTTAAAAATGTGGTCACCCCATCGGCAAGTGGTTAACCACGTTACTCGCAATCCGAGGTTCCACTGTATCTAGAATAAACCTCTAGCAAATGTTTGCAATCATCTCTTAGAGCTGAAGTTTAATCTGCTTATATTTTCTCCCCCCCCCCCCCCCCAATCATCATCATCAACATGATTATGACATTTTTATATAAAACTGGTTTTCATTACATACCTTCTTTATAAGATATAACTGGCTCTCTGTGCGTCTGTATGCCATGCAGGCAGATCGCAGCTGATGGGAGGGACCAGCAGGGTGCTGGACATAACTTCCATCACAGCCCCCCTGCCTCAGTACTCCTCTCAAGAGCCCTCCATCCTGATACAAGCAGTGGGAGGAGTTATGCAAATATCATAAGGCCTTGGTAGGTGGATGTCAGTCTGGAGGAGTGGGTGTTCCTAGGCAGGCTGTATTTGCTCAGACAACACCCACATGTGATGCTGAGCCTTCGTGATTGGAAGCAGTGGGAGGAGTTATGCAAAACAACCCTTGATGGGTGGATGTCAGTCTGGAGGAATGGGCGTTCCTAGGCAGGCTGTATTTGCATAGATACCGTCCACATGTGATGCAGCTAAGGCTTCATGAGTGGAAACAGTGGGAGGAGTTATGCAAATATCAAAATGCTTTGATGGGTGGGGATCAGTCAGGAGGAGTGGGCATTCCTAGGCAGGCTGCATTGCATAGATACCGCCCACATGTGATGCTGAGCCTCAAAGATTAGAAGCAGTGGGAGGAGTTATGCAAAAAAAATAAAGCCTTGATGGGTGGGTGTCAGTCTGGAGGAATAGGCATCCTAGGGAGGCTGTATTTGCATAGATACCGCCCACATGTGATGTTGAACCCACCATGATTGGACTGAAATCCAAACAATGAAAGGGATGGGCCAAGGACAGGCGGGGGAGGAGGAAAGGGTTAGATGGGTGTTCAACCTGCGACCCTCCAGCTGTTGCGGAACTACAATTCCCATCATGCCGCTGGGAGTCATGCTTGTAACTGTCAGCCTTGCATTGCCTCATGGGACTTGTAGTTCTGCCCAGATGATAAGTGCCATCCAGCCAGGAAATGAGGGCGGGGGTCTGACTTGCTGCAGCTTCTAGTGCACATGGTGAGAAGCTCGCAGTGTGCAGTGTTTCAGTCCAGGAGAGGAGCCCGTACACATGTGCAAAACTTAAGCAGGGGTGCTCAACCTGTGGCCCTCCAGCTGTTGCGGGACTACAAGTCCCATGAGGCATTGCAAGGCTGACAGTTACAAGCATGACTGCCGCAGGCAGAGGCATGATGGGACTTGTAGTTCCACAGCAGCTGGAGGGCCAACAGGTTAAGCGCACCCATGACTTAACCACTTGCCGCACGCCGATGTACATCGGCAGAACAGCACGGGCAGGCACATTGGCGTACAGGTACGTCCCTTTAAATTGCGCGCCCCCCGCCGCGTGTCTCGCTAGTGTGGCTGCGGGTCCCAGGAACTCGATGTTCCTGGGAGTTCCGCGATTGCAGTGGGCAAGAGCAGAACAGGGGAAATGCCTTTGTAAACAAGGCATTCCCCTATTCTGCCTAGTAACACTGTCACTGATGACCGAATGCCTTTGTATACTTACATATATCATCTTGACCATACTGCCTAATGGAAAATCTCTCTACTTATGTTCAGAGTCCCCGATATTCGGATGTGTTTATATTCATCAGATCTTTTTCTCCTGAGGTACCTACCTGCACATGTGCCAATTGTTCGGTGTCTATGTACATGGAATACTTATAACGTATGTTTTTAAACCATTAGAATGTAATACTTATGTGTATACATTTTTTTTATATTATGTTTCTAATGTTATTGTATCTCATTCCAGATAGTGAGATTTGTCCCCTTTTCTTGTCCATCCTGATGAAGCCCCACCGCGAAACGCGTAGTGTGTTGACTCTAAAGTCCGACCATTGTTTACTCCTTCTGTTTCTTCCTATTCTGCCTAGTGACACGTGATCGGGAACGGTCATCAGTTTACGTGTCACGTGTAGCCACGCCCCCTCACAGTAAGAATCACTCCCTAGGAAACACTTAAAAGCGGAAGTAAACCCATCGATTTAACAGTTTCAAAAAGCAGTTGCATTCCAACTGTCCCATTGGTTGTGCTCTCAACCAAACTGTCAAACCATCCAATGGCTGGTGTCATAACTGATCACATGTGCAGCATCATGGCAGTTGAAGATTAAACAGAGGCCAAGATAGCAGCTTCCTTGCCTGAAAATGATAGGAGGGTTTACTTCCACTTCAACCCCCTGCAGCGCCACCTAGTGGTTAACCCCCTTTCACTGTCAGTGTCATTTTCACAGTAATCAGTGCATTTTTTATAGCTGTAAAAAATGACAATGGTCCCAAAAATGGTGTCCGATGTGTCCGCCATAATGTCGCAGTCACGATAAATAAAAAAAATCGCTGATCGCCGCCATAACTAGTAAAAAAAAAAAATTATTAATGCCATAAAACAACCCTCTATTTTTTTGACGCTATAACTTTTGCGCAAACCAATCAGTAAACGCTTATTGCGATTTTTTTTAAACCAAAAATATGTAGAAAAATACGTATCGGCCTAAACTTTTTTTTTTATATATATTTTTTGGGGGATATTTATTATAGCAAAAAGCTTTTTTTTTTTTTCTAAATTGCCGCTCTATTTTTGTTTATAGCGCAAAAAATAAATAAAAATAAATAAATAAATGCAGAGGTGATCAAATACCACCAAAAGAAAGCTCTATTTGTGGGGGGGGGGGGGGGGGGGGGGAAGGACGTCAATTTTGTGTTGGGAACCACGTTGCACAATTGTCAGTTAAAGCGACGCAGTGCCGAATCGCAAAAAAAGGTGGGGCCTGGTCTTTAACCAGCCAAAATGGTCCCGGGGGGCTGAAGTGGTTAAGGGAAGACTGGGGGGGGGGGGGAGGTCAGATTTAAACCAGAAACCATAACAAATTATAGAAAATACATCATTTATTAACAATTAAATTTTTAACAAACAGAAAAAATAAATAAAGAATCCGAGGTGCACAATACGTTCTCAGTGCAAACACTGGGTATAATATGACGAGAACCCTTGCATGTTATTAAGGCTACGTTTCCACTTTGTGCGATTTGTCCTGCGACTTGGAACTGCAGTCGCATGACAAGTCTTACCCCCACGATTTCCAGTGAGTACCGGTCATATCTGTGCAACTTCAAAAGTAGTCCCTGCACTACTTTGGTCCGACTTTGATGCGACTCGAGGGTCCCACAGACCTCCACATTACACAGGCATCGCTTCGAGATCGCGGCAAAAACGTGCGACTTTTGGGGTCGCAATAGTGGAAACCGAGCCTAATAATAAAATGCGACCGTAGTACTCGGTATATTCTCATCTTACACGCCTTTATGTACATTATTCTCCACATTTTACGCGCAGAAAGCGCCAGTGATGGCGGTTGGGACAAAACTAGAACACACACCGAGGCCCTTTTAGCGTACACCAGTGTGAGGGGTCATGTTTGCTTGCAGAGGCATTCCATACACCCCCCCCCCCCCCCCGGTGCAGGCCGTCCTGTTCCTGTATTTTGGGAAGCAGCGGCCGCACAGACACAGCCGCTGCTCCCAATCTAACATCTGTGTGGGCATAGGCGTGCACAAGGGGTGTGTGCCCGGGCACACCCTAATCCTGGGGTTGGCAACCTGTCAATCACGATCCACCTGTCAATTGTAGACAAATGACAGGTAAACCATGATCCTTCCTTGCCGACCCCCAGAACCTGGACAGGAGGGGGTGGTATTTAGTAGAACCGATCTGTAATTTCTTTCTGCAGCAGTTGAAAGTAGGCTTCTCCTCTCCCGCTAACCAACATTAAAGCGGAGTTCCACCCAAATTTGGAACTTCCGCTTAATCCACTCCCCACATTTGGCATGTAATTTTTTTTGGGGGGGGGGGGGGAGTGGGAGCTTCAGTAGGAGTGGTACTTCCTGTCCCACTTCCTCCTTCCGCCCTGGAGCCGCCTAGGCGATTTGTCATATCGCCTTTTGGCGGCCCCTCCCTGTAGGCGATCACCTGGGATGTGACAGGTCCCAGGGCGAACGCCTGTCCACTCAGAGAGCGCTTCGCCGTTCGAGCACGTGCAGTGAGTGCCCGGCCGTGAAGCCAAAAGCTGTCACGGCCGGGTGCCCACAGTAGGAATGGAGGCGCCGGCGGAGAAGGGGGGGAGGGGGGGAGAGGAGCGGAGCTCCGGGCGGTGCGGCGCTGGACAGTGGAACAGGTAAGTGTATGTTTATTAAAAGCCAGAAGATACACTTTTTGTAGCTGCTGACTTTTAATAAACATAAAAAAAGGCTGGAACTCCCCTACTCCCCTTTAAGCGGTCACAAGAGGAAAATACAGGGGGGATCAGTACCAATATGTACCACCCCTCCTGTCCTCATTCCTCCCTTTTTCTGCTGCCCAGGTTCCCCCTGTGTGCACCCCCCCACAACTATTTCAGGATAGAGAGAGGGGAAGAGGGTGGTAAATATGTCACACATGCATATGTGTTTGATCTTTGAGGTGCACACCCCTAATAATGCAATAGGCTGCACACAACCAAATGTGTGTGGGTGGGTGTCTCCAAACACATGACAGATTGGGGGCAGCGGCTGTGCCTGTGCGGCTGCTGATTCCCAAAATACATGAACAGGACAGCCTGCACCGGGGGGGGGGGGGGTGTATGGAACACCTCTGCAAGCAAACATGGCCCCTCAGAGAGGTGTCTAATCTTACGTATTGTCTCTGTGGGAATGAGGACTAAACATTATTAGTGTGTTCTGGTTCATCACAATCCTAGTAACTGCCACTTTTACATGCAAAAAACTGGCAGTGCAGTAATAGTGGGGAGACAAAATGTACATAAATGGATGTGAAATAAAGAAGAGAACACAGCACACTGAATGCTATTGTCACCTTTATTATCCACAGAATACAATGGCACAATAGTGCTCCTTTATTATGGAGGGGTGCAGCAAGGCGAGGGGGGGGGGGGGGGGCGGGGTTGTATCCGTCCACAATATGGGACAGCAGCTGGTACAGTAGCAGGAGAGTTGCTGCTCACACCTTCTCGTTCTGGATGGACCAGATCAGTTCCCTCTGGGATTTATTTAATTTCTAAAACACAAAAACAAAAAAATGTATGAGCAAAAAAAAAAAAAAAAAACACGACTAGTCCCTTAGACTTTGCGCCACCACAGAGCATGCTCAGTCCTTCCCACACCACCACAGAGCATGCTCAGTCCTTCCCACACCACCACAGAGCATGCTCGGTCCTTCCCACACCACCACAGAGCATGCTCGGTCCTTCCCACACCACCACAGAGCATGCTCGGTCCTTCCCACACCACCACAGAGCATGCTCGGTCCTTCCCACACCACCACAGAGCATGCTCGGTCCTTCCCACGCCACCACAGAGCATGCTCAGTCCTTCCCACGCCACCACAGAGCATGCTCAGTCCTTCCCACGCCACCACAGAGCATGCTCAGTCCTTCCCACGCCACCACAGAGCATGCTCAGTCCTTCCCACGCCACCACAGAGCATGCTCAGTCCTTCCCACGCCACCACAGAGCATGCTCAGTCCTTCCCACGCCACCACAGAGCATGCTCAGTCCTTCCCACGCCACCACAGAGCATGCTCAGTCCTTCCCACGCCACCACAGAGCATGCTCAGTCCTTCCCACGCCACCACAGAGCATGCTCAGTCCTTCCCACGCCACCACAGAGCATGCTCAGTCCTTCCCACGCCACCACAGAGCATGCTCAGTCCTTCCCACGCCACCACAGAGCATGCTCAGTCCTTCCCACGCCACCACAGAGCATGCTCAGTCCTTCCCACGCCACCACAGAGCATGCTCAGTCCTTCCCACGCCACCACAGAGCATGCTCAGTCCTTCCCACGCCACCACAGAGCATGCTCAGTCCTTCCCACGCCACCACAGAGCATGCTCAGTCCTTCCCACGCCACCACAGAGCATGCTCAGTCCTTCCCGCACCACACAGAGCACGCTCAGTCCTTCCCATACCACCACAGAACATGCTCAGTCCTTCCCACACCACACAGAGCATGCACCTCATTCATAGTGGTGCCTCCTCACCTGCCAGGCCTGCTGCCTCCTCTGGATCTCCTGCTGCATCTCCTCGATCTTCCTCCTCCCGGCCAGGACGGACTGGGCCAGCTTGGCGTTCTCCTGTTCCCTCTCCTTCACCAACTTGCGCAGGTATTCCCGCTGCTGCAGGAGGTACGGAACCAAGTGAGCCCGCAAGTCCTCCTCGGGAACGCCGCTGGGACGCCTGTCGGAGCAAAAACAACAATTGTTGATACTAGGGATGAGCCGATATATATATATATATATCAGCCAAAAACAGGGGTCTCTGCATTTTCCTGAAAAAACAAACAAAAAGGTGGCAATAATGGCACGCTGCGTTCCACTGACTTCAATGCAACGCCGCGTCCCACTGACTTCAAAGCAACGCCGCGTCCCTAAACTATAAAAACAACTCAGATGACTAAAATAGGACTAAAACTAAAATGGCGTTTTAGTCAAAAAGGCTATAACTAAAATAAAATCTAAATTGTAACACTGCTCTGCACATGCTCAGTTTGGTGTGTATTGCTAGAGTTTTTTTTGGGAGGGTGCATGTGATCAGCACTGTCCAGACTGAGGGTCAGGGGTCCTGCGTCCTCATAGGACAATCAGAGGAGAATGAAAACTCCTCCTACAAGCTTTAACTAGACACTGACAGAAGTCACAAGACTGCTATATATTGCCGATGAGAAAAAGGTATTTAGCAGTTTATATTTACTAAAATAATTGCATTTCTGTGTTCTGTGGGAGATCAGATATAGTGACTGCAGGCTCCTGGGTTTAGTACCACTTTAACCCACTTCCCGCCCCGGCCTATAGCAGATTGACGTCCGGGAAGTTGTTCTGTTATCTTGACTGGGCGTCATATGACGTCCAGCAGGACAACATGCAGGCGCGCGCCCACAGGGGTACGCAGCACGGTGATCGCGAGTGCGGCGGGTCACTCTGACTCGCTGCATCTCCGATCGTGATAAGAAGCCTCTTTCAGAGGCTTCTTACCACGTGATCAGCTGTGACCAATCACAGCTGATCATCGCGTGAACCAGGAAGTGCCGGGTAAATGGCATTCCTCGGTTTGCATTGACAGGGAGAGCCGATTGGCGGCTCTCCCTGCCGGGGGGGGGGGGTCTGTGCTGATAATCAGCACATTGATTATCAGCACAGCCCCCTCAGATGTGTCAATCACCTGCCAATCAGTACCCAGCAGTGTCCCAACAATAAAGTATGCCAGTGCCCACCAGTGCCCAGCAGTGTCTCAATAATAAATTATGCCAGTGCCCACCACAGTGCCAGTGTCCCAATAATAAAGTATGCCAGTGCCCACCACAGTGCCAGTGTCCCAACAATAAAGTATGCCAGTGCCCACAGTGCCAATCAGTGTCCCAACAATAAAGTATGACAGTGCCCACCACAGTGCCAATGTCCCAACAATAAAGTATGCCAGTGCCCAGCAGTGTCCCAACAATAACGTATGCCAGTGCCCACCACAATGCCAATCAGTGCCCAGCAGTGTCCCAATAATAAAGTATGCCAGTGCCCACCACAGTGCCGGTTGTCCCAACAATAAAGTATGCCAGTGCCCACCACAGTGCCAGTGTCCCAACAATAAAGTATGCCAGTGCCCAGCAGTGTCCCAATAATAAAGTATGCCAGTGCCCACCACAGTGCCAATCAGTGCCCAGCAGTGTCCCAACAATAAAGTATGCCAGTGCCCACCACAGTGCCAGTGTCCCAAAAATAAAGTATGCCAGTGCCCACCACAGTGCCAGTGTCCCAACAATAAAGTATGCCAGTGCCCACCACAGTACCAGTGTCCCAGCAATAAAGTATGCCAGTGCCCACCACAGTGCCAGTGTCCCAGCAATAAAGCATGCCAGTGCCCACCACAGTGCCAGTGTCCCAGCAATAAAGTATGCCAGTGCCCACCATAGTGCCAATCAGTGTCCCAACAATAAAGTATGCCAGTGCCCACCAGAGTGCCCAGCAGTGTCCCAATAATAAAGTATGCCAGTGCCCACCACAGTGCCAATCAGTGCCCAGCAGTGGTCCCAACAATAAAGTATGCCAGTGCCCACCACAGTGCCAGTGTCCCAACAATAAAGTATGCCAGTGCCCACCACAGTGCCAGTGTCCCAACAATAAAGTATGCCAGTGCCCACCACAGTGCCAGTGTCCTAACAATAAAGTATGCCAGTGCCCACCACAGTGCCAGTGTCCCAACAATAAAGTATGCCAGTGCCCACCACAGTACCAGTGTCCCAGCAATAAAGTATGCCAGTGCCCACCACAGTGCCAGTGTCCCAGCAATAAAGTATGCCAGTGCCCCACCACAGTGCCAGTGTCCCAGCAATAAAAGTATGCCAGTGCCCACCACAGTGCCCAGCAGTGTCCCAACAATAAAGTATGCCAGTGCCCAACCATAGTGCCAATCAGTGCCCAGCAGTGTCCTAACAATAAAGTATGCCAGTGCCCACCAGAGTGACCAGCAGTGTCCCAACAATAAAGTATGCCAGTGCCCACCACAGTGCCAGTGTCCCAGCAATAAAGTATGCCAGTGCCCACCACAGTGCCAGTGTCCCAACAATAAAGTATGCCAGTGCCCACCACAGTGCCAGTGTCCCAACAATAAAGTATGCCAGTGCCCACCACAGTACCAGTGTCCCAGCAATAAAGTATACCAGTGCCCACCAAAGTGCCAGTGTCCCAGCAATAAAGTATGCCAGTGCCCACCACAGTGCCAGTATCCCAGCAATAAAGTATGTCAGTGCCCACCATAGTGCCAATCAGTGCCCAGCAGTGTCCTAACAATAAAGTATGCCAGTGCCCACCAGAGTGCCCAGCAGTGTCCCAACAATAAAGTATGCCAGTGCCCACCACAGTGCCAGTGTCCCAGCAATAAAGTATGCCAGTGCCCACCACAGTGCCAATCAGTGCCCAGCAGTGTCCCCAACAATAAAGTATGCCAGTGCCCACCATAGTGCCAATCAGTGCCCAGCAGTGTCCCAACAATAAAGTATGCCAGTGCCCACCACAGTGCCAGTGTCCCAACAATAAAGTATGCCAGTGCCCACCACAGTGCCAGTGTCCCAACAATAAAGTATGCCAGTGCCCACCACAGTGCCAATCAGTGCCCAGCAGTGTCCCAACAATAAAGTATGCCAGTGCCCACCACAGTCCCAATCAGTGCCAGCAGTAACACCTGTCAGTAATTTATCAGTACCTCATCATGAGTGCCGCCTGTCAGTGCCCATCAGTGCTGCATATTAGTGCCTCCTCATCAGTGCCCGTCAGTGAAGGGGAAAACAAAATTTTATGACAGAAACTAAGAAAAACTTTTTTTTTTACGTTTTTTTTTTTTTTTAGTTTGTTTAACAAATAAACCCCCCCCCCCCCAGAGGTGATCAAATACCACCAAAAGAAAGCTCTATTTGTGGGAAAAAATGATGTAAAATGTAATTTGGGTACAGCGTTGCATGACTGCGCAATTGTCATTCAAAGTGCGACAGCGCTGAAAGCTGAAAACTGTCCTGGGCAGGAAGGGGGGAAAGTGACCGGTATGGAAGTGGTTAAGGTCCACTTTTCCTGCTGTCACATATACAGTGGGGGGGGAATACCGATTGTCTCCCCTGCAGATGGTGTAAGTTTGCCCACTTACATAGAAATGAAGGGTCTATAATTTTTATCATAAGTGTATTTTATATGATAGAGACAGAATATCAACCAAAAATCCAGAAACAATACGATACAAAATGTTATAAATGGAGTAAAATAAGTATTTGATCCCCAACCAACCAACCAACAATAATTCTGGCTACAGGAGGTGCTCATGTGGAATACAGATTAGTCCTGTCCATGTAAGAAGGTTCTCCTAACGACAACACGTTTTGTGTATAAGAGACACCTGTGCACAGAATCTCTTTCCTCCAATCACATCTCACCATCATGGGGGAGACCAAAGATCTGTCAGAGGACGTCGGGGAGAAGATTGGAGACCTGCACAAGGCTGGAATGGGCTGCAAGACCATCAGCAAGAATCTTGGTGAGAAGGAGACAACTGTTGGAGCGATTTATTCGCAAATGGAAGAAATGCAAAATAACCATCAATGGTCCTCAGTCTGGAGCTCCATGGAAGATTTCTCCTCATGGGGTGAGGATGGTCATGAGAAAAGTGAGGGATCCGCCCAGAACTACAGGGGAGGAGCTTGTGAAGGATCTCAAGGTGGTTGGGACCACAGTCACCAAACACACCATCGGTGACACAATACGGATTAAACTTCTGCAACGGTCCTCCTCCACCTCAGGAAGACACATGTACAGTCATACCAATGAACATCTAAATGATTCAGAGGAGGATTGGGGGAGAAAGTTCTGAGGTCAGATGAGACCAAAATTGAGCTCTTTGGCATTAGACTCAACTCGCCGTGTTCGGAGGAAGAAGAATGGTGGCTATGACCCAAAGAACACCGTCCCTACAGTCACACGGAGGGGGAAACATGAGGCTTTGGGGCTGTTCCTCTGCTAAAAAGGTCCAGGCCGACTTTGCTGCATCGAGGTGCCAATAGACGTGGTCATGTATGAGCAGTGGCGGTGCGTCCATAGTGGGCGCAGGAGCGCCGCCACCTCTCTCTCCTGCGCCCGTCACTCACAACAACAACAATACATAGGTTCATCCATTGCATGAACCTATGTATTGTCGCCGCCGCTGCCGCCCACTATTCAGATGGCCGGCCCCCCTGAATAACAGCGGCTGGTTGGTGTTTGGAAGTGTCTATCAGAGCCTGCGGGCTGTAATCGGCTTCCAAATAGTTAACCAGGGAACACACGGGCTGTGCATTCCTTGGCTAACACTGACAGGCGTCTCAGCCAATCAGGTTCACAGGGTCTGGTTACCGGTAACCTGATTGGCTGAAGCGACAATCGAGGGCGTGAGAAGGACGGCGTTGACCCGAGGAAGGCAAGTGCAGGGCCTGGGGGAAACTGGCTGCATCTGGGGGGGGGGAGACTGGCTGCATCTGGGGGGGGGAAACTGGCTGCATCTGGGGGGGGGGACTGGCTGCATCTGGGGGGGGGGGGGACTGGCTGCATCTGGGGGGGGGAGACTGGCTGCATCGGGGGGGGGGGGGGAGACTGGCTGCATCGGGGGGGGGGGGGGGGAGACTGGCTGCATCGGGGGGGGGGGGGGGAGACTGGCTGCATCGGGGGGGGGGGGGAGACTGGCTGCATCGGGGGGGGGGGGAGACTGGCTGCATTGGGAGGGGGGGGGGAGACTGGCTGCATCGGGGGGGGGGGGGAGACTGGCTGCATCGGGGGGGGGGGGGAGACTGGCTGCATTGGGAGGGGGGGGGGAACCTGGCTGCATTGGGAGGGGGGGGGGAACCTGGCTGCATTGGGAGGGGGGGGGCAAACTGGCTGCATCTGAGGGGGCAAACTGGCTGCATCTGAGGGGGCAAACTGGCTGCATCTGAGGGGGCAAACTGGCTGCATCTGAGGGGGCAAACTGGCTGCATCTGAGGGGGCAAACTGGCTGCATCTGAGGGGGCAAACTGGCTGCATCTGAGGGGGCAAACTGGCTGCATCTGAGGGGGCAAACTGGCTGCATCTGAGGGGGCAAACTGGCTGCATCTGAGGGGGCAAACTGGCTGCATCTGAGGGGGCAAACTGGCTGCATCTGAGGGGGCAAACTGGCTGCATCTGAGGGGGCAAACTGGCTGCATCTGAGGGGGCAAACTGGTCGCATTTGGGCACAGTGGCTGCGTTTAATGGGCACATTGGCGGCAATTGATGATTTTTTTTTTTCAGTTTGTTTGCCCAGCCGCTACTGATGTATTGTACAATCTTGGATGAGAACCTTCTTCCCTCAGCCAGAACACTGAAGATGGGTCATGGATGGGTCTTCCAGCATGACAATGACCTAAAAAAACATACC